>CP144700.1:59374494-59809494 GCA_036885675.1 Vigna mungo
GTTATGCCAAGTGTTATGGTTTTAATCTAATTTAGTCTCTAAATTTGTTATTTTGATCAATTAAGTTTTTTTTTTTTTAAAATTGAACAATTTCATCCTCTAGAGAAAAAGTTTAAATTTTATATAAATGTTATAGTGTGTTTTTATTAAAATTTATATTTTTATTAAACATTTTAAAAAAAAAATATTTAAACTTAACTTTATTTAAAATTATTTTAAAATTTTAAATTAATTTATAAAATTGTTAGCTTTAAATCAACTCTAATATTAATATTAATATAGAAATTATTAAATTTTACAAATTTTAAAAATATACAAGTATTCGAAACATATATTCAAATAAAAAAATTTATCACAGTAAAATATCAATATAAATAAAGTTCAAAATATATATTCAAATAAAAAAACAGTACACATTTTGATATAATAAAATATGAATATAAATAAAGTTCAATTTAAAATAAAAATTTAACTTTTTTTTGAAATATTTAAGAAAAATATCATTACATCATTTATATAAAAAAAATAACTAAATTCAATCAAAATAATAAAAAAAATGACCGAATTGAAATTAAGACAACATTTTGCATGATAGTGACATGTGACATTTTTATTGTTACATTACATTATCATTGTCACATGACACTACGTTCACTTTGACACATAACAAATTTTTATTTTTTAAAAAAATAAAAGAAATCATGAACTAATAAAAATGACCTAATTGCATAAAAATCTTAAAATAAAAACTAAATCGATTTATTAAAATAAAGACTAAAATGAGACACAAAGCATAAAAGAACATACTCAATATTTTCCTACCAAAATAGGAACAAAAGACATAATTGAATCAAATATAAACTCTTAGCTCCCTCCTTATATTTTGTTCCTCAAAATCTAAATATTTTTATTCAAATAAGAACATGTTATGCTAACATCTTAAAAACTTACTAATCTTGTCATAATTTCACCTATTAATAAAATACTAACTAATTCATTTAATTTTATTGAACTTTAAAATAATACTATTAATGTATTAAGTTCATTTTATAATTAGTTTTTTTTAAATCTTATTATTTACAAATAAAAAATATGCATATTTATAATATTTAATAAAAAAATAAAAAATAAATATAAATTCTTTATTTAAAGACTATCGTTATGTCTTATATTAAATATTACATGAGATACGATCCTAGATATAAGAATGACTTAGACTATGTTCTTTTGAACTTATTTGGGGATATGATTTGAGTGAATTTGAGGGTAATTTTTTTGTTGTTTTTTGAGTGGATTTGTGGGTATCTGAGAGTGGATTTGAAGGTAAAGTTGGTGAAAATTAGTATAGGATTTAATTGATGTGATAGATTTAAAAAATTAGTTTAACTGGTAGAAATTAAAGATTACTAAAATACCATAGTTATTAAAGTAATATAAAATAATAATTGTTAATGTTATATTTAATTGTAAAAGAGTTTATAAAAAGTAAAAAATTAATATTAATTACTAAAATCAATTTTAATATTGTAAAAATCTTATTTTAGTAAAATGAATTTATTTTTTATTGTAATTTAATAATAATCAAAGCCAACCATTCCCTAAAGCTATGGAAAAGAATTGGAGATTAATGTGATGGGAAATATTTGGCTTTATAAATGTGGAGATGTTTTAAAATAACCTCCCAGTATTCAACCACTTTGCTTTACGAAAATGCATTTCTGATTCAATGTGAACCTGTAAAGCCTCCAATTCTGCACGTGTCTTCCCATGCAAAAGCCTCTTTACATCTAGCTCAACACTGGAATGCATTCCCCTTTCTTCTATAAGCAGCTCTCTTCCCATATCCCCAACACTCTCTCTCACCATGCAGGTCAGCCTCTCCGCCCACAACCCCAACTCCCGCATCGGCTACCACGCACTCCACCTCCATGCCTCCTACCGTAGCCAACAAATTTCCCTTCCCACCACCCTCCCTAACACCTACCAAGGCCACCACGACTTCACCGTCTGGCCGCCCTTCCCCGTCGCGCCGTTTGTTTTCGCCTCCCTATGGTAACACAGTCTTCTTCAAGAGTTGGGTCCCCATTTCCCTATCAGCTTCGTCTTCATCATCATCCACCATGGGATGCTTGCTGTATCCTTCCAACCTCCACCATCATCAAAATCGCATCAACCTGCGATACACATCAGCCATGCACGAGGGAGGAAGAATGTTGGGGGAACCGATTACTGCACACGCATTCTCCAAAGCTGGAACCGAATACAAGAATGTGGAACCAAATACGTTCTTCTCTGCAATTTCTTGAAGGAGTGGAACCGTGTGATGGAACCGAATAAAACTCCATCTTCATTTTCTTCTTACCACTAGAACCGGTTACCAGATTTGTGGAACCGAATACACGCCCATGAACCACCTCTTCTTCAAGTGCCGCTGCTTTAGTAAACTTCATCGTCATCCATCAAGCTGCAATCTTGAATGGTTGTGTCAATGGCTGCTAGCTACGGCTACAACCGCTACATACAGAAACTGCAAAGTTAACAAAATCACGAGGGCACACACGTAATTTGCAAGAAATCAGCGCAAATCTCCTCGTTTCAGCGAGATGAAAAAAACAGTCCCATCTCGCAAATCACTGCATTTCGTCGCTCGCAAATCCGCACAAACGAACACCTTCTCACTCTCAATTTATCGCTCACAAATTCGCTTGAACAGTACAATTTGTTCAAGCGAACACATTGTTAATGATAAAGTTAAAAGGGATGGTGGAAAAAGTTGTAGGTTCAACTCTTCTTATTAACCATTACTAACAACTAACATTGTCAAAGTGATTGATATTAGGTTCCTTTTGTTTATTCTTTCTTTATTAAGCAAAGACACTTATACCTCTTTATTGAACTACTTTATAGTTCTTGCAAATGTTTTAGTAATTTTAATAAAATTTTCACTATTTTGTTAAAATATTTTAATTTTTATTAGGAATTATTACATAAATTATTAATTTATCCTATTTGAATTCTCATTTTTTTTTCTATGCCCAATATTTATTTTTAAAAATAATTTATTTATTAAATATTTCTTTAAATTTTATAATTATTATTATTCTTACAAAGTATTAGATCTAATGTCTACTAGTAGATTGAAAATCGTGCTTCTTCTAACTTCATTAAAATCTCTCAAGTTAGAGGAGTTAAGATGTCGTGATTCTTCTCTCTCCACATATAACAAGATCTCCTAGATGTAAGGGAGAGGATGCTTATGCATAAAAAAAAATTATGATAAATATGGTAATTAACGAGTGAAGAGTTATATATTGTAGATAATGTCTTTCTATATTATTATCGGTCATTACCTAAATGGACCTCGACTAGGTAGGTTTGACCCAATTTAGACAGGTTTAGAGTATTTTAATTTCTAATATATCTCCTAATAATTAATTAATTATTTCTTATTTTGTTTAATGTGTTAACGTAGCTTACATTAATATACTCATGTATTATTGTGATGAGGTTTTTCAATCCATAAGTATTTTATTAAAAATATCCATTTTTTAGTTGAGGGTCGTATTGGTATAATTATTATCAAATTATAATAATATTAAAAAAGTAAATAGAGTTTGATATCTAGGACATAAAAAATCCAATGATAATTATCACATAAAAGTTTTATTATAAAAATGAAAACAAAACATGAAAGGTCACACCAAATTTATCATAAAAAAATTACACCTCATGAAATATAAACAAATAGGACCTATTATGAAAATATTTTATATAAATACATGAAAATCAATTATATTGTTTCATACGAATAAAAGTCAGATGACTAACTTATTTATTGATTTTCTTCCCAAAGAACATGAAAAACTACAAAATCTATGTGCCACTCATTAGTAACACCATAAACACCAACAACTTATAATAAAAAATGAAATAAATTGATTAATAATAACAAATATGTCAAACATCTAAGACCATGGTTTACTAAAATTCGTTAGTGTTTATTAAAATCTATTGTTTGTACTATTAATTAACTTTCTTTTGTGATCTAATCCTGTAGAGTTTCCTAGTAGTTTGAGCTAAGTCATCATCCCTTTTAATATTAGAATCTTCTCCTTTTATGAATCATGTTCATCTATTTAAAAGTTAATTTGAATTCTTCTATAAAACGAGTTTCCTTATATGTCAAAAGTTAAAAAATGTCTTGAAATTACTATGACACAATCAAGTTTTTGTAAATTCTATAAACTATCTACAATGAGGATAACATCCTCTAAAAAAACATATCAACTAAAAAATTAGATTCTATTAACTTATTATCATAATAAACATCTAAATTATTAATAAAAGAAAATTCACTCAAAATATGAATATTATCATATTCAACTACAACAACAAATTGCGATTGACACTAGTATAAAAATCATATTTTATGACGTACAGAAACAAACTATAACGTATATAGTTTTGTACTTTATAATAGGTCTATACATTTTATGACGTAGTAAAAATTTACATCATGATAGCCTGAACATATTATGACGATTCTAAAATCAGTCCATTTTTTTATATAAATATTGGAGAAAATTGTTTCAAATTGATATTGAGTAAAATTATCTATGTTCACATTCATTAGAGTTCACAAATTTTAAGTTGACATCCATTAAAAAAACGACAGCAAAATCTAATAAATTATGATAAAAAAAGAAATAACTCTAATGAATGTGAACATAGATAATTTTACTCAATATCAATTCAAAACAATTTTTTCCAATATTCATATAAAAAATGGACTGATTTTAGAAACTACGTCATAATATGTTTAGACTATGATGACATAAATTTTTGCTACATCATAAAATGTGTAGACCTATTATAACGTACAAAACTATGTATGTCATAACTCGTTTTTGTACGTCATTAAATATGATTTTTGTTTGTATTAGTGTGAGTAAAAAAAGGTGCACTACAAAAACTTAAACCAAAAAATTTATCAATGGTTAGATCACTCGTGTAATAAGTACTATTTCTATTTCATATTAAAATATAATATAACCTCTACCTACCGTTTATTTTATATAGGAAAAGATAAACTACTTTCTCATTTAATTTAAAAACTAAACACAATTTTACAAAATTCTTTTATACGAAGGAAAAACATATTTAACTTTAACTTAAAGATATAAATATATATATATATATATATATTAATTGATTGAAGACAATTAAAAATAATATATAAAAATAAAAATACATTTTTAAATAAAAAATAAATTTGATTATATTACAAAATCTAAACAATTAATTAAATCAAACATTAATAAAAGACAATGTTCTCCCGTGTATCAGAATTTCAAAATAATTGATAATACTGCTAGACCTTTTTCTAAGGTTCAAACATGCCGTCAATCAGCATCACGAAGATGCGGATTTCTTGCATCAAAATTTAATGAATCTCTCTTGCTGTTTATATTATCTAGTAAGAGTATTGAGAATTCTTATAGAACACACTTTAACTTGTCCATTTTTAATTTGGCATTTCTTTCAATATTTTCTTAAAAAAGATTAAGAAAGTAAATATATATCGATTGTTCTTTATTTTTCACTTATATGAGACTATTTAATGATGTGAACATATTATTACTGGTTGTCGAATAAGAAAGAAATGCCTTCATTATATTTCCTAATAATTACAGTATGTAAGTATAAATGCTGCTAATTTTTTACTTAAGATTCTTACTTATGGGAACTTGGTTAAGGTATTTTTGTTTAAATAGAGATACTTAATTTTCTCCGTTTTCTCAGAAACGCATATCTTGAAACTAACTTGATTCTTGGCTTTACTAATATTCATCTGGTAATTCAAATATCAATTTATGAAAACCATGTGAGCAAGAAATAGCAAGCAAGATGTTCTTGTTTATTCTCCTTTTAACACTCAAATGGTGTTACTTTATCATAACTCAGAAATTTTGACAAGAGTTCCATGTTAAAGAAACAGCATCCTATGAACAAAACTTTAATAACTTTTCTACTTCTTTAATAATTGACTAAACGATGTTGTCAGTTATCACATGCTTTGTGGTGCTCTAGGACTTTTTTTTCATAATAAAACAGACTCATACCTGCATCCTATCTTTTTTATTCTTCCAACTAATATGTCAAATATTCTCCATAAATAAATATATATTTAATAACATTTTCTTAACTAAGTAAATATAAAAAATGATAATTCTTCCCAGTTATTCAATATGAAATAAAGTTACCATATACTAACAATCTTCTCTCTTTCAGTTTTATTCAAAAATAATAACATAATATTCTATACCCTCTAAATAAAAACGATTACAGTTTTACTCTATAAAATTTTACTAAAGTGACTGGCGTTTTCAGTTTTTAATTAAATATTGTTTTTTTTTTATTTCTACACCTCTAAATAGATCATATTAATATTTTTATTTACAACACATACAAATAATACGTTTACTTATAGTGATGAGACTGTTGCAATAAAACTATTTTGTGAAAAGTCATTATAGTTTTCCAAATTCCCCCGTCAGTTAAAAAAAACAATTTCAAGTTTATAATTTATCTATTCATAGTTTGTTTGTTGACTCAAACGTCAAAACTTTAATGAATTAAAATTTAGTTATAGTGTCAGTTGCACTGACAAATCATTGGTGTCATTTTTAAATTCACTAAAGATAATATTGTATGTAATAATTTTTTTAATAAGATAACTGATGTAATAAAGAAAATGAATAATAAATTTAAATATATTATAAAATATTTTAAAAATAATGATAAAAATTAAAATAAAAGATTATTATGATTATTTTGTAAGTTTTTTGAGTGTGCTGCTAATGCATGTCGCTAAAGTAAAAGGTTTAGTGTAAAAGCAGGGAATAAAGACAAAAACCTCAATTTCTTATCCTTTGCTTTGCACACTAATCCATTCCATCAAATGATTCAAACCCACTCAATCTATTTTCCAATTTCGATACCATTTTCCCAGTTACTTTCCTCACCTAACCCTGCTACTACTTTTCATACATATAAATAATCATAATTTTGTCCATTCTTCCAACTCCAGCCACAACCAGTGGCATAGCCCAGAGTTTTAACGCGCTGTTCCTGCATTCAAACATACCCAATTTCATTTTTTATTCTTAAATCCAATGTCTGAGGTAAACCCTCCTCTTTCTGTCTCATTTCAGTGAAACATCCTATTGGTGATGATCCAAGTTTCACTTTTTACCATTTCGTTTGCGTGTGTTTCTGTTTTTGTAAGGATGTTTGAAGGTTGTGTCTCACAACATTAAATGGTCGTTTAAGATGTGTATTCTCCGTGTTTAATTTGGTCACATTCTTCATCCTCTCTAAATAGCAGATTTTTATTTACTTTTGCTTTACTTGGCGCGGTTTATCACTGTGGGAGTCATGCGTTATATATTGTCACGAGTTTCTTTTCAGGTTTGGAAGTATTGAGTGGAAGAATTTGATGTTGGGGTGATGGATCTGGAAAAAAGAAAAGGTAGTGGTGAAGTTTTGGATCATGTTGATGAAAGGGTGGGTGAGGATTTGAACCAATTGGTTGAAGGAAATGCAATTGATGCAGGAGGTGGACATAGCTTGGATGAAAGAGTTAGTGGAAGTGGGGAAGATGAGACTACAGAAGAGATGTGTAATGGTCTTGGTTTGAATGTGGAGCTAAAGGAGGGGCTGCAAGAAGTTAATGATCAGAACCTGGTTGGACCTCGAGAAATTAATGATACATTACATGGGGTTGATCAAGGAACCAGTTATAGTTCAAGAAATTTGGTTAGTGTGGAAGTACCTGAGACTTGTGTTGTAATAGATCCTTCCGCACAGATGGATTGTGTCAGTGGAGAAAATAGGAAACTGGAAGCAAAACCTAATGATTCAGGCTTGAGCAAGGTGTCCAAGAAAGTGACAAAAGGGGTGTCTGACATCGATAAAAATTCATGTGTAATTGATATAAACCGTGGCAGCTGCGACGGTTTTAGTGAGAATCTGGAAGGTGAATTGATTTGTAGGATTTGCCATCTGGCCTCTGGGCAACCATTAGAAGCAGAAGCTGTTGGCACTGTAAGTAGTAGTACTACTACGAATACAGATTTGATTCAGCTTGGTTGTGCTTGTAAAGATGAATTAGGCATTGCTCACAGTCATTGTGCTGAGGCATGGTTCAAGATTAAAGGAAACAGGTAGCTGCTGCTTTTGTTAGTACTTGGTTATTTCTATGTGCATATCAACATCCTTTTCTTTTTGTGTTAATGGCCTGCAAAATTGAAAATGTTCTGCTGTGTTGCCCGTTTATTTTGAATTCAAAATGGCATAGGGATTCCTGAAGATTTCTACGTTTCTGATTACCTCGTGTCTGTAACCTACTTGGTACAATTTCTCAAAAAGAAACCAATTTGGGATGTGCATTGCTTTAATAATTTGTAATTTTATTTCTTTTTTTGTTCAGCTGTGAAAAATCTTTGAAACTCTGCGGCATACTTTTGCATATAGATTTAGTGTTACTATTACCATTATTATTGCAAATCTATTTTCTTATTATTAAAATTTAATTCGAAAATTTTCTTAAATTTGAGTCTGAACTTTTGAAACCGGCTTCATTGCTTATCATTTGTCAGTTGGTTATTGCATGTAGCTCGTTGCCGTTTCACTTTTCGCTGGTTACATCGCTAACTGGAGAACCAATATCATCCTTGTGCACCCTTACACATGGAGTTTTTAGTAGTAATTGACTTCGACGAAGGGTGAGTTGGGCAAATGCATCCACAGACACTCAGTTGGTTTTCCTTCTGAGGTATTAGCTAATAGCTTGGCTTCTGTTGGTTGCGAGCTGAGGTTAATTGACATCCCAAATTCCAAATAATGGCACCAGGTCTTAGTTTGGTATAGTAGCATATTTTTCATGTTGATGCCTGGTAAAAAAAAATGTTTTTGTCTCCATGAAGTTTCTTTGAATCCTATGTTTCTCTTTTCAGCTTATATGTGCGGAATGAACTAGAAAAAAATAAGTTTATAATTCCATCTCCTATATAAGAATAATATATAGCAATATACCTCCTATTCCTTTTTGTTTTCTTCCATGGTTCCACCCCTTCATATAGAAAGAAAGAAAAAATTGTATTCCTAGAAGATTGTTTGCCAGAAAGATTGACTTTCGTCTGTAACGATTTCCATGATGATTCAGAATGTGGCCATATTTCACATTTAAAATAATTGCTATTGGTTCTTAGAGAAGAAACTCTGGTGGTATGGTGCCAATGTGACTTTCACCAATTTCACTAATTAGCGATATGTCCCCTTATAAACCCCTTCTCTTGCTTGCTATCCCTTAGTTACGGCATCAATTTGTAATGTATGTATTTTTATGGATCCACACCTAATTAGTGAAAAACTCAAGATAATTCTTTTGGTGCGGTTGCAAGGATAATGGTGAACCCAAGAGGCCATACATAGTGCAAGAACTGATTGGTGGGACCTAGATTATTTTGGTGTTCTTTTTTTGGGTCGAGGGTGGGGAAGGTTCTGCCGTTGCATATTAATGACTCTAATCTAACAAAGCAATATGAGAAGCTCTCTCCACTTGCCTTCTATCTAGAGCTTTGTCAAAGTCGCTGTTACTGTTTCAAAATTGTTTACATCAAAATTCAAATTATGAAATGATTGTTCAGATGTATGCTCAATTCAAATCTTTGCGGTTCTGGTTTCAACTGCTCCTGTTGAAGAAATACCATTGGTTTGGGTAACATAACTCGAATATGTGTTTGAAATCACTCATGCATGTACCTCTGTCTTTTTAAGACCCTTAAGAATTTGAAAGCCATTGGGCCCTTACTCATCCGAGTCAAGTTGGGTGAACCAATGGGGTTGGGTGGGGAACCTATATCAGTAATTGTTTTTCCCATTCACATCTTGTGCATATACTTGCAGCTTATTCTTTTTTAAGTCTGAATATCTTTGTTGCTTATAGAACTGAGACAGAAGAGTTTACGCGTGCTTTTTGCAAACATTTACATTTTTTTATCTGAAAATTGCAAACATTTACATGGTTATAAGAATGTTATCACCGATCATGGTAGGTCTTGTTTAAAATGCAAACTAGTACCGAGGTTCCTATTGTTCTATGTTAGTTCTTTCACGATCTTTAATAACCTTTCGTGATCACAGGTTGTGTGAAATATGTGGTGAGACTGCAAAAAATGTTTCGGACGTTGCTGATCATGGATTTATTGAAGAATGGAATGATACTAGATTTATGGGCAATGATGATACCTCATCCAGAAGATTTGGTGGATGCTGGCGTGGACAACCATTTTGTAACTTCTTAATGGCATGCCTGGTTATAGCGTTTGTTCTACCTTGGTTCTTTCGTGTAAATATGTTCTAGTGGAGGAAGCCAACACCACTCTTCTTGCCTATATGATGAGTGTATGTCATTGAAGTTCATGGAATATTCTTTTTCTCAGAAGGGGTGGCAATGCATAACCATCATGACCAACTTCACATTTTTCAGGGTATGTACCTTGAAATTTGTTGTAAAGAAACTTGCCAACTAGGCAAGTTACGGCCAAATTGTTTCCTTGTTGCAGCATTCGTGGCATAGATATTTTGAGGGAGAAAAGCAAAGAAGATATTTTACTTGTGGCATAGATGTTATATGTTAGACACACTAAATTATTCGCTGTAAAACAACCAAACAGAAGAAGCCTCTCCTTGATTTCTCTTCTCCTTTTTACGTTCTTACACTCTTTTCTTTCTTTACTATCTGTTGGCTTGTCTGCTAATATAAAGTTCAAAGAATCCAATGTCATACGTCATCAGTGTGTTTATGTGCCATTCTTTTTGTTTGCAAGTATTCTAGCTTCTAATCCAAGTAACTTTGCTTTTCAGCATTTTCTAAAGTTAATCAAAAGCAATATACTCGAACTCTTGCCTTAATTTTCAAGGTACATATGCTCATGATACATATTTATGCCCAAGATAAATCCTTCATCAAAATTTTTTGACTGACAGATCTAAGCAATGGATTAAATTAATATGTAAACATGTTTGGGATGTTACATTCAAATGTACACGCATAATAATACGTGTAATATTACAAAAAGTAAAATGAAATCCTAGTAGTAGGGTAGGGTCAATTATATTGGGAAGATCATATATATATATATATATATATATATATAGATTTGTCACGGGTTTGAATTGAAAAAGTGAAAATTGCAATATCTCAAAATTATTGATGTATAAAAAGCAAAGATTTGTGTGGCTTCAACATGAACAATATGTGTGGTAGAAGTGAAAAATACTTTATTCCAGTGCAAGTGCACAAGCTGGTGAAAAGATAATACTGCATATTAGTAGATATTATATATTAAGCAAAAGCATTGGCAGGGATCCGTTGTAGTCTAGTTGGTTAGGATACTCGGCTCTCACCCGAGAGACCCGGGTTCAAGTCCCGGCAACGGAATCTCTTTTTTGTGAAAATTTTATTTTATTTTATTTTTATCAGCTTTTGTATATTTACTGCTGTAGCTATAAATAACGGTATCAGTGTGTTTTGTTTGAAGGGGTGAGGAAGAGCAAAGCCAATTATGTCTAAAACTAGAAGCGTAGCACCGTTGAACGCTTATCCAACTTATCATAATCCCAGAAACAAGACGAACTATCCAAAATCTCCCAATTACTTCATCCTCTTCAGACAATCTTGGACATGTCTTCCACCTCCCAATTTTGTCCTTTCTTGCAGTAGCAGTGTCGTTGTCTCTGCAACTTTGTCCAAGCCCACCTACAACGTAGCCATGGACAAGAATGCACAAATTCGCAAATTCTGCCAAATGGGTGATCTCAGAAAAGCCATGGAATTGCTCAAAATTTCAAAAATGTCTGAACTTGAGCTGCAAACTTACTGTTCTGTGTTGCAGCTCTGTGCCGAGCTGAAGTCTTTGGAAGATGGAAAGAGGGTTCATTCCATTATCATCTCCAATGGCATGGAAATTGATGACATTTTGGGGGCAAAGCTAGTCTTCATGTATGTTCATTGTGATGATTTGGTCGCAGGGAGACAAATATTAGATGGGATTATCAATGATAAGATTTATCTCTGGAATTTTTTGATGTCTAAATATGCAAAGATTGGAAATTACGAGGAAGCTGTGAGTCTTATCAGGAAAATGCAGAAGTTGGGAATCAGAGGGGATCCTTTTACTTTTACTTGTATATTGAAGTGTTATACAGCATTGGCAAAGATAAGGGCGTGTAAAAGCGTTCACGGGTATGCTTTTAAACTAGGTTTTGGTTCTGATAATACAGTTATTAACTCTCTAATTGCAGCTTATTTTAAATGTCGTGATGTTGAGAGTGCACATAATATGTTTGATGAATTGAGTGAGCCAGATGTTGTTTCCTGGAATTCTATGATTAGTGGATGTGTTTTAAATGGGTTTTCCTGGGATGGACTTGAGTTTTTCATTCAGATGCTGAATTTCGGGTTTGGTATGGAATTGGTCACCTTGGTTAACGTTCTTGTGGCTTGTGCAAACGTTGGCAAGCTTTCATTCGGTAGAGCTCTTCATGCTTGCGGAGTGAAAACTGGCTGTAGCGGGGATGTCGTGTTTGACAACACATTACTAGACATGTATTCTAAATGTGGCTATTTAAAAGGTGCAACTGATGTTTTTGCCAAGATGAATAAAACTTCTGTTGTTTCTTGGACTTCAATGATATCTGCTTATGTACGGAAGGGTCTGTATGATGAAGCCATTATATTATTTGAAGAAATGCAAAGCAAAGGTCTTAAGCCAGACGTTTATACTGTCTCAAGTGTGGTTCATGCTTGTGCTTGTAGCAACTCGTTGGATAAAGGAAGGAATATACACAATTTCATTAAAAAGAACAACATGGGATTGAATTTGCCTGTTTTTAATGCTCTCATGTATATGTATGCAAAATGTGGAGTCATGGAAGAAGCTCGTTTAATTTTCTCTCAAATTCCTGTCAAAGACATTGTCTCATGGAACACGATGATTGGAGGTTATTCACAAAACTCACTTCCCTATGAAGCTCTGGAACTGTTTGTGGACATGCAAAAGCAATTGAAGCCTAATAGCATTACAATGGCTTGTGTCCTTCCAGCTTGTGCGGGCTTAGCAGCTCTAGAGAAAGGTAGAGAGTTACATGGGCACATATTGAGAAAAGGGTACTTTTCAGATTTACAAGTTGCCTGTGCACTTGTTGATATGTACGTGAAGTGTGGGTTAGTAGTTCTTGCACAACAACTTTTTGATATGATTCCTAAAAAGGATATCATCTTGTGGACTGTTATGATTGCTGGCTATGGCATGCATGGGTTTGGAAAGGAGGCAGTTTCCACATTTGAAAAGATGAGGATAGCAGGTATTCAGCCTGAAGATTCCTGCTTCACTTCAATACTCTATGCTTGCAGTCACTCTGGATTACTGAAAGAGGGATGGAAATTCTTTAGTTCCATGAGAAGTGAATTCAACATTGAGCCTAAGTTAGAACACTATGCATGTATGGTGGATCTCCTTGTTCGCTCTGGAAATCTATCCAAGGCATACAAGTTCATTGAAACTATGCCAATTAAACCAGATGCTGCAATTTGGGGTGCCTTGCTTTCTGGATGCGGGATCCATCATGATGTGGAGCTAGCAGAAAAAGTAGCAGAGCATATTTTTGAGCTTGAGCCAGAGAACACAAAGTATTACGTTCTTCTAGCAAATGTCTATGCAGAGGCGGAAAAGTTGGAAGAAGTAAAAAAGTTACAAAGCAAGATAGGTAAGGGGGGATTTAAAAAGGATCAAGGTTGTAGTTGGATTGAGATTCAAGGAAAGTTTAACATCTTTGTTGCTGGGGATACTTCCCACCCTCAGGCCAAAAGGATAGACTCATTGCTGAGAAAACTGAGGATGAAGATGAATAGGGTAGACTACTCTAATAAGATGCGGTTTGCATTAATTAATGCCGATTATATGAATAAGGAAGTGCTTCTCTGTGGACACAGTGAGAAATTAGCCATGGCTTTTGGTGTACTAAATTTGCCTCCAGGGAAGACTGTTAGGGTAACCAAGAATCTTAGAGTATGTAAGGACTGTCATGATATGGGGAAGTTGATGTCCAAGACAACTGGGAGGGATATTGTGTTGCGAGATTCAAACCGGTTTCACCATTTCAAGGATGGTGTATGTTCTTGCCGAGGTTTCTGGTAAATCGTTGGAAAATTTCTATAAAAGGGTTGTCAATGTATCCTCTTCACGTGAATTGATAGCTTCATAATGCAATCAGAGTTCTCTTACTGATGTGAGACTCGTTACAGATTAGGATACAAGGTCATTGTCAAAATGTAGGTAGAAGTGATAGTGATACTTGTGTAGAATCAGCGGTTGAGACTACGGTTTTTTTAGTTTATACGATAATGCCAGAGGCAATTTTATTTCCTTAGCCAGAAAGGATGTTATTCATGGATGACTCGTCTAAAGATCTATATTTGGATTGGAATAGCTTCGTGGCCGATATCTGTAATTAGGGGTCAGATGTAACATATTTTTCTGAGATAAATCATTGGCACTGTGACATATTTATGATTTGTGCGAGTGATCTCATTTTGCTTTTAGATTCCAACTTTCTTTTTCTGAACTGATAATGTTTACCAATCTCAACTCGTGAGAAGGGAATCAAAATCAGAATGACAATAAAGATGCTGAGGAAATGAGAAATTCAGTGCTGTGTCCTCTTTTTTGAAGTACGGGTACAGTTGCATAAGGATGTCACGCCATACTGAATGGGTGACGTGTTTTTGAGGTATTCTAGATTCAAATTGCTCTCCATTACGCATCTGATTTAACTGAAACATTACACATTCAAATAATCATATTTAATCTGTTTTGTTTGTCCCCCTTTAAAATATTGTGAATCAAATTACTTTACTCCTCAAAAGTCACGAATCTATACCCCTTCAAAGTCATTTTTATGGATTAAAATATTAATGGACTGCATCATGCATAAAATCCTTTACATTTCTATATAGTCGCAAATAAAAAAGTCCATATACATAAATTAAAAGAAAAAAATCTGTAGTTGAAACCTTGATAAATTATACTTACATTTAACAAATCTACTACTACCTTGTCAATTTTTTGCATCAGGAGGAGTACTAGTTACAACTTTACATGATAGCCAGCATCAAGAGATATCAGTATTCAAATATGGATTTCACCAAAGCTTAACCCTTTAAAAATTTCCTTAGGTAGTAGCCATTTTTGTTCTTCCTTTCCCTCAAGCGTTTTTGAACTGCAAACACATTGACCATTTAGGCTTCACTGCAATAATCTCCTTGGAATACTTTCTTTGGTACTGACAGATTCATATGGCCTGCAGGGAAAGAGTTATAGTAAACTGCTATGTGCAAAACTTCCTTCATTTACGAGCCTTGCACATGCAACTGCCAACCACCCTACCCACGAACACTGTTTTTTTTGGTTTCAGGGAAAGAATATCTGTAGCAGTAATGAATCTTAATTAATAAAAGCTGCATCCACAAACTCAGAAATGCCAATTAAGGCAGTCATAAAAAAATATGCAGAACCTGGACAATTAAGAAGTCATGCATTTGTTTCACTTCTCATGTTGTCTTTCAGTTGGCTTTCCATTAATTTTATCTGTTATGTGTTGTTTTATTGCTATTTTCTAAGTTTTACAATTTTTTCTCGTTTAAACATTTAATGGACAAACAACCAAGAGCTTAATAGATAGACTCCACGAGCAGGTGATTTTTTTAGGTCTAGATAATAGTTTTCTAAAAATTAAGAATCAAATGAAAGAAAATATAATATACGCTAAAGAATGAAAAATAAAAAACTTATATATATTTAGGAAGAGATGCGTATTAGGTGAGTATATTAAATAAGAAACAAATGATGTTTCTAAAAACACTAATAAGTTGTAGTGGCCTTTTGCTGATTGAGCATGCTAATTAATTATAAATCTCTTAATTATTTTAAGGAATTTATTATTGAGTTTTAATTTTTTATTGGTGTTGTATTGATTTATCTTTTTTTCATTTATGTATTTATTTAGCTTTTTTATAATATGTATTTTTTTTTTGCAATGTAATTTTATTACAGATTTGGTACGTTCCTTTCATGTTTTTCTGTTTTCCTTTTTATTTTATTTTTTAATAAAATTATCATGTTATGACAATTATGTACAACATAAACTTATTTGGAAAATAAACATTACTGTTTAAAAATAAAATATGTATAAGCTTATACGAATGAGCAATTTTAGACACCAGATAATTGACACTTATAACTTATATCTCATTATATCACTATATACTTTTTTTATTTCCTTTTTCTTTTTAACAAGTAAAATAATTATTTTGGTGTCCAAATTTTTCTAAAATGAGTTGTGGATGAAAATAAGTTATTAACATAAGTCATATTTGTAACATCTCAATTTTTATAGCGTTAAACTACTATAAGATATATTACATTTTTAATAAAACAAAACCTTGGTTTGAGGAAAGATTATATTGCTGTTACAATTATCCAAAATAGAATATTATGACATTTTTGGTTTCTATTTTTAAGGAAGATAATGTGGTCCATTAAGCTGTTAAGTTTTTATTTTGTTTCAACTGCATGGAAGTTATGGAATACTTATTGATTTTTTTTTTCAATGATAGTAACAAATCCATTCATTTTTTTCAACCTTTTCATAGTCATACTTTATAAAGGGATCGAGATACTCTCAATTTTGATTATTAAGCCTATTTCTTTCTTTATATAAACACATCATAGTGAGTGAAGGTTAAAAAAAACAAAGTTGTATTTAGATTTTTAAAGCTGGTAGGAGGTTAGCATTTTATTCTTTTTTTTTTTGCTTCCATTGTGTTGATATGGATGTGTTATTATAATATTTATATAACATGTTTATGTCAGCTTTAAAAATCCAAAGACAACTTTGGTTTTCTAAATCTTTACTCACTCAAAACTCGATGACGTGTTTATATGAAGAGAGAAGTAGGCTTAGTGATCAAAATTGAGAGTATTTAATTCCCTTTTAAAGTATGGCTATCACAGGGTTGAAAAAAATGAATGGGTTTGTTACTGTCATTGAAATCAGTAAGTGTTCCATAACTTCCATGCAGTTGAAACAAAATAAAAACTTAACAGCTTAATGAACCACATTATCTTCCTTAAAAATAGAAACAAAAAATGTCATAATATTCAAAATATTGCTAACATATATACTTGTCTTACACTACAAGAATATATACTACACTACACCAAAAGTATAATATAGACATTACAAAACAAAGAAGAAACAACAGAACATCCTATTCTAAGCTTGAGCTCTATCACCGGCTAGTTCATGCTCACTAGAGACACCCCTAGTGAGCTAAAGTATCAAAATGATAAGGTGATCATTATAAAAGAGAAAACAAACTCATAGACGAATAGACAAAGACAAAATGATAAGCTAAAGTACAAAATAACATGCATACTTTTTAAAACAATATTATCACATGTTAATGTTGTAACATGTCTCATGTAAAAAAAATATTAAATTAGTCCTAATATTTTTTATTTTGTCTCAATTGAATTCTAATTATCTTTTTAAACTAGAACAATTTTGTCCCTTTCCAAATTGAAATCAAATTTAATTTTTATATAAATGTTATAATGATATTTTAATTAATATTTTTAACAATATTAAATTTATTTAAAATCATATTTTACATTAAATTTTATTTAAGATTTGTTTTAAGTATTTATATATTAATAATTTCACACTACCTTTCTTACTTGTAGAACCTTCCATTAAACTCTATTTAATTTTTATTTAAATGTTATAATGATATTATTATTAAAATTAATACTTTATTAAATATTTTTAACAAGACTAAGATTATTTAAATTTATATTCTATATTAAAATTCATTTAATTTTTGTTTTAAAATTTTAAATATATTTATTTTAAATTTTTTAATTTTTTTTTTAAATTCTACATTTAAATTTATAAAATTATCATCTTTTAAACTAACTTTATTATTTATATATAAATTATTAATATGTAAATATTTTAAACAAAATTTAAATAAAATTTAAGATAAAATATAAATTTAAATAGACCTGTTAAAAATATTCAGTAAAATATCAGTTTTAATAAAAATATCATTATAATATTTATATAAAAAATAAATTTGATCATTTAAAAAAATAAAATTATTTTAATTTAAAAAAAAAATATTGAAACAGAATAACAAATACATATCCTAAGTTGAGATTTTTCACCTTATATTTATTCCAAGAATGACAAGTAACAAATGACATTTAAATTAATATAGTTAACATCGTATTTAAAAAAAATCAAATTAAATCACATTTTAAAAATAAAAATTTAATTACAACATATTTTAAAAAGTAAAAAATGAATTGAGATTAATCAACTAAATATTTAACTGAGATTTTCAAATAAATAGAATATCCACTCGAAGATCTAAACATTATGTTTTCGATAATTGGATGGCATTACCCATTTTAACCACTCCACATTTATTATTCTTTTCTCAACTTTTTTTTTTCCTTTTTCCTTCTCTTCTTTTCTACTATTCTCAGAATGTAAGGATAAATTAGAAGAAACCATGTATGAAGCAAATGTCAATATACACCTTTTTTGTTCTAACGATAAAAAAGTAGACAGTTTTCTTTTAATACAAGTAAAAACAAAATTAAATGTCTGTAACTTAAAACCAATAGCATGCCAAGTACACTTTTTTTAAGGCATGACACAGAAAAAATGAACAAGTTTATATTTATTTTTTTATCGCAGATCTTTTTCTCTCTCCATCAAAAGCAGTTTTTCTCTCTCTGCAGCGCCAGACTCTAGAATAAGATTAAAAAATTGTAGTAAATTCAATTTTTAATTAAACAACTTTTATAAGCCACAGTAATTAGTAGTAATCGCGCCACTAAATAAATAAAAAAAGTTACGCATACTTGTTACAGTTTTTTTTTTTTTTAAAAAAAAAACTTATAAAAGCTACATGATGATTTTTATTTAATTAAAAACAATCTTACATTAAAAATGTTGTCCTTACAACTGACATTAATTTTCATATAAAAAAGTTTACATTTTAATCTTCATATAAAAAATATTTATGAGTTATCTTCATTGTTTAAAAAAATTTAAATATTAGATTTATTCTTTATATTTTCTCTCAGAAAAAAACAAAATATTCATGAGAAAACATTAAGAAATAATTCACACTATTCATAAAAAAAAGTATAATCATATTGTTGGTTCATAATCAACCATATTTACTATTTACTGTTTCGTTTCTTCTCTTAAAAATTTAAGCTTACTTTTATTTCTAACATATTTAAATTATTTAAAGACTTAATAATTTGATTCTTATATTTAAATCTTTAATTTATTTTGATCTAATTAATCTCTTACATATTAAAATTTGAGTTATTTTTTTATCTTAAAATCTCTAAATTTGATATACAATATCTTAAAACTAAAAAGTAATTTAAATTCTAATATATGATAGATCTATATTTTGACACATATCACTTTAAGAGAGTGATAATACCAATTTAACAAAAATAATGTATTAAATATTTTTTTTTCACAAAAATACAAATTCAATTGAATTTTTTAAATTATAAAACTCAATTAAAAAACTATAAAAATAATAATAAACTTTTATATGATAAAGTGAGTTATCAAACTCTAATGAACTTGATGTTGTTATATTGGTATTGTACAAAACTTTTACGTCATCTACAAGTTTAAAAAGTTGTTTGGAAAGGCATTTTTCTTTAATTTATTAATATTTTTATGACTTAAAAGTTTCAAAACAATAATATTTCAAGGGCTTAATATCTTCATTGATCCTCGTATTTGTGTGAAAATCTCAGTTCGGTTATCAAGTTTTGAACTGTCTCAATTGGATCATATTTTTTGTAAAAATGCACACATTTTACCCCAACTGTTAACTGATCTCAAACGTTAAGTTTAGCTGACGTGGTATGTTGACGTGTTGGCTTAATCCCTTCTTGGTCTTCATATTTGTGTGAAAATCTCAGTTCGGTCCTCAAGTTTTGAACTGTCTCAATTGGGTCATAATTTTTGTAAAAATGCACACATTTTACCCCAATCGTTAACTGATCTCAAACGGCGTTAAGTTTAGCCGACGTGGTAGCCAGAGGACATGCTGACGTGTATTATTTAATTATATGAATTATTTTTTAAAATAAGCAGTGTTTCATGTGGCACAATGCTTATTATTTAGTTTATTTGAATTAGGGATTTTATTAATCTCTCTGAGAATCAGGGATTTTACACAGATTATCTCGTCGGCTAAAAAAAAAGTCATCGGAAAATTCGCGTAACCAGTGATGCTGACGTGTATTATTTAATTATATGAATTATTTTTTAAAATAAGCAGTGTTTCACGTGGCACAATGCTTATTATTTAGTTTATTTGAATTTAGGGATTTTATTCATCTCTCTGAGAATCAGGGATTTTACACAGATTATCTCGTCGGCTCAAAAAATAAAGTCACTGGAAAACTCGCGTAACCAGTGCAATCAGTCTCACAGCCTTTTCTGCAAATGAACCAACTTGGTAACTATAGGTTCATCACAAGCCTTTAAGCTATTTATTCCACTGATAGCAGAAGATAACTGTTGCACAGTGAGATCAGTTAACGATTGGGGTAAAATGTGTTCATTTTTACAAAAATTATGACCCAACAGATTATCTCGTCGGCTCAAAAAATAAAGTCACCGGAAAACTCCCGTAACCAGTGCAATCAGTCTCACAGCCTTTTCTCAAATGAACCAACTTCGTAACTATAGGTTCATCACCAGCCTTTAAGCTATTTATTCCACTGATAGCAGAAGATAACTTTTGCACAGTGAGATCAGTTAACGATTGGGGTAAAATGTGTTCATTTTTACAAAAATTATGACCCAATTGAGACAATTCAAATCTTGAGGACCGAACTGAGATTTTCACACAAATACGAGGACCAAGAAGGGATTAAGCCAACACGTCAGCATACCACGTCAGCTAAACTTAACGCCGTTTGAGATCAGTTAACGGTTGGGGTAAAATGTGTGCATTTTTACAAAAATTATGACCCAATTGAGACAGTTCAAAACTTGAGGACCGAATTGAGATTTTCACACAAATACGAGGACCAACGAAGGTATTAAGCCTATTTCAAGATATAAAAATACCAATAAATTTGAGGTTTTAATGTGTTTTTTGGTAATATTATTACAAATCTAATAAATAATAGGTGTTACTTTGTAAACACTTTTTTATTTAATGATAGGAGAAGATTTAGTTCTTATAATTATACACGCTGTATTTTTTTTTATTACATTTAAAAACGATATCATTGGTTTTTTCATATATAGTTATTTCACGACTTAATTAAATTTTAATTTTTTAAAAAAATTTAAATACTTTTAATTGAGTTTTTACTAATTTTTTTACGTACTCATTATATTTTTTATTTGGTTTTTTATTAATTTTTTTAGTATATTGAGTATTCAATTTTTATATTTTTCAAATGATTTTTATTTATTTAATTCTTATAATTAATTATATGATATTATAGTGATTTTACTCTATATATTTGTCTTGGACATGTGAGATTGTGATTTATATAAAAATTATATTGTAGTAATGTAAAATAATAAGTATAAAATGAAAGAGATAACTGTGAATGAACGAGATGAGTATGTGTGAAAGAGATGAGTATGAGTATGGATGATAACGGGTTGGGTCGGGTACGGATAATGTCTATATGTAACTAGAGCCATTAAAACGGATTACAATCCGCGAGCCAACTTGGCTTACCACGGGTTCGGGTAGAGTTGGGTTTGAAATTTTTTTTTTATGCGGGTTAGATTTCAATCCGGTTCATTTAAACTAGAGCCGTCAAAATTGGTCACAACCCGCGGGTCAACCCGGCCCGTCACGGGTTCGGGCCGGGTTGGGTTTGAAAAATACAACCCACCTATATGTGGGTCAGATTTCAACCCGGCTCATTTAGACCCGGCTCATGCGGGTTGAACCCGTGGTGAGTCGGGTTGGCCCACCAACCCACCTACCTAATTTTATTTTTTTAATTTATTATTTTATTTATGAAACCCTAAAAAATAAAATGTTCTCTTCACTCACTGTGTATACAAAAAAAGTAACATCTGCTATCACAAATCACTATCACAGTACTTGCTATAATTTGACGGTGTTTTCACTCACTTCACTGAAATTCTTCAAGTAGCAGGTAAAACACCCTTCCTTTTTTATTCTCTTTTCTCCACATTTTTGTTTTCACACTTCTCTTTCTTTCTTATTAAAAAACCCTATAATGACAAAAATAGGGGTTTGCGAATTTGTTTTTTGTTGTGGGGGATTTGAAGACATGGAATGATTTTTTTCCTGTTCTGATATACTTATATCAGAGTTTGTTCATTTTATTTAAACAATTTGATTATACATTATTTGAACAAGCTGCTTTTGATATCTTTGAATTTGGAAAATTATGTTACAGATTAAACTATTAATTTTTTGTTGATGTTGTTGAGTACTGGTTCTTTTATGAATTTGGATTATATTGTACTTTTTATTATTATTTTGAATTGTCTTTAACATAATTTTTTGGGAGTGAAATTTGTTTAAATTTAAATTACAAAAAGTTTGTATTTTTTTTATTTTAAAAAAATGTAATTAAATGGGCTAGTGAACCAACCCGTTTACCCACCAACCCGTGGTGGGTCGGGCCGGGTTCAAGTTTTTCTGGCTCGCTAATAAATGAGCCGGGTTGGGTTGGCTCACTAAGTGACCAACCCGTGGTGGGCCAAGCCGGGTCGGGTCGGGTTACCCGTTTTGACAACTCTAATTTAAACCTGGCTCATGCAGGTTGAACCCGTGGTGGGCCGGGTTGGCCCGCCAACCCCCTACCTAATTTTATTTTTTTAATTTATTATTTTATTTATGAAACCCTAAAAAGTAAAATATTCTTTTCACTCACTGTGTATACTAAAAAAGTAACCTCTGCTCTCATATTTGGATTATTTGTACTTTTTATTATTATTTTGAATTGTCTTCTGGTTAACATCACTTTTTGGAAGTGAAATTTGTTTAAATTTGAATATAGAAAGTTTGTAATTTTTTATTTTAAAAAAATTGTAATTAAATGGGCTTGTGAGCCAACCCGTTTACCCATCAACCCGTGGTGGGCCGAGCCGGGTTCAGATTTTTCTAGCTTGCTAATAAATGAGTTGGGTTGGGTTGGCTCACTAAGTGACCAACTCGTGGTGGGCCGGGCCGGATCGAGCCGGGTTACCCGTTTTGATAGCTCTACCCGTAACTCGATCCGCCGGATAAAATTCTACCTGCTACCTGACCCACTACCCATCGGGTATTCGTTTAGAAAATATATGCGAGTATTTTAAAACCCGCGGGTACCAGCAGATACTCGCAAAAAATAAAAATAAAAAGTATTTTATACATTTTAAAATAAAATTTAAATAAAATTATAAAAAATATATAATATAATATAAATTAAATTAAATATAAATTAAAATTTAATTTTAATTAATTTTAACCTATTAAAATATAATTTTATTTTATTTTTAATTAAATTTAGTTAAAAATATAAATAAATTATTATTTTTTGCTCGTAACGGATACTCGCGGGTCGGATAGTATACTACCCGTATCCGACCCGTTTAGAAGCGGGTATTAAAATACTCGCTACCCGTTACTCGCAGATAGTAAATATCTGCGGATAGTAACTACCCACCGTGGATTTTATCTGCAGATACCCGTGTTCGCGAATTTTTTTGTCATCCCTAAGTATGAGTAAAAAAGATGAGTATGGATGAAGGTGAGTGTGATTAAGAGAGATAATAATTGTGACAATTTATTAAGGTGAATGAAGATTATCGATGTAATAAGATTTATATAGAAGATTTTTCATTTTTAAATTTGGACCATTAGTTTAAAAATAATCCAGAATGCATTTGTTGATAAACACATAATTCATAATATATAATTTAATGTCGACTTAGTTAAGCTAATTTAAATAAATATAAATATTAAAATTAAATAAGATTAATCTAAACTCAATCTTCGTTAACTTTGTTTAGTTTTAATATTTCTTTTAGTTAACGTAACCTAAGTCTACACTAACAAAATTATTCACTTGTTATAATTATTTTTATGTTTTTTAACTTCAAAAAATTAACATTTTATGTTGCGGCAGAGTCAACTATTTTATTGGTGTCAAAAATTATGGAGACTCTATTGTATTGACTAAACTTACTATATCAACTTCCAATATTAAGTCAACTCATTAGCTTTGCCAACACTAATATAAATAATGTTAAAACTAATTTTTCACCTTTTAACTTTCTTTTAAAAAAATAAACCTTTTGAGCTATTATAATTAGTTAATATGTACAATTTGGTTAATGCTAATATATAAAAGTTAAATTTATATTTTATTGTAATGACGTTTTCTAATACAAATTACACATAATTTAACCCGCAATATTATTTACATTTTTAACATATTAAAAGAAATACACAAGATAACAAGATAAGGTAAATAAAAACTTGAGTACTCATATAAAAAAATGTTTTAGATGCTGAACTTAATATCCAAGGAAGACCTTGAATCTTAAATTATATTTGAATACTTTTTTTTTCTATACATTAATTCAAAATTTAAAGATTAAATGAATATTTTTACATGCAAAAGAAGGTTAAACTTAAAAAGAAAAATTAGACATAGAATTAAATTTATAATTGCACTTATTTTCCTTAATCATGACCATATATGTCAACTTCCAAAAATGACGTGTGTAAAAGGGGATGACAGATGTCTCAAAAACAAAGAAACAGAGCATTTTATAGAAATTCTAAATGAAGTTCCTCTCATTATTTTTTAGAACTTGCATCTCTCTAGAACACAAGCTTCTATCTTTTTTCCTCCTCTCTAGAAATTCTTCATCTCCTTCATTTTTTCCTCAATACAACCACCGTCTAAGCAATCTGGGAGTCAAGATCATCTTTTTCCACCGATCAAAATCAAGTCTAGAGTCGGTAAGTTCATTTTCTTACTAGAAATCTTGTTCCCTGCCACATGCAAGCCAAGTTTCTAGTTGCATGTGTTCATCCTCTTCTTATTCCCACTTCTGATCACACTTTTGGTATTTTGGGTGGGTCTATCGGTTCTTAGGATTCTTCTGGTGTAAGAGCAAGTGTCTGAAGATTCTTGAGCATTCAATTTGGCCTAAGAGGTAAGGGAAGCTAGCTAATTTAATTACTTGATTGTTGATGTATGAAAATGTTGATTGGTGATGTTGCATGTATGTGAAATTGAATGATTTGGTATTCGGTACTATTGGCATGGAATATTGATGCTATGTTTATAATGATTATGTTTCTATATGATTCTGATTATTGGTCGAGTGAAATTGGAAGGAAATGTGATAGTAAAATGGGGGATTTGTATTCGATTTGAGTTTGGTTTGTATAGGAAAATCTGGGTCAGTTATTTAAAGACTTGTTAGAATCCTTAAGACACTCAGGAAAGTACCGAAACTAAGAATTCTGGTTCTCGGTCATTGAGTTCATGATTCTGCAGAATTGACTCTCAAATCTGTGATGAAACTCTCTTAAGGATGTTAGAAAGACTTAGATAATCTTAAGTAATGTGTAGGGATGTATATGATATAAGTTTAGAGGATTATAAGTTGGGAGAGTGTAGTGAAGATGGTAAGAATTAGTGTTGATCATAATTCTGCAGTCATTATGCAGCATTATGCAGTTTGTTAAGGGTCTTCAATTGACCGTTCAGCTTAATCGGTGCTCGGTCTTAATTGAGTTATGCTATTATGGAATCTCAGTTAATGACTGATCAATCTTTTACTACTATTCAATTAAATATAGCGTTTGGTCTATTCATAATATTTAGTCTTAAAATGTGTTTGGCCTGTTATAAGTCTTATTTGTTTATGACCGCTTAGTCATGTACTGTCTTAGAAGTGCTCAGTCATGGATTAACACTCGGTCTTAGAAGTGTTCGGTCATGGACTAGCACTCGGTCTTAGAAGTGCTCGGTTATGGACTAGCACTCGGTCTCAGAAGTGCTCGTTCTTGTAGTAACGCTTGGTCTCTTCGTAGTACTTAGTCTTGTAATTGTATTTAGTTTTAAGAGTGTTCAGCCTAAGCTAATAGTGTTCGGCCTAAGCCATTAGTGATCGGTTTAAGATAATAGTATTCGGCATAAGCCAATAGAGTTCTGCCTAACCTAATAATGTTCGGCCTAGTTCAATAGCCTTAGGTTTAAGTCAACAGTGTTTGGTCTAAGCCAATGGCGTTCGGTCTAAGCCTATAGTGTTTGTTCTAAATCATAAGTGTTCGGTACAAGGTCCAAGTATTCGGCTTATGCTTGATTCTTACTCTACAAATGACTGTTCGATCATATTCGTATATAGGGAGTGTTCTCCCTTTCGGTCTCGTTCATAGGCTATATTGATCTCTTCTTTTTTGGTCTTGTTCAAGGGTGGGATTTGTGTTACTGTTCAGTTTGATTTGTATGGATGAAGAAGTATGATAGTAATACAATATGGTGTGATAATTGAAATGAAATGTGAAAGTATGATGTGAGATTTATAATAAGTATGTGAAAGAGAATTCCAAGGAGGAATGTCTCGGTGAATGGTTATTGAAGTAGTAAAAGTATGAAAATGAGGAACTTAGCACGTCGTTCATCCTGACATTCTAATGGTTACCTAGTATTAAGTAGAGAATAGTGATTGCATGTGGTGAGAATAGTAGGAGGCATGGTCGCGTAATAGCTTGGATTTCCAGCTAACAAACTAAACTCATGTGATAGCTTGGGGTTCCAGCTACAATCAGGGATGAAGGGCTAACCTCGTGTGGCAACTTGGGTTTCCAGCTACGGTAATTGTGAGGTTTCCAGATTACCTCCCACGAGTGCACGAATGACAATAAGTTACATGTTCATACTGGTCCGGACGGTCTAATCAAGGAGTTAGTTAAGATGTGTTTATATGTTATATATATATATATGTGTGTGTGTGTATGTATGAATATTTTAACTGTTTGTTTGAATTGTATACTTACTTGAATATTAAATTACACTAGCTTACCCTTACTTTCATGTCTTGTCATGTTGTCCGTTCGGTCGTCCTTGTCCTTGCAATGATCACCTTGTGGGTGTGAGCAGAGTGTGTTGAAGGTACGTTGGAGTAGATGCTAGAAAGAAAAGGCAACTTCCGTTAAAGTAAGACCATTCAGTCTTGTACTTCTTTTGTATTAGTTTAGGACAGTTCGGTTTATACCTTGCTTGTATGACCGTTCGGTTTGTACTTGTAATAGTATCAGTGTAGGTTTTTCTATAAAGTTTTAAATTTATGGTTATTTTAGGATAACTGTAAATTAACTTTATTTCTCTGTTCTATTTTATTATAAATGTAAAAACTCCTAAGTATAATTTCCAGCTATATTTTTAAGATGTTACAAAATATATATATATATATATATATATATATATATATATATATATATATATAAAGCCTAACCATTTTTTAAACACTAATTATGCAAACAAAAAAAAACATTGTTAAGAATAATTTAAAATAATATTTTTTTTAAATGATTAAAAAATATAGCAGTAAATATTTAATCCTTCTTAACAACACTTAATGATTAATAAAGTACAAGAATTTAAATTAGATAATATATTTGATCTTATATACCAAATATTAATAATGCACATTGTTTAGAGTAGAACATATGAACCTAAAATCTCGCGAACTAGCCAATTCTCCCCCACATTGACTTTAGTTTTTTACCCACACGCAAACGAAGTTGTCATGAATTTGGTAAAACAATCATAAATTTTATTTCTTAGTTATATCCTTTTAACAAATTTAACAAGAAAATGTTACGAAAGAATGCTCCTCAATCAAGGTTTATTTGAGGAAAGAGTTGTGAAAGTGTGGCGCAACAAACAAAAAGGTAATAGTGAGGCTTGTTGAGCTAGCAGAGTGGTGAAGTGGGAGAAATAAGTGCTTATAGCAGAAGTTAATCGCATCTTTCTGGATACAGCATGCACCTCTTTCTACTCATAAACGGCTAATTACAAAAGTGGCAAAGGCCATCATCACTCCTCCTATGCAAATCATTATTGTACTGCACAAGAAATTCATTAAAATACCAAATGAAACAAAAGCTCAACATAAACAATTTTCCTCTCATGATTCTATGGGGGCACGACCTTTCATCGTTTCAGAAACCAAAACTTTTTTTTCAGCGACAGCACTTGGAGCACAGGATTAGAAAAACAACGAGAAAGACCATGGAAGAAAGCGCTATGGCCACACCAAGAACCACCTTGTTGGGTCCATGATGATGTTCCTTCTTGTGACTAACACTGGCACCTCCATCATCATAATCACCATCATAGTCTCCATCATCGCTGCTATCATCTGCAGAAGAACGCTTGGAGGGTGGAGGAGACACCGGCCTTCCGAATTTATCGCAAGGAGCGATGTCCAGCTTCAACTGGGAAGGCAGAACCGAACGGTTGTAACACAAGTTCCCGTTGCCACCCACCTTGAACACTTGCAACCTGTCGATGAAAGTGGAGTTGAAAGGCAGAACCCCGCGAAGGAGGTTGTTTGCGAGGTTCAAGTGTTTGAGGTTACTCATTTGGGAAATGAAGTCTGGGATGGTCCCATTGAGCTGGTTAGAACTGAGATCCAAGTGAACCAAACCGGGTATGGCGGACAAGGAGTCAGGAACAGAGCCGGAGAAGGAGTTGGAATCCAAGGAGAGGTTTTTCAGAGAAATGAGGTCCCCAATGGAAGAGGGTATCTCACCCTTGAGTTGATTAGAAGAAAGGATCAAAACTTGGAGGTTGTCCAACATGGTGAGGGAGGAGGGTATGTTTCCGCGGAGGTTGTTGGAAGAAAGATCGATGTAGGTGAGGTTGGGAGAGTGGATGTGTTTAGGGAGAGAGCCGGCGAGGTTGGCGTGGGAAATGGTGAGGGTCTGGAGGTTGGAGATGTGGGAGAAGAGAACGTAGGGAGCGGATACTTTGATGGTGAGGTTGGAGAGAGTGAGGTGGGTGAGGTTCCTGAGGTGTGAGAGGGAGACGGCGGAGATGTTGCGGAGGCTGTTGACGGAGGTGAGGGAGCGGAGGGTGGAGGAGAGTTGGAGAGGGAAGCGGGTGGGGGAGGGGGTGGAGGTGACGGGGCAGTTGAGGAGGAGGAGGGAGTGGAGGGTGGAGAGGGATTTGAGGGCGGCGAAGGAGAGAGAGAGGTGGGGAGAGGTGCAGTTGGAGAGTTGTAGGGTGGTGAGGTGGCGGAAGGGTGTGGAGGTGTCGCAGACTAAGGAGGGTTGGGAGCATGGATCTTCTGTGGTTGGGATGTTGAGGGATTGAAGAGCCTTTACTTGCTTTGGTTCAAGGGGTTCAGAAAGTGTGATGGTTATGGTGGGAAGGAGGAAGAAGAGAATGCTGAGGGGTTTTTTCATGGCTCAATGCACCAGCAGAAAGCTACGAAGGAGAAGGTCCTCTTCTCTGGACAATCACATCATATATATTGGGATTCAGAATAGCGCCAAAAGTTGACTCTATTTTAAAACTTATATACAACGAAACTATTGTATCATTTTTTTTTAACTGTTAATTTTCTTTGTTACCTGGGAGTGTTATTTTGGGGTCAGAACTTTTCAACTGAATTAGAACAGTGAGAGTGGGATCCAGCTTTTCTTTGGATTATTTTTTTATTTCTTAGCTGCAGCTTTCATAACTCTCCCTTTAATCAATACTTTATTGTGTTCCGATATGATAACTACTCTTCATTATCATGTCAACAACCATGGTTTTCACTTTTCAGTAAGACAACAGAGAGCAGCAGAACAATGGGGTAAAGGAAAAAGCACTGGTCGTTATCATTATTATATTTCTTCTGTTTTTTTTTTCTAGATTATTTTGTCAATTTAGTTTCCTTGTTCTTACGTTTCATATTATACTTATGTTCTTTATTTCTTCTATCAAAAGAAAAAGCATGGTAATTATTTTAAGATATCCTTTGAAACTACGTCAATACTGTAAGACATCCTTTTATTTGACGTTTTTCTTATGCATCTTTTGTCTTGCAAAGTCTAACCAGTGGTGAAAAACTTTTGTCATAAATCTTTGGTTTGAGACTCTGCGCATACACTTTTCATAATATGAATATGTAGTAGGGGAAATCTATTTACTAGCATTTAAGTATTAAAATTACACGTGGTTCAAACCAAAGAATCAAAATTATAAAAAAAAAGGTAAAAAAGAAAATTAGCAAGAGAAAATGCATATTTTTGAACCAAAATTTATCACGCTGAATTTGAATAAAACAACGTTGACAAAAATAAACATGATCTTGGAGTTAGAGACGAAGAGGTGGGAAAATTGTTTATATTTTATTTATATATCAAATTGAAGTTCGTTAGAGGTCAAATAGATAAAGCAATAACCATTATAAGTTTGATTTAGTGGAAAAAGAAAAGTAAAGAGAGAATTCGATAGATTTTAAAGGTAGATATTATTAGTAATACTTTCGTAATATTGAATGCCCTTAATAAAAGTTTACCCTGGATTTTTATATAATAGAAGTTTAAGAAAAAAGAAGAAGAAGAAATTGGAGTTGAGTACAAGAAATGAAAAAATAAATGATAAATTTTGTTATCATTTTTTAGGACATGTTCGGTAGACTTTTTTGTTATTTTTTTTTCATGAACTCATAAAAGTTAAGATTTACTTGATTGGATTTGATTTTTATTGTATTTCTAGTTTAATCTTAATAGTGGACCTTACTTGAACGTATTGACATTCTTTGTCAAAGCAAACAAGGAGAATGTATGAAGAAATACGAAAAACATGATGAATATTCGCAAAAGAAAGTAAGAAGCTACACAAGGAAGTAAGAGGCATGGAAAGTAAGACCAATTTTTTGACTTTTCAACTTTTGTGATAAAATTAGAAACATAAACTTGATTAGTGATGAAATTGGAGACAATCCTTTATAATAATTTCAAATATAAAAGTGATATTTAAAAGCAAGAATGTTATCCATATTTTGACCTTTTGCACATTATCCCTTTTATATAAGAAAGTTTTTTCCTTGTTATATCACTATTGTTGAATGAATAAAATATTTTTGATAAATTTACGGAACATTATACTCTTCAGAGTGCAATTCTCTTTTAGTGTTATGTTAAAATCTTACAAATATAAATTATTATTCTACTTTATACTTCTTGAATCTAAATCCAATACCGTGTTCTACATTTCTACTTATATACATCCTTTTTTTTTATTCTCAGCTTACTTTTTTTTTTCTTGTGTTCTTCATATGTTTCCATGTTCATTTTATGCGTGTATGTTAGTTTTATATGTTCTTATTTTCTTCAATCCATGGCTCAAAAAATAAGCGTGAACTCATTTTATGATGCATGTTGTCCATGGCTTATTTTACCTTAAAGTATTTTGTAGTGTTTCTTTTAGGTTGTTATACTTTTAACATAAGATATATCTCCTTTCTCACAGCTAATATATTGATGGAGCTTCAACTTATGGACTTTGATGATTCATATGAATTCTTTAAGGAGAGATTTCCAAGTTCTTTGATGGTGTTATTTCCTATTATCTCCGTTGTCTAGGTAATCTTCTTAAGTTATTGTCAATGCGATCTAGTTTTCATAATATTTATCTAGTGACCTCAATTCATTTAATATGATTTTAAATCTATCGAATATGTTTTGTATGCTTTTATTTTTCTTCTTCTATATTAAAAAATTCATATTATCCACTACGAAGGCTAAGTTTATTTTGTTTTATCTTAGTGAAACCTTCATATATTCTATTAAGTGCTTTTTATTTCTTTAGATTATTTGAAGACAAGGATTTTGTTATTCTCCTTCTGACAATGCACAAATGAAAGCGTTTTTGGCTTTATAATTTGATTAGTATATTTGTTTCAACTCATATGTTCATTTGTTTTTAGTAAGAGTTTTATTCTTATCTCACATGAAATATAATTTCCATTGTTCATTATGTTTATCACAAGATTTAAAGAATGAAAAATTTCTGTGTCTTGCAATCAAATTTCTCTCCTTTAAATAAATGAGGCTTGTCCTTCATTTTCATTGCATCACAGAAAACAAATTTCGTTATCTATAAGTATAATAGAAAAGTAAAGAACATTCATTTTTATATTACATTACTTCAACTTTGGACTACATTTGGTTTTTCTTTAAGAAATTCTTGAAAGGTTCCATTATTCAAAATTTCAATTACAAAACAAGTACTATTTCCTATTACTTCTGACTTATACAAATACATATATAATGTCACTTTTGAAAAAGCCTTTTACTTTCTTTCAAAGATTAACAACACTAGGTATTTTTTAAGATTAAATTACAATTATTGTTAGTTATAACTATTTATTGTAATAACAAGTGTTTGAACAACTTTAGAAGAAGAAGTTTAAATAGATAATGCACTATTTTCACATAAAAGACTATATTATCTAGCTAAGAAGCACAACACACAATGCATAAGATTTTATACTAATTCATCAAAACTCAGATTATATCTAGTTCTCCCTTGAACAAACATTATAAGAGATTCCACTAAACAACCAAATTATTACAAATGAGCACATTAACCACTTTTGGTCATAGCCCATGAAATTAAGTCTTCTAAAAACAAGACACTCTCAAAGATAACTCAATTTAACCTCATTGGGTATGTTATCATTCACCCACAAAAGACACTTTATGATCACTATAATTGAGAATAACATTTATTGTTATAACATACGTTTACCATGTGCATAGACATGGGGGTATAATTCATGATCAGTGTTAAGGGATACCTTTCTGTACCAATCATATCAATCTATTAGTAAAGAAAATGTAAGTTATACAATAAACTTTAGGGATTGGGCAAGGTCTTGGCCCCAAAAGTTAGGTTCCAACAAGTCCTTATTAACGTTGCATAGGTTGTGTAGGACCTGAAGGGTTATGGAAGATGAGTCCTGCTATTACAAGTTTATTCAATAATGCAATGCTGGTGAGTTAACAGGCAAAGATAATAGGTGAATTTGAGACAAATATATGCGGAAAAAATCATGGCGAGGGAAACAGTGACTATAAATTGGACAACATAAAAAATCTATGTTTTTAACGTTCATAGATAATATAAATACTTAGGACACCCTTGTACATATTTTCAAAACCTCAGTTAACAATCTATGGCAACGCAGGTTTCGGAGATGGCTTCAGTGTCAACTTTGTGAACAAATGGATTTATCTTGACCCAAATAAGAGAGAAGACAGATGCCAACAACACTGACCAGAGAACAACAATGGTTGGCGTGCGGTTTTGGCGACCCATGAGACCTTTGAGGAAAGGGTAGAGATGAAAAATCACCCAGAATGCAAAGAACACTTTCCCAAAGAGGGGTCCCCAAGACTCGTACCCTCCATTAAGTGCGTCAGAGAATCCAGCAACAACACCAACCATGTTAACAATGATAAGGGTTGTTGGAGGAATCAAGAGAGTAGTCCACTTCACAAGGTAAAGTTCACCAAACTCACCGTCTTCTGCAGCCTTAGCAGTGACAGTGAAGTTGGTGTCAACACCAGCCAGCATCTTTAGAAATCCTTGGAACACAGCAAATAGATGGGCTGAAACACCTCCAATCACCCAGAACTGCTCATTACGCCACAAATCTTCGATACTAACACCACTCCAGCGCAGCTCAAGCACACTGGTTATTATGATTGAGAGGAAAAGTCCAAGAAAGAGAACACTTGCAACGTTGGAGAGCTGTCAGAAATTGTATACAACCAACTTGATGTAAGGCATTGGTGATTAGTAATGAGAACTTCTATTGAGTTGTGTAATAAATAATTTATTTTTGATAGGACAATTTACAGATGAACCCTGGGGATTACTCAGTAGATAATAACTCTGACTATTCATGCTAGAATAAAAGTAAAGATGAGGAAATTACCGTTGGTATGATAAATTTTCCTGTGAGGAGACAGATGGCTGGCAAACAGCAATAAGCAATAAGAGGAAGGGATGTAAAAGGGTACACAATGGTGTTTATATAAGCCATTCTCTGCAGCCATTTGAGACGGCCTCCAGCAAATCCATACCAGAGGGGGCAGTGTCTACTTAGGAAAATTTCAACTGATCCAAGTGCCCATCGAAGGACTTGGTGCAATCTATCAGACAGGTTGATAGGTGCAGATCCTTTGAATGCAGGCCTCAAGGGCATGCAGTAAATTGATTTCCATCCTCGACATTGCATCTTGAACCCCGTTAAGATATCCTCAGTTACTGAACCATAAATCCAACCAATCTGAAAGGACAAGATGTTTATAATTAATCAATGTAGCAACTACATGTGAAAAGGTGAAGATAATGAACCTAGAATAAGACTTTAAATGGTACAGGTACATTACCAAAAGTATAATTTGAAAAGGAAATAGGAAAATGAGAACATGAAGAAATAATTAGTACAAAAATAAATCTAATATTTAAGCCAAACCTCTTTTCCCCATTCAGTCTTTTCTTCATATCCACAGCTAATTACATGAATGGCCTCCTTGATCAGCATTGACGGATCTGCAGATTCAGGCACTCCTCCATTCTCCATCAGCGTAGATTCAATGAAAATAGTAGACAAGCCAAAAGTTTTTTCAAAGTTCATTTGAGAAATCAGCGTTGATCTCTCATTGTCATCATAATCTGCAAGAAGAAAAGAAACCAGAAGAATATTTCACAGAAGATTCTGCTATATGCTTCTTTAAAACTGATTGAAAAAATTAACTAAGCTTACTGTCGATCTCCTTGAGATTATGAATAGCAGCTTGAAGTTCTTCTCGCTTTGCGTTTCTGTAAACGCCATCTGTGGTGGACTTCTTCGAGGGGCAGCAACAGCACGATGATCTTGGTATGCTGGGCATAGAAGGAGGGCTATACCCGTAAAGTGCATGTCTATTGAAAACACATCCAGTTCCCACATATACTGGTCCTTGAATACCATCAAGTCCTTTCATGTTAACCTGAAATGAACAATTAAACACCATCAAATAGGGATGAGGGTTGGGAAGTATAGAGTTGTATCCATGTTTTTAAATAATTGTTGGAAGTTTCTTCCACAAAAGAAGATACCACTTCTTAATTGACAATTGACCCTAGATGAAAATTTTCATCGATATTTACTCACATCAAAGAAAACTGTATTACGATTGGCATATCGATCACTGCGATCAATACCGTCAAATCTTTGGGGGAACTGCACATAACACACATCTCTACCAACTTCTGGATCCATGAGAAAACACATTGCTTCCCGAACGGCTTTGCTGTTGTTAACATAATGATCACAGTCAAGATTGAGAATGAAGGGAGCGTTTGTGAGAACTGCAGACACTCTCACCTGCATAATAAGTCCATAGAAGCATTTAGCATTATTAAATCTTTTTAGCCCATAAGAAACATTAATGAATTATCTACACATACCAGTGCATTTTCTGCACCAGCTTTCTTGTGATGTTGGTAACCTGGTCTTTTCTCTCTGGAAACATAAACCAGCCTGGGAAGTTCATTTCCTTCTGTGTCACGGGCACCAGTGTGTCCAAGAAAAACCTGAAAATGGTAAATACAAGTTTTGCTTAAAGAATTACTTCAATATGTAGCAATAATTGTTTCCTAGAACTTAATTTGCTAATCTTATGACCATAAAAGTTTTCCGCTATGAAAGAAAAAGGAAAAAATTTTCACGCAGAATGACTCAGTACTTTATACAGTGTAATTTTCTTTATGCCTATCATTATCAACATTGAGATTTGATTACACAGAAATAATGGATATACCTGAATCATGCCAGGGTGATCACGTGAGTTATTTCCCGGCCAAGGGGTACCATCTTTCATTGTCCATCCTTCTTCTGGTGTTTTCAGAGCCTTAGCTACCAAAGCATTAACTCGTACTTTGTACTCTTCATAGTCTCTCTGGCAGAATTGAAAGGTAATCAAGCATGAAGAGATTCTTCTAAGATACTCATGTTAGAAAAACATGGTGTTGAATACAAGTAAATCAGATATATCTGACTATCAAAGCTGTTCTTTGGCTGAAATCATAAGTAGGAAGCTTTACACATACCTTCATTGCTCTACGCTCCTTCACAAAAGAAGGTTGCACCTTGTCCTTCAGGTAGTCAATCTTCTGAGAGAAGTAAAACTCGGGTGCTCTTGGTTCAATTGAAAACTTCTTGCAAAATGGCACCCACTTCCTTGCAAAGTCAGCAGTCTCCACGAGAGATTCGAATGTGAGCATTGCAGCACCATCATCTGACACATAACACGATACTTTATCCACTGGATAGTCAACAGCAAGGATAGAGAGCACTGTGTTGGCAGTGATCAATGGTGGCTCTTTCAAAGGATCCACTGTACTGACAAAGAAATCAACAGAGGAAAGCTCATTGGCTTCACCCTCTCTTTCAAACCTGGCATAGCATTATAGAAGTTTGCCTTAGCATCCAAAGTACAGGCTCATATCATAAAAATCATTTGACTCATTTCGAAGCAGTTATCAACTCATCATAGCCAAAATTATTCAATGATGTGACTACAAATGGTCACATTCATCATATAAAACTTTTTTACATAGGGAGTAGCTAATAAATTGGATTATATATTCCATTAGTTCATTTCTTTAGTTTCCTTTTGCAATTCCTAGAAGAGAGAGAAAGAAAAAAAAAACATTCTCATTCAACAACATGAATTTTAGTGCAATCTTAAAGAACAAGGCATAGACATCTTAATTAATATCTCAGTGTTTTGTGCATTTACCTGGCAGACAGATTGTCAATAAAAGTTTGCCTATTGACAGGACACCATTTAGGGAATTGATCTAGCACCCAGGAAAATGCAAACCAGATCTCACAGATGATAGATGTCAACCACAGAGGAAAAGCACTATCAACAGGGTTGGTAACTCGATAATGAAAGAAAAGACCCAATATTATCAATCGCATTATTATCACAGTTCTGTATGGTGCTATTTTGGATTTTGCCATTGGAATAATTACTGAAAGTGGCGCAGCAGCAGATGCATTGGGCCTGCAAAGTATATCGCCATGTGAATTATGATGAATTTTATTACATGTTTGTAATCAAAGAGAAATGTAACAAAAGTCATTAATACATAAAATGTATTCAAATTAAATCAGGACTCTTGCAAGTGCAATCAGATGGCTAGTAACAATTTGGTGAATGATCACCAACAATTATTATACTCGGGAAAAAAATGAAATTTTAATTTGATAAAAGAGCTGTTAAATTAATTTTTCAATACTAGTAAAGACAATGGTTCAGACAGTTGAAATAGTAAAAAATATATTCCATTGATTCTTCATATTGAAATGTTTATATATTTAGATTTCGTCTTTCACAACTATAATACTACATTACCTTGGAAAATGTTCTTTTGCTAATTCCATGCTTCAAATTAAACATATCTTACCATTAGCGTAATGCACAAGGCCTATATCTATTCTATAGCTTCCCTTTGTTAACCTGATTAAAGTCTGAAATTTTTTGTTAACGTTTAAAAACTGCCATATTAAAATGTCCATCTCAGGAAATTTGTGTCATTTCTCACTGAACTCACCGTGTTTCTTCCATCTGCTGCTCAGGTGGAACGGAAGCCTCGTTTTCTACCTTTGGTGCAGCCTTTTTCTTCTTGTTCTTTTTATCCTTTCCCTTCCAGATTTCAACTCTATTTTTCCAAAAGGACTTTCCAGATTCTTCTTTTACTTCTTCTACAAGAAGAACCATATTATGATGATCAATGCTTACTTCTAAAGAAATTGAAAGAAAATATATTCTGAAGTTTCTCTCATATACCACTATCAACCGAGGATACTGAACTGACATGTCTAGCGTGGAGTCCAACATCCTACAAAATTCAAGGTGTGACCGTAAGTGACAAATGCAAACAATTAAAACAATATTCAAAAATTTTGCTGTTTTCCCTAAAAACTAAGGCTATGGTGCAACTAATAATTCCAAGTAAAGTAAACCATCACCTGGGAGTTACTGATTTCGGAAGCCATCGTGGATTGATTTTCATGAACTTCTATCTCATGGAAATCCTCCTCCTCCTTTGTTCTCTCTATAAAACATACAAAAGGGGACAACTTAGGATGTTTCAAAATGTAAACCACTCTATGAAATAATTTTACTCAAGTGAGTGAGAAAGAATTTAGAAAACAGAAAACAAAACAGTTCTCTAATAACAGCTTTGTAGATTAATTAAAGAATGCTAATTACTTTTATTTGCCTCTTTTTCACAAATTAAACTAACTAACGTTCTCCATTACTTTGTTTAATGATTCTTTAAATGTAATATGCCTCCTAAGGTCATCAGTTTCTGATAAAACTGCATGGAGATTAAATGGGAAGCATGACAAGAGCTGCAAACCCACATAGCAGACAGAAGCAACTTAGAATTTAGTAAGGGTTTACCTTCATAGGGAGTGCCACACTTCATGCAGACCCTATGGTCTTCATTGAGCTCATGTTCAAAACAATCCTTGCAAATTGGGAAATTGCATTGATGACAAGCCACAAACACCTCCCCATTATCATTTAGTCCCACTTGTTCCCCACAAGTATTGCAGAGGGGAACACCAGACTGCACCATCTTTTGGTTTTGCACCACCTTCTATCTAAGGGCCAAAATGGCAGTATATCTCTCCCTGACCTTTGCCTCTGAATCAGTGCTCCTATGCGTTTTATATGAAACACCATAAACCTTTTGGAAGAGTGGAGAAAGCAACCGTATAGAAATGCAAAGGATGTGCAGACGGTGGAGGTGAAGGTGGCGGTGGAGGGTTCCTTTTGTGAGGTTGGAAAGTCGGTGTCATGGTTTCAGTGCTACACCACATAACACTGTATAAGCATGAAAGAAGAGAAGCAACGTCTATTTTCTTTGGTGAAGTGAGCAATGTATCAAATTATTGCAGGAAGTGTAAACGAGGCTTCAGTTCACAGCTGAGTAGGTTACATCAGTTGATGAAATGAACAATATGTTAACTTTGGAAGCTCAAGGAATTGCTTTTACACCATAATTGCTTCTTTTACCTATCATTCTGAAAAGAAGTAACCTTTCAAAAACTTTATAATTTTCAAAATAATGTTATCGAGAGACTTTCAGATTGATTATGAACCCTAAGAACATTTTCAAGACATTGATTCTGAAAAAGAATTAAGAATATATAGTTGTGAAATTATCTAAAATTCTAGATTCAATCCTCCATCTTTTCATAATAGGTGAACTTGTTACGTGATGAATTTGGTGGTTTGGTATTTTTAAATTTTATCTTTCCAGAAAATTAAAATAATTTTCTTTCCAAAGTAACATTCTGAATGGACTTTCAATATTCTTCCCAAAACTTTATTCCTAATAAGGATGAAGTTATTTTATAGATTACACTTTCGAAATATATTTTGGAATTCTCATCCTAAAATATGTATTTTTTTTTCTAAATGCCTTGAAAAATATGTAATTTAAAAACTTTTTCATACATTCGTATACTAAGTATTCTTGGGAATGTAACGAAACAATATGGGAATAAAATAAACCAAGAAGTGTTTCATGCAACTTTTTTAATATGCGGAAAATGTTGTTTTTAGTTCGTTGAAATGTATTATAATTTATAACACACAAAAAAAAAATTGTACTTTTTATATGTTGCTTAATGAAAAAACAATCTAATTTTATGACTTCTAATAAATTTTAATCATAAAAGTATATATTAGAGAATATAAAGAAATAATAAATTTCAATTCCTTTATATTTCTCTTTTCTCTCGTTTACTTTCATGCCGAAACAAATTCACTTATTTTATTTTTCCTAGTTTTGATTCTCCTCTCCTTCCCTCTTCTATCACAATGATGTTAATAAAGTTAAATGTTTTCATTTATCTATAATGCTCTGTTTGCTTAAAATGAATGTACTGTTTACGTAAAAATGAGAGCGATGATTTGAAGAGATTTATCATGTTCGGATGCAATGATTTGAGGGGAAACAAAGGCGTGGATTTGCGGGATCAATTAAAAATCCCATCCCTCTTCAGAGAGGAGATTTGTGGGGAAAAGAAACTTTTTACAATATTAATCCATTATCATTGATCAATGTGAAATTGGAAAAAGAAAGAGAATTGCTTCTTGATGACTTTTGGAATCGAATAGGAAAAATATGATAAGCATGTAACTGAATAAATATTTACGTGATATTGTTTTGTGGTTTTTATTTTTTTTTTATATTCAATTTATTAAATTGCATTTTTCTTTTCACTATAAACATTTTTACAATTAAATATAAGCTTAATACCTTAATTGGTCCTCTAATTTGTCAACTAATCTCATTTTGGTCCTTTATTTTGCAACAGTCTCAATTTAGTCACAAATTTTGGAAATATGAACACATTACATCCCATCCGTTAAGTATTAACAAACGGTGTTAAGTATTGTCCACGTGTTGGACACGTGTTAAACCCGTAACCACCCACACGCTGAATTCCTTACTTCTCTGACCGATTCATCAACCACCAATCCATCCCTTTGCAACCCATCCTCACGGCCCATTCATCCTCTTCAATCATTTCCCTGCAAAAGAGGCCTAACACATCAACCATATTTCACCCCTCTTTCAATCATCAAAAATCAAAAGGAATCACTCAAAATTTCCTCATTTCCAACACGGCCAATTCCCTTATCACATCATTCACAACACTCCTAACACAGAAACCATCCTTGTTTCCTCACCAACATCACCAGCACTAACATACAAATACCACAAGTCAAAAATAATAAAACCAGTTCAGTTTTTAATTTCCAAAGTGTTTCACAATCAGATTCAGCAGCAAAATCCCATCCTCCCATCAATTTGAAGTTCAAAAATTTTAAAATTCTCTTCTCTACTCGGTCCAGCACTAGAGAGAAACATGGAAACATAAAACTAGGCACTAGATTCAAACAGGGAAATAGTGGAAAAAGGTTTGAGGTGTGCCCTCAACATTGGGCCAGCACAGGCAGAGAAAGAGGGCGTGGTCGTTGCTGCTTGTGGAGGCTGGCCGGAAGGTGGAGACGACGCCGGTGGTACCAGGGATGACCGGATCGACACAGGGTTTGTCCGAGCGAGCAGTGGCAGCGATTTCTAGCTTCCCTAACGGCGTTGATTTCGCGGGAAGAAGGGGAAAAGGGATGAGAAACGGATTAAGATTGTGGTCCACTATTCTCATTCCAACACGTGTCCAACACGTGGACAATACTTAACGCCGTTTGCTAACACTTAACGGATGGGATGTAATGTGTTCATATTTTCAAAATTTGTGATTAAATTGAGACTGTTGCAAAATAGAGGACCAAAATGAGATTAGTTGACAAATTAGAGGACCAATTGAGGTATTAAGCCTTAAATATAACATTAACAATTATCATTTTATATTATTTTAATAACTAGGGGTATTTTAGTAATCTTTAATTTCTACCCATTAAACAAATTTTTTAAATTTGTTACCTTCAAATCTACTCTCAATTATTCACAAATTCACTCAAAAAAACAACAAAAAAAAATTATCCTCAAATCTATTCAAATCATCTCCCCCAAAAGAACATAGCCTAAGTGTTTTAGATGAAAAGTAGTTTTTTTTTTTCATAAAATGACCAGCGATGGTTAATTTTTATTAATTAATTTAAAATTTATTGAAATATAATTTTTAAAGTGGTGTATAAATCTGGGTTTATACAAACAACGATTATTTTCATATTGATGGTCCAACACAAATTTTCAGGCAACTATATAATAGTTTATGCATTACAACATTGTCAAATTATTTTCTTTAAATGGATCACTATCTCATACACTTTGAATTCTAGAAAAGATTCATATCTTTATAGAGATTTATCCAAAATTTCTTGAGTCTTTGTGACATATATACTTTTTTTTTCTTTGAAAGAATTGTTCTCTGATTTCATATATCAAAATATGAACACTCCTCGAATCATTGTTCTCAGACTTTCATATGACTAGATCCTTTTGTAAGCAAATCTTTGATTTTCAATTAAATGAAAACAACACACAGGATCTTGAATTTACATGATACTCACAATTCCCACATTCACAGTAAAAGAGAGTTAACCTGGATCCATTGTATAATTCTTCTTGTTTCTTCCTGTCAATTGTTCTCTCTCCTCTTACTCCGCTTTAATGCCTTCTTAATGATATAGAAGTTGCAAAGGAAAGTTTTCTCTCTCAAGTCACAGTTTCTATGTCTTTCCTGAGAACGATACGTTCTCTCTTTTTCACTTTTAAAAAACATAACATGTCCCCTGTCGTAAAAATGTTTCCCTCTTTTATGGTATTTTAATTAACCTTAATAAAAATACCAAAATGCCCTTTTGAAGTGAGAAGAGAGGGATTAATTTTAATAACTCTAAAATAATCCCAATAACTTTAATACTTTAATATTCTAATAATCATCACATTAGAATCTTTACATTAAAGTTATACCTTACATTACATGAACCAATGTTAATTATTAATATAATTTAACATTCTCCCACTTGGTTCATGTGATGACTTGAAGATCTAAAAATAAACTTTAAGTGTGCACCATTCATTAGAATTATCAAGTCATCATCCTTATATGAATTGAAATGATTGGATCATGGCGAGCAAAAGTCACGATCGACAAGATTTTTTCCATGTATCACATAATCAAAACAACTCAACATAACTTTAATCAATCTTATAACTTTCATATCTCTAAAAGAGATCTATCATGTCACCACAATCAATAATACATGTATATAACTTAATGTGGATAACAAATATAATAAAGAGAAACATAACTTTAATTGACTTCACAAGTGTCATGACAGTACAAGCATATAACTATACATAACCATACAGATAGATAACATCATCATGTTAACATTGACTTATCTATAATGCCCATACTTTCAACATGGCCAATAAAAGTTTTGGGCGGTAGTCCTTTAGTTAACGGATCTGCTATCATCAAATCCGTACCAATATGCTCAATCAATACTCTATGTTTCTGTACTTCTTCTTTGACCGACAAGTATTTCAAATCCATGTGTTTAGCACCCTTTGAGTACTTTTCATTTTTAGAGAAGAAGACGGCTGCAGAATTATCACAATAAATCCTTATCGGCCTAGCTATACTGTCAATAATGCCAAGCCTCGATACAAAGTTCCGCAACCATAAAGCATGAATCGTGGCCTCAAAGCATGCCACAAATTTAGCCTCCATGGTGGAAGTAGTAATGACTGATTGTTTTGCACTTTTCCAAGAAATTGCTCCTCCAGCCAAAAGATAGACATACCCAAATGTGGATTTTCTTGAATCCACACATCCAGCATAGTCTGAATCCGAGTAGCCAATCACTTCAAGATGATCTGACTTTCTATAAGTGAGCATGTATTATTTGGTACCTTGTAAGTACCTAAGAACTTTCTTTGCAGCTTTCTAGTGATCCATTACGGGATTACTTTGATATCGGCCTAACATTCTAACAGCAAAAATGATATCTGGCCGAGTACAGGTTTGAGCATACATCAAACTTCCAACCACTGACGCATAAGAAATGGACTCCATGACCTTTCGTTCCAAATCATTCTTGGGACATTGCATTTGACTAAACTTGTCCCCTTTTTGAATTGGAACTATTCCAGGAGAACATTTTTCCATTCTGAATCTCTCTAACACTTTGTTAATATAACCTTTTTGAGACAAACTTAACAATCCTTGTGATCTATGACGAAATATTTTTATTCCTATCACATAAGATGCCTCATTCATATCTTTCATTTCAAAGTTGTTAGAGATAAACTTCTTTACATCATGTAACATACCAATATCATTAGCAGCAAGAAGAATATCATCAACATATAGGACCAAAATAACAAACTTACTCCCACTGACCTTTATGTATATACACCGATCAACGGTGTTCTCTACAAAACCATACGAAGTTATGGTATCATTAAATTTTAGATACCATTGTCGGGAAGCTTGTTTTAGTCCATATATTGATTTCTTTAATTTACACACCAAATTTTCTTTTCCTGATATTGTGAAACCTTCTGGTTGGTCCATATAAGCTTCCTCTTCTAAGTCACCATTCAGAAAGGCGGTCTTTACATCCATTTGGTGAAGCTCTAAATCATAATGAGCCACCAAAGCCAAAACAATTCTCAAAGAGTCCTTCTTAGAAACAGGAGAGAAGGTCTCTTTGTAGTCAATCCCATCCTTTTGAGTGAAACCTTTGGCGACTAATCTAGCTTTATACCTTTCAATATTGCCTTTTGAGTCATGTTTAGTCTTAAAGACCCATTTACAACCGACTCTTTTTGAACCTTTAGGCAATTCAACTAGATCCCATACTTTATTGTCGTCCATTGATTTCAATTCTTCTTTCATAGCATTCAACCAATTCTCTGAATTGTTACTTTCCATGGCTTGTCTGAAAGAGACTAGATCCTCATCAATGCTTAAGTCACATTCATGTTCAACAGAATAAACCACATAATCATTCGAAATAACAGGTCTTTTCTGCCTTACAGACCTTCTTAATGTTGCTTCTTGTGGTTCCTCTATCAATTGCTCATTTATGAGTTGCTCATTTGTGACTTGCTCATTGTCAACTGGCTCAACATTTATATGTTCATTTTGTGGGATTGGAACATTAACTTGTTGTCTCTGCTTGTTGTGTGACTATGATACAACAAGAGGAATAACATCAGAAGAGACATTAGAAGTAGAAGCATTATCAATATGCTCTTGTATATCCCCTATTCGTGATTCCTCACTCCCACTAAATTGACCATTTTCAATGAACCGAGCATTTCTAGACTCAACTATTCTTGTACTATGGTTAGAGCAATAAAATTTATATCCCTTTGACTTTTCAGGATAACCGATGAAGTAACCACTAATGGTTCTTGCATCAAGCTTCTTTTCATGTGGATTATATAACCTTACTTCTGCTGGACATCCCCAAACATGAAGATGTCTTAAACTGGGTTTCCTTCCAGTCCATAATTCATAAGGAGTTTTAGAAACTGCTTTGCTAGGAACCCTGTTAACCAGATATACAGCAGTCTTTAATGAATACATCCACAAAGATAAAGGGATATTACTATGACTTAACCTACTCCTAACCATATCCATAAGAGTACGATTCCGCCTTTCTGCTACACCATTTTGTTGTGGTGTACCGGGCATTGTATACTATGCACATATACCCCAACTGTCAAGATACTTTGCAAATGGACCTGGACATTGTCCACTCTCATCAGTTTTACCATAATATTCACCACCTCTATCAGATCTCACAACTTTTACTTTTCTATCTAATTGTCTTTCCACCTCATTTATAAACACCTCAAGGGCGTTCACTGATTGAGATTTTTCATGCAATAGATATATATATAACAATAACGTGAGAAATCATCAATAAAGGAGATAAAATATTTTTCACCATTCCAAGATTTAGTGTCAAAAGGACCACAAATATCAGTGTGTATCAACTCAAGAAGTTGACTGCTTCTTGTGGCGGGATTCTTTCATATGTGTTTTGTTTGTTTACCCTTAATACAATCAATACATACATCCCAGTCATCAAAATTCAATTGAGGTAAAATTTCATTTTTCACTAACCTCAACATCCTTTCTTTGGATATGTGACCTAATCTTTTATGCCATAAGAAAGGAGAACATTCATTTCGAGCACTAGAATTTCTATCAACAACATGTTCAACATTAAACAGGGATTCAGAAAAATTAACATCAAGATTTAAACGATATAAACCATCCAATAATGTACCAGAACCATAATAGTACGAAAGTTTATACAAATGAAAATACCATTTTCAATCCTAAAGTTAAAACCTAAACAATCAAACTTTGCAACAGAAATTAAATTCCTAGCACAACCAGGAACATAGAGACACTTTTCAAGACTCAGACAATAACCAGTGTCTAGAATCAATCTGTAAGTCCCAATTCCTTTTATCCGTGCCTTCATTTTGTTCCCCATATATAAATACTTTTCAGTTCCTTTTATGGGTTGGATTGAAAAGAATCCCTGCATAATATTAGAAACATGAGTGGTAGCTCCATAATCCAACCACCAGGTATTATTAGGCACTTCAATAATATTTGCTTCAAAACTTACTGAAACATAAAAAGTACCTTTCTTTTCGAACCAAGATTTTCTTTTCGGACAATCTTTCTTGAAGTGACCTACTTTCTTGCAAAAGAAACATTTTTGGTCCTTCTAGATATTGCCCTTATTCACTTTCATTGGGGCTTTGTCCTTCTTGTTCTTCTTTCCTGGTTTGACTTTACTGAAGCTAGGACCTTCATGAGTTGTGAGATGGATAGAATGATCTCTCATTTTCTTTAATCTCCTTTCCTCTTGTACCAACATGGCTTTGATTTCTTGAAAGTTCCACTTGTCCTTAATAGTGTTGTAATTCACTTGGAACTGGCCAAATTCAGGAGGAAGAGAGTTCATGATGAATTGTACTAGAAAGGACTCATTCACCTCCATTCCCATTGACTTCAACCTTGCTGCTATATTAGTCATTCCTGTTACATGTTCATGTATGGGTTGTGACCAGTCAAACTTTTTGGTAGTCAGCTCACTCATGAGAGTTCCCACAATAGACTTGTCAGTTATGTCTGATTGTGAGTACTCTTTGATCATTTTCATGAATTCCTTTGCGTTTTCCGTTTTGGGCATGGAAGGCTTTACGTTCTCTGCCATAGACATGTGCATAAAGTTTAATGACAACCTGTTAGACCTATGCCAAGCCTCATAAAGAGACTTCTCATCATCTGTACTGGTCTCTGTAATGGCTGCGGGCATTTCATCCATCATTATAGCCATGTCCAAGTCTAAAACACCCAGTTGGAACTGGATTTGTTCTGACCAATCGGCATAATTTAGCTCATTAAACTTGACCACATTGTTGCTCAAACCTGCTAAATTCATGTAAGCTGGAAATAATACATAAGCTCATACATTAATGCTTTGATTAAAAATTATGGATTCAAACAAATTATTACACTAGTCATACATTCAAGTTCACCTTTGGGTGACATTTAAACTGATAGGTAGTCAATAAAGTCATCCATTTAAGTTCACCTTTGGGTGATTCTTAAACTGACAAATTGCATATATACTTTAATAACAATCAATCATACTTAAGTCTATATGTATGTTATCTTTGGATATACAAACATATACTAAGTACATGAAATGTTTCACTTTAATGTCATCAATTATAAACCATGGTTCACCTTTGGGTAATCCATAACATCCTTACATCAATGACTAATTTCTATATATTCATAATTTGACATCCTTTATATTATGAATAAATTTCACAATCCTATTAACAACTCAAAAAAAAAAACAGCAGAATTATTAAAATTTTAATTTACATGCACATTCCATAAATTCACATGAGTGAATTTAATTCACTTTCATCAAGCTTTAACTTTTGGCATAAAGCCATTTTTCAAACATGCAACAGTAAAAAAAATTGCTTTACGTCGTGCACAACAATCAAAATCATTTTAATGTGCTTTAATGTGAATTGAAACAATCATGTAAATTGTTTTAATGCAATAATCGAAGAAAAAGAAAAAAAATTACAGCTTCACTTGCGTTATGTAAAATTAGTGAATCGAATTCTCTTTTCATCAATAACAAACAATTAATATCATAAACCCTATGGCTTTTAATTTCTTTCATGCCAATAAAAAATCTGAAAATTCAAAATCCCTAAATTTTATAATTCAAAAAATTAGGGTTTCAAGAAATTGGGAAAATTACCATTCATGGAGAATCATAAAATTCAGAACCTGGCTCTGATACCACTTGTAAGCAAATCTTTGATCTTCAATTAAATGAAAACAACACACAGGATCTTGAATTTACATGATACTCACAATTCCCACATTCACAGGAAAAGAGAGCTAACCTGGATCCATTGTATAATTCTTCTTGTTTCTTCCTGTCAATTGTTCTCTCTCCTCTTACTCCTCTTTAATGCTGATATAGAAGTTGCAAAGGAAAGTTTTCTCTCTCAAGTCACAGTTTCTATGTCTTTCCTGAGAACAATACGTTCTCTCTTTTTAACTTTTCAAAAACGTAACATATCCCTGTGGTAAAAACTTTTCTTTTATGGTATTTTAATTAACCTTAATAAAAATACCAAAATGTCTTTTTGAAGTGAGAAGAGAGGGATTAATTTTAATAACTCTACAATAATTCCAATAACTTTAATACTTTAATATTCTAATAATCATCACATTAGAATCTTTACATTAAAGTTATACCTTACATGAACCAATATTAATTATTAATATAATTTAACACCTTTGTCGTGGACAATAAATTATGATAATATAAGACAAAGTAAACCCTGCAATAAGAATAGGTTATTGGATTTTGTAGTTAAAATTAATTTAAGAAAACTTAAAGAAAAAAATATTTCTGTATTTAATTGTGAACTGATTGTATCCTCTTTGTTTAATTTTCTCCTTTTTATGAGAAAAATCGAACCCTGCGTATAATTTGAGTTGACTTAAGAAATACCATTCATTATAGATATCCAAACTGAGATCCAACTAATTAATAATGATAATTCAGTATTTATAGGGGTGCAAACGATTTAACATTCGTGAATTATTTAAATTATTAACTAGTTATGTTCAATAATCTTTTTTGTTTTACTACACAAATAAAATTAAATCTCAGCTTCAGTAAAAAAAATAAAAAAAAAAAAGTCAAGTTTGATTAGATAAATAGATTAAGTCCCAACTTTGCGAGTTTAATGTCACAAAAATATACAAATAACTCAGGTAGTGTACAATAATAATAATAATTTCATTTAAAAACAACAGTTACGTACATTTTACACTTTTAATTTTATTTTCTTGTTTATACTTTATCTTTTAACACAAAAGCGTTTACTGAATATTGCATTAACAACATGGAAAAACTTCAAAAATAATGGAAGAGCAAATGTTAATTGTTATAAATGAATTAAACTATTTCTAACCTAAAAGTTTGTAGTTTTAAATAAACTACATTTAATTTTTAAAATTTAACTAACAAAACATATTTTTCAGTTTCAAATAATTCAATAAGTTTAATTAATAATTTGATTTCTATATTTACCCTTTTAATTTTAATCTTTATATTTATTTTTTTTACTTAAGTTCGTATTTTTATAAAAAGATTCAGTATGCTTTTTTTTAAATGGGGGCTTTAACATCATTTGAAGATGTTATATGTTAAAATATAAATTTATTATGTACAAAATATGGATTATTTTCTATTTTGGAATCTCACTAATTTTGACGTGTGACAATTTTCAAATGTAGGTGTTAATGTTGAAATAGCAGGAGGAACAATCTTCTTTACATAGACATGATGAGAACTCCAAAATGCCCAAGGACCACAACGGTTGTATAGAGAGAGAAAGTTTCTCATTCTTCTATTTTCCTTAGAACATACCCTCTCTCCTTCACCTCTCCATCTTCTCTCCTTGAGAACTCACACCAAGTTCATCTATTATGTGATGAGAGGAAACTTTAAGAGTCACTGCAAAGTGCTCTTCCACCCTATCCAATCAAATTCGTGAGTATGTTTCCATTCCACCCACTCTCCTAGATCAAAACTAAAATTTTTATTTTTCTTGGATTTTCTATGTTGTATATGGTCCTTTTCCATCTTAAATTTGTCCTTGCATATTAATATCCTTATAGGTGTAGTTAGGTATTCGCAGAGTTGGAGTTGTGTGAAGGTGTTGAAGAGCTGGGTTCCTTTGAGCCGTGGGAAGCTAAATCTATATAACTAATATTACGTTGATTTTGTCAAATATGTTGTGTTTTTGTCCATAAACAAGTTGAATTTGTGATAATATTCGAGTTTGGAGTTTAGTTAGACTGAGAAGGAGGTGAAAATTCTTTTATTTTTGGCTAAGAAAGGGAAGTTCTCGCTTAGGAAAAAATAGTATATAACTTGACTTTACTCTCTACCAAAATCTTGCCTAAACAATACATTTTCGCGCAAGTAAGAAAAGTCTCACCCAAACAAGAATGATATTAACTTAATTAAATTTTATGTGACAAATTTATCGCCTAAGCGACAAAGATTGTCGCTCAAGCAAGTAAATTCTTGCTTGGATGACATCCCATTTTTCTAATATGAATCTTCTTGAGAAAATTAAGATTTCTATTTCGTTAACCGTTAGATCGAACTAAAATTTGGCAACTAGTTTTATACATATTGTTCTTTATTTTGATTGTTGGGATATTTGACTGAAGGTTTGTAGGTTTTCATGTAAGTTTCTAATAGTTTAGGTTGTTGACAACTTTGACCTCTGCTGCTTGTTTGATACAACTTTTTCCATAATTACCAAATTGAGTTTATTCTTTTTTCATTGCATTCTAGATTCAATTAGCTTTAATTTGAATGTGAAAACATATTTTTGGAACTTTTTGTTCAAGGTGCAGTTTTATTTTTAAAATCCTAAACAGTTTGTACCAATCTTGTCAAATTGCCCTTTTTGTATCTTTAAATACTTGAGTGAGATTGTGTAGATTAATTTGAAACATTGAAAACAAATGAGCCATTTGAGTGATGTAGAGATGGTACAATATATATATATATATATATATATATATATATATATATATATATATATATATATATATATATATATATATATATATATACCTTAAATGTGTAATGTGAAATGTCAATAATGTTGCTTGTGTTGTAAATGATGAATGATTGAGAAACAATGTTATTGTATGTTTTGGTGTGATGCTGAGTTGTATCGAATAATTTTATGGAAATATTAAATGCATTTATGATTGGAAAGTTACTTTGGGATTTGATGTACTAGATGGAATTCTGTGGGGAAGTTCCATTGGTTATTTAATATATGCATTAATGTTGGAGTCTATGGTTGAAGGTTATCCTTATACTTTATTATTTATTCAAATAATATAAAAAAGAATGGTTGAGGGTTTGAGAGTGGCAGGAGGTTATGGTCTAAAGAACAATGTCGTTCTTATGCCAATATAAGATTAATCCTGTAGGTAAAAAATATCATCACAAGTATCAAAACCTCCTACGATTCGACATCAATGCTTATATCTATATAATTAAGTCTTTTATGGTATTTTATTATGAATCATATGTGTTTGATGAATGACTTGTAAAATTCTATGACTCGAATTATATACTTTTTAAGTATGTGATATACTTTTTTTAAATTAATATATTCTCGCGTTGTTTGTTGTTTGAATGGCTTGTGTATTCTTCTTATACGATGATCGTTATGTTTTGGTATGAACAGATGATTAAACTAGAATTGAGCTACCTCAAGAAGAAGATGACACAACTGTGTAAATATAGGACTTTGAGAGTTATGTTTAATCTCTATCTTTTAAAAACTAAGTAATATATGTTATCACTTTAAATTCCTTGAATTGTTGATGTAAAACAATTAGTATGGTTATTTTGGATAAATGTAATAGTATACTTATATCTTAAGAGTTGTGATTATTAAATATATAATGTGTTATTTAATAGTTTTGCATTATTAAATGTAAAAGAAACTATAAAGAAGAAATCGAATTAAAGACACTATCTCTAGTTTTCAACTTTGAAATGAGAACTTTTCGTTGGTCGAAGGTTATACATCAAATATGTCCTTTCTCCTTAAATTATGCAACTCGAAATGACATAACACTTCATCCTCCGAGATATTAAATATGTTGAGTATGTTTTGATCCTCCGAGATAATAATGCATGTATAAAATAACTTTTTTAAAAGAAAAAAATTGTTCATGTGTTATATTGAAAATGGATGACAGATTTATCAATAAAAGCATTCTTTCGTCTACTTTTTTAGGCATGAATTTGATCATTGTTAAGTGTAAGTGTAAAATGGGTTTCTTGTGCAGATATCGCACCAATTCCTGCACCTAGGAGGCTAACAGCTTTGTGCTTTTAGAATGTTTCCTGTAAAGAGCATGATCTTCAGAGTAAGTGCAACATAAAAATTTCAGCCATTTTACGTTTTCATTGCTCTCCAGAAATACACGTTCCAAGAATCAGTGTCATCTAGTTTTAAACTATGCTATGGAGTAGACCTTTACTACTTTTGACGTATCACACACAACAAGGTTGTCTGTATCAGCTGAGGTGGTACACAGCCAATTGACCTGCCAAATAAAGTGTACAACATTATAGACATTTAGCATAAGTAAAACAACTAACCAACATCGAAAACTTCCAATGAAATTCTATAACAAAAACTCACTTTTCGAGGTACTTCAATGTTCAAATGTAGGATATCATTGTTGTCATCCTCACTTAATCCAGCATCTAGAAAAAGGGACCAATTCCATACCTTCACGAACTTATCATTTCCTCCGGATATCAAGAATTTTCCTCTTTCCCCAAACATTGAAAATGCCCTGTCACCCACGAGTTAGGGGACAAGTCATTCGTGAATTTGGCATTACAGATGCTATATTGCAGATAATAATTGACTTACAGGCTGGAAATAGCCGCAGTATGACCACCTAAAGTGTAATCCAAATGCAACCTCTTCTTTTCATTTTGATCTGCCTCAGTATTGCTAGACGAACTACCATCTTTTGATCTTGAGTGTGATCCTTTTCGAGAATTTGAAGAGCTTTTTGATTTTGTAGAAGCCATTTCTGTTTCGATATTAATCACATTAATAGCTCCATCACCCCTAGCAACAGCACATATCTTGTCTAATTTATCTACCATATCAACTTCTGGAACAGCTATTGCATGAACAAAAGCAGGGTTGACACACCGGCCTGCAACGCTACTACTCACATCAAAAGTAGCTGCAACAAAGAAAGGGCAGACATAACAAATTAGTTGTTCTATCACTTTATTAAAATATGTTTTCCACTCACTCCATGTCAATCATTTAATACTCTTATCAATTTTCAGAGTGTTCACGTTTGCAAAAGTAAATAAAAGAAAATGGCTCCATGTAAAATATAGTTCCAAGTTTCAATTCTAACACTAAAAAGACAAAAATAGCAAAAGGGTCATGTTGCACTAAGTGGCAGCCTGTTCAGTTATTATCGAAGCAAATACATGCAAGCCTCATATATCCAAGTATCCAACTTCCAGGCTTTAACGTTTCCTATTTCTTCAAAAACCTACTCGCTTGTGACTTGTATTCTCTATAGCCTCTAGTCACTAAACAGCATTTTCATGTTTTATTTCATTTGTAAAATAGGCCTAATATTTTTTTATCTGCGGTAGAAGCATGGTCAAGGGTGACTATGGTTGGAATAGCCTTTGAACATAATTAAAAAAACTCAATCCCCTAGTAGTTTCCTTTTGCTAAATGATTTTAAAAAGAGTAGAGATAAGAGATGTGAGGACTTACTGACATTGCAAATGTCAAAAAATAAAAAAACTAAAGACTTTAATTTAGATAATCAAGTAATGTCATGCAAAACTTTGTAAAGACAAAGTAAGGTATTTATACCGAAGTCCACTACTTTGTAGGGGTGCCCTTTGGAGAAGTCCCACAACATGAGCATTGAATCAAGACCTCCACTAATGACTGGGAAAAGAAATAATAAAAATGGAGTCAAGTTTCTATGCATATGGATGCAAATTTCTTAATACTAACATAAAACTTACACAAACAAATGGGGTTGCTGATGTTAAAACCTTATAGACTTTCCCAAGGTTTCCCAAAATTTCATTTTAAATAGAATCTTGAGCTTGTACAAATTCTTTTGATTAATCGTACAAACTCGTAAGTCTTAGGACTCTAAATATTTTTGTTATAACTTTCCCAAAATATAATTTTCATACCTTCAATCACCAGTAGTTTACATCTATTGAGAAAACATGCGTAATATATTGGTACATAATTGAGTTCTCACAAAATAAGTTGTTAGGGTAAAACAATATCACAAAGTTAAACTATTATCAAAAATAAGAAAATTAATACTCCTTCCATCCAAAACTGACAGCAGTTTAGACTACTTAAAATAAATAAAGAAATATCTGAAGATAATATTTTAGAGTATCTTAAGCAACCTCTTAGATTTAATTTTTTTTATATTTTTATTTGTTTCCTAATTAATTAGCATCTTTATAATTATACAAATATCTTATAAGAATCCGGTTTATTAGAATATGATTTATAAACATTATATCATGTATATATAAATAAAATATCCTATAATTATTCTCTTAGTCTCAATAAAAGTAATGTTTTCTTTAAGTACAAATGTTTCAAAAATATTTACAGTTATTTTTAATCAATATGAAAAAAACTTTGACTGCAGTCGTTGTAAGACGAAGATGGTCACATTTATAGAGGAATCCAAATCAAACAAAACTTTATTTCAACATGTAACATTTATGTTGAATAAACCGACCTTACAGATCCGTGAAGAAAAATGTTTCGCCGTGTCTAAACCGAAACAAGAATCATAGCAACCTAACTCTAGAATTAGTAGTATTTCGCATCCCCTCTTAGACATGAATCATTATTTGTTTCCTAGTTGTCTTTGATAAAATGGTTATTTGTTTTAATGATAGGAACAATAACAAAGCCGGAAGTTATGCGCATGTTTGGTTACATGTCCACTGCAATTGGATCTACATGCACACAGGCATTATTATGAGAATTAAGTGTCTCAAGCAATGTCATGAGCCATGATTTAGACCCTCCCAACAATTGCATTTTTCATGGTTAGTTAGCATGCAGAATTTGACACAAACTTCTATGTTCCTTTCCAATAAGATAATTGGTATTCTAACACGACAAAAAGCTACAAGGACAACTCACACATATATACTCTAGACACAACCACATCTAATGGTCTGTTAAAATAAACTTCTTCAGAACTACTCATGGAAGAAAAATTAAAAAAAAATTCTCCAAAAGCTAGAGAGCTAAGCTAATTTCTAGAAGTTGTCTCATTAACTTTTCTACAAGCTTATTTTCTTACTTAAGTATAAACTAATTTTAACTTAAGAAGGTTTTTTTTTCCATTTTTTTTTCTTATTTTCTTCTTTTATAAATGTTATTATATAAGTTTACCTAAAAAACCTTTATTCCCACTGGAAACCATGAATTGTACTGTGAGGAAGAGGGGAGAAAGCGATATTTATGAATAGAAAATAAGCAAGACTATTATAAATACCTTCCCAAGATCTCCAAGGAAGGAACTCCACAGTGCTACATATCTAAAACTGAAGGTCAAGGTAAACAACAATATCAAATTACTTTCTAGTTATTGAAGGAGAGAGAGGGGGGAGGGAGAGTTTGAGACAAAAAATTGCATTCTGTTATTAAAGGATAGCGATACAGAGTATATATACAGGTCTATACTACTGAAACCTATATATCCAACATTTGACAGCTGTATACACAGTGCAAGTAACAGCTAAGTAACCCTGAGGGCAGTTGAAAACTGCTCTCTTAAACAGTATACTCACATGGTTTATAAAACAATAATATGGGAAAAATTGAGTGGGGAAGGGGGCCTGGAAATATTAGTGGGCTGAGATAAAACTCCTGATTTACATCATTAGAAGCCATTTAGTGAAGCATAGCTAAAAACCAAGGATACACTTGTATGACCAGCTCGTAGTGTTTTATACAGGCATTGTTGGCGAATGTCAATTATCTGTAAAAGAAACTTCAACTAATAATAAAGAAAATGATAATTGTATGATATTAAATGCTAGCCTTTTCTCAAATTTAAGAAATATGAAAACTAAAGGTGTAAACAAAACAACAAGTAGTAAGTCAAATTACACAACAAAAGCCATCAGTTTCTAACTCATCAATTACAAACAGTATTTTCCATGTTGTATGGCAGAATACAGCGCAAATTTGTGGTTTCTTGTGTAAGAATAGATCAATATTGTTTGGCAATCAGTAAATTTAGTAAATGTCATTGAAGGAAACAAGATGCATTCGAGAGGGTAAACTTTTATTAGTTTGAGGCTTAAGAGAAGTTGAAGGCAGCTGGAGGGGTTGGCATGCCAAGGCAGGGTATTGAGGTGGAGTGTAAAATTGTGGGAGAGACATTTAATTTCGCTGCCAAGGTGCATAATTTTGTTGAGCCAATGCACATATTTTATTTTTTCGCTGATTCAGTGTATGTGTTTCCTTTTTCTGTTCCACACATCAGAAACTTATTTCATCAAGAAAACTACTTATATTTGTTGGGAATTCAAGGAACTAACCTTTATTACAGTAACCCCCCGCCGAAAAAAAAAAAAAACAAACAACATCCCATTCATGATTCCCCATTTCTACCTCTCCAATTACCTCATGACAGTAACTTCCTCCACTCCTAATAGAATTATCCTCCTCAATTGTACTCTTAACCCCTTTCTTCTTTCTCTTCTAAACTTTAGTTGGAGGCCCCACTGCCATAGACCCATGTAATGGATATATTCATTAAGAGCCAATAGAAAGAAGGCATACCTTAACCTCACCATTATCATCAGCTGCAGCAAGAAATGAGGACTTTGAGTTGCATACAACCTGCAAAAGCAGATAAGCGTATGATAAAAGCATTTTAAGCATAAAAGAGCTCGCCTATGATAGCATCAGTTGATAACTTGATATTACAACAGAATACAACCAGCTTTGAGTTCAAATATAGTGCTGTAATCCAATATCCTGTGTGGGTCAAGAAAATCATACAAAACAATTGTTGGAAAGTCACCTTAATTGTTGATACCCTTGACCTGCCTCAGTGGTAGTTTCCTTGGGTGCCATAATTGCAGTGTTGAAGGGGTATGTTTAGTACTACATCGACTGTACATATGGATTAAATAAAGCTTATGAAGTTTGAGCATTCGCTACCTTACAAGTAGGTTTTATTGGATTGAGTTAGATCCTAAACTCAAAATTGCAACATGGGATTAGCAGTTATCATATACCTAGTGTTGAATTGAGTTAGATCCTAAAGTCAAAATTGCAACATGGGATTAGCAGTTATCATATACCTAGTGTTGGTCCACCTGCATTGCCATGCTCCAAGAAACAATTATGGATTTGTAAACTTCAAGAAATCATGTAAAGGGAGGATAGCTATGCTTAACACAACCAGCTCAAAAATGAGCCATTAAAGTCTAAATGTACATATTAGCCAATGTGTTTGAGCCATCTCTTTTGGTTGAATGACACCTTCTAGTTGACCACATCTTGAGAGATTACAGTAAGGTTAAATACATAGTCTTTTAATATTCATATTCTTAGGGTTAGGAAATTGAAGAATGTCTCCCTATCAAAAAGAGAAAAATAAATCAAGAAAATAGGGAACCTCTCAACTGAACCATGTTTGGGGTTATGGTTAGAGATATAATTTGAATACAATAATAGAGATATAACATGATTTTATTGGAAATATCTGACCAAATGTTTCTCATTATTAGATATTGACATTGTTCCTTATTATAAATAAAAATACTCGTGTGTACAATGCGTAGAATCTATTGTATTCATCCTCAGCTTCTCTTCTGGACATGGTAACAAAGTAGTACCATTCTCCATGATCTGTTTTGGAACTAATATTTTCAACTACCAAAACCTAACAAGAAGGGAACTCCAATTTATGCTTTCCCTGTCGGCCCATTGCTCACAAGATGTTGTCATTGTTCACACCAAACACACCATTCACTGCCTGTCAAAATTCACCAATCGTGCCCTTGTTCCCCACCAATGACTCTCTGACGAGCTCTGTTTTCAGTCAGAGTTATTGTTAACCATCAATGTCTTTTAAATGAGGGTTGTCCACCACCAACATTCTTGCACCGAATATTGTTTACCAACAAAGCTTGTTGGCAAACGGTGTTTACCGCCACCGTCTTTACCATGAAACACCACCGTCTTTACCATGGGTACTATTTATAGACTGTGCTTTTCTAGAGAGTAATGTTTACCATCAACATTTTCCTAGCATGTTTCCTTTTTCATTGAGCTATTTCTAGTCAATATCATTGTTCACTGCTACTTTTTTTTTGCAAGTATTGTTCATGGCTTCCATTTTCCTGACAAGTTTCTTTTCTATTTTCTTTTGACAAGATTTTCCTAGCTAGTGACCATCCCCACTAGCATCACCTTGCCTTGTTATAAAGCGATCACTTTTGTTTTGACAATCATCATGCCCTTTGACCATTAATTTTGCTTCCGCAAGGCTGCTATGCCCTCTGAGCATTTTTTGCTTTTAAGCAATCACCATGTCCTCTAAGCATTTTTTTTGCTTTCGGCAATCACTGTGCCCTCTAACCATTTTTGTTCTATAGCAGCTACTGAGCTCTCCAAGCAATTTTTTCTCTAAAGCTCCCTTGGCCATTTTTAACAAGCTTAACTCATTTTTCAATATTTATTATATTAGCTCCAATAACAAACTAGCTGACATGATTCTCTCAAGGAGTCTTAAGTTAATGGCATCTCGAATGTGCTTGTCTCATGATACATATGTTCCAACTTGAGAGAGAATGTTAACAATATGATTTGATTATGTTAGAAATATAATTTGATTCTGTTAAATAAGGAGATAAAATATAATTGTTAAAAATGTGATTCAAACAGTTTGTGGGTTATGTGTAGTTACTAGTCAGTTTTACAGTTTTATAAGTAATGACTGTTTTATTTAAAACATTGTAACTGTTGTGAGTGTGCAACAGTGTGCTTCTATGTGCATTAGTGAAAAAAGTTTTTTTTTCTGCATTCCACTTTTCTCTTGCGTTCTCTTTTAGTTCCAAGAATAATTTGATAGGGAAATATCTTACTAAATATTTTTTATTATTAGATATTGGTTTTGTTCCTTATCATTGTATCTCTTCTTTACTATAAATAAGAATAATCATGAGTGTACACAACATATCGAATTCACTATATTCCTTCTCAGATTCTTTCTTCTCAACATAGTACCGAAGTGGTATTATTCTCCATGGCCTGTTTTGTCATCATTGCTTTCAACAATGATATTGAGGTGGTACCATTCTCAAAAACTTATGTTACTATTTTCTGAAAGCTAAAAAGATAGAAGCCTTTATTTGCGGTCTACTTTCACTCTGGGAAATTCCAGTTGCTGTCTTAACGTTCAAGCCTTGCAATCTTCTTCCATCTCCACTTCTCCCCAGTTCAGGTCTGCCAAAGGTTACCTTCCCAGGACATGAGAAATACTATATAAACTTTCTAGTTGATGTAAGTTTGTTAATGGTTCTCTTTGGACTTCTTTAAAATCCTCTGTTTATCCTCAGTAATTGTGTTTCATACCATCTGCAACTGGACACTGTTCTCAGTGCAGGTGACCTCAAGTTAGAGCAGAAATGTATGTTTGGCCAACCACTGAGACCCACAGCCATCTGCATGTCATAGAGTACCACCTTCACTGCATACAGAACTTCCTCACCAGCATCATGAGTGTGCCTTTTGCATGCAGCCACCAGCTTCTAGGAAGACCCTCACTCCTACAGCATTACTCTGACCTTATTCCTGTCTATTGAGACAAACATCAATTAATTTTGCCTCACTTCTCCACATTGGAAGTTGCTTTCAGGTCAAAGTCAACTCCTATTCCCTCCAGCTAGCATGTCTATTTTAGACCTATTATAAGTAATTATTATGAGAGGAGAGCCAGGATTTAGGCTTTTTAATAGGACTGAATTGTTTTAGTAGTTGTTATTTATTGTAGCAGTTATTAGTAGGAGGGGAACAGTTTTTTGGTAAGTGGTTTTCGGGAAGGGAGAGACCAAGCTCTCAACATCTTGGGAGGACCTTTGTACTCAATCAATTTTACTCAATTTCATGTGTAATTTGTAATTCCATATCAGTCCAATTGAATAAAATTCAGTCCCTATTCTCATACCAGTTGGTGTGTATCAGTCTAGTACACCAACAAACACTGCATCTTCTGTACTTTCCAAACCTAAGACTACCTTGAAAGGGGGTCTTGGAAAATTAGCAATGTTACAACTTATAATATCAGCAGTTGGTCAAATATAATTATGCTCATTGGATAGTGATTAGGCTATAAGCTAGAGGCAGTAAATAGCTCCCAATTATTTCCTTGGTCACTCCATTTATAGATTGTAACCAATTTGTAAATGATAGATCAAGCATGCAGCTGGAACACAATTTCTCTAAACCTCTCTTGCAACATAATTCACTAATGTCTCTTATCATTTAAATCCATGTCGACATGAAAGTCCCAATTTGCTTGACTTAATACAATAGTACAAGTGAAGTGACCATTGGAAAAAGTATGAGTAGATAAAAGAAAACATGAACAAAACAGTAACCTGAGTTATGGTAACCATTATTGAGAGTAACAAAACGATGAAAGAAACACCTTCAGTAAATGTAATGGAACTTTGTTTCATTTTTATATACCAAAAATCAGTGGGGACATAAGATCCAGTAAGTGCCTAACATTATATTTGAATACAAACCCCTTGTCTTGTACCTACCCTGTTTATCTCCTCTTTGTTATAATTATAACTCTCCAATGGCTTCCATTGGGCAGCAGCCTTCAGCACACAACAGAACACAGAGTATCAGTATAATTGATAGATAATCATCTTTGTAAAGTACAAATAATTAAGGTGGAGCAAGAATAACAAAATAAGCACGTATATCTTGAAATGCTTCAGAAGAATGTAATAAATGTGATGTCACACTCACACACATATAATGCTTACCAATCGCACATCAAAACCTTTGATTTCCTTTCCAGAGGCGGCATAAATCGTATCTTCCATCCCTGATTCAAATGTCAATTGTTTTTTAAGAGATGTAACTAAGTAAACTCATATGGTGGATGTATGGATGGGAAATTTTACTGTACTTTAGATGTATTTGATTTCTCCACAGAAGAAAAGGACTGGTGGACGTGCAAAACCCTTGTCCCATGTGTGATAGAAAAATGGTTTTAAGACAGCAAATAAAAAAGGATGTACATGACAAGAATCTGAAATTCTTTTGCTAAATAAACCATGGTGCAACCTTCTGTCCGAGCACAATCTTACCAAAATGTCAAAACTATCCCATTCTCTTTCTCACCATAAAACCCTCCCTCCCCAAAACTGGTATGCACGAAAAATAGCGCAACTGCATTTTAAAAATAATAAGTTGAAAACAAAGATGAGAAAGTAAAATAAAAACCAATAAGTAAAACAGACCTGACTTGAAACAAATAGACGAAACTGGCTCCACACTAACATCCATAACTAGTTGCGGCACATCAGGGCATCGCAAATCAAACCAGCAAACACGACCATCCTGTGTTAAAAACATGCACAGCAAGTGCTGATTAAAATTATGAAATAGTAAAATAATAATGATAATGGTAAAAGATTAAAGTAAAGTAAAAGATTGATGAATCCTGAACCCTGGTGATTAGTAATGAAGCAATAGAAGAGATTATCAGAGAATGGCACTCGGAAATTGGAGAGAGAGAGAGAGAGAGAGGAGAGAAGGAGCTGACATCGCCGGAAGTGACTAAGAGATGAGAGCGTTCGCGTGAGGAAATGCAGCAGGTTGTGCTATCGTCGTGAGCTTTGAGTCGTCGAGGCTTCAGCTTGAGCTTCGGCAACTCTTTCTCCGCCATGGATGCCATTTATGCTTCTCGAAAGAGTGGACTTTAAACCTAAATTGGGTTTGGGTTTATATATAAGACGAAATGCATCCACTGCAGAAGGGGATGTTGCAAAAACAAAAACAAAAACGTAGTATTTGGATGCGGTGAGAGTTTGAACGGAGTCACCAACTTGCGGTGAAATGAAACCAGGCGAAGCCTCACTTCACTTACAACCGGGTGCCAGGAATCGATTGTTTTTCTTATGCTATTTATAAGTTCGTCGTTTCTCAATACAATTAAACCGCTCTTTTTGGGACACTTATTTTCCAAAGCCATTTCTTCCTTCAATTCCTTTTTTCTTCCTTCATCCCCCTCATAAAACCTATAATTCCCAGACTCCTCCATATTAAAAATATAATAAATATCCTTGCATCTTTTTTGTTTTCAATTTTTTCATTTTAGACTCTGAAGTTACAGAGTTTAGGATTCTGAAAAAAAAATATTTGAACTTAGAAATATTTTTTAAAACTCTTAATCTGAAAAAATTTTAACACATTATAGACTGGTTATTTCAAATGTTATTTCCAAATTTAGAAATACTTGGTACTAGATAATGGGTTGAGGTCAATTATATTTTTAATACAAAATTCTAAATTTCAAAGTGTCTAATAATATAAGTTTTTACTCTGGTACTCTTTTTATATATCGTGGGAGGCTACAAAAGATATTTATTATGATGTTTAATTAATATATAATTATTCAATTATTAAAATTAATTTTCAATCGTACAATAAATGTTTTCTTACTTTAAATCTATATTTATAAGTTTTAAAATAAACTTTTCATTAATATCGGTCTACCCATATTTTAAGAGTTGATAAATATTACTTTTAAACATACTTAATTTGTAAATCTAATCAACATTAAGGAAATTATCCCTTGATCAATGATTTTCCATCAATGATTATCCCATATTCGAAATCTACTTCTGAATGTGCGAAAGTTGAGTGAATTTAAATATCCAGTCAATACACTTTTTAAAATATTTAATCTAGAATATAAAAATATTTTTTAAATTAGATGCTTTGAAAGTATATATTTTCGAATTCAAAAATATCTTTCAAAACATTCCATTAAGTAAAAAAAATATATTTCTAAATAAATGTTTTAGGATGTATTTTCAAATTTAAGAGTATTTTTCAAAATATCTAATTCGAAATATAAAAATAATTTTCTGATTGAGAGTTAGTTCTGAAAGACATTTCTAGATTTGAAAATGCGTTCCAAATATTTATTTCATAATGTTAACAATAATATCCACGAACAAAATTTATTCATAATTTCAAAAGTTTGTTGATAAATCAAATTTATCAATAGATTATTAACAATCATGAATAAAATGTTCGCTAATAAATTTTGTAGATGAATAAAAAAAAAAGTTATTAGTAGTTACTGATAACAAGAAATTCTTTTGGAATTATTCGTTCATAATTACCAACAAAAAAAATTGATTGGTAATTATTTACTAGTAATTACCAATAAATTTGATCATTTGTAAAATTTGTCAGTAAATTTGTATTTTGGTAGGCAAATTTGCCTACTATATTACAAAAATGGACAAATTTTGGATCGTGGGGAGTTAAAACGACTTCTAATAAAGAAGTCATGCTCCCTGCACGATTTTACATTGTTAATTTGACCAGTGTTGAAGTCGTGCATCCCAAAAACGACTTTAAGTCATGATAATCGATTACCAGACACTTGTAATCGATTACCAAGTCATTTCTGACAAAAAATAAAATAAAAAAAAATAAAGTCGTATGGGAGTTAACGACTTTTCTTATTAAAGTCGTGCACCCCTAACGGTTTTACCTTTATTAATTAAAATCATTTATAATTTGTAAATAATGTTTTTAAATATATTTAAAATAATTAAAATTATATCTAATTATTAATTAATTCTTTTAATATTATTAAATAAATAAATTTAATATTCTAATTATTTTTGTAATTAAATTCAATTTTTATAAAATAATTTTAATTAAATAATTTATAACTATTATAATTAGGTAATTAAAAATTGAAAAAAATTATATTTCATTACAATTATTTTTATTATCATAGAATATTCTTTTTAGAAATTATAATTAATTAATAACATTTTTTATTATAAACTATTTAATTAATAAATATATTAAATATAAACTATTTAAATTAATAAAAAACAAAATCGTAGGGGATTCACGACTTCTTGTGTGGAAGTCGTGCACCCCACCCCCTCACCCCACACACACTTTCACTTTTAATTTTTTTTTATTATTTAAATTAATATATAATATTTAAATAATGTATTTAAATGTATATATAATACTTTAAATAATGTATTTAAATGTATATATTAAAGTTTTTTAATATTATAAAATAAATATATTTTATGGTTTTAATTATTTTTGTAATTAAATTAAATTTTTTATAAAAGGTATTTCAATTAAATAATTTTTAACCATAACTATTGTGATTAAATAAATAAAAATGTATAAACTTATTATATTTAATTATGATAAATATTTTTATAATAAATATTTGTTTAAGTAAATTTATTATATTAAACAAAAATAAATTTATAATGAAATAAGTTTTTCTTTTTGAATTTTTAATTATATAATTACAATAATTATAGTTATAAATTATTTAATAAAACTAATGTAATAAAAAATTTAATTTAATTACAAAAGTAATTAAAACAATAAAATTTATTTATTTTATAATATTATAAAACTTTAATTATTAATTAACATAATTTAAAGTATTATATATTTATGTATATATATTTAAATACATTATTTAAATATTATAAATTAATTTAAATAATAAAAAAAATTTAAAAGTGAAAATGCACGACTTTCACAGAAGTCGTCAACCCTACTACGATTTTAATTTTTTTTTTATTAATTTAAATAGTTTATATTTTATATATTTATTAATTAAATAGTTTATAATAAAAAAATGTTATTAATTAATTATAATTTCCAAAAAAAATTATTTTATAATAATAAAAAGACTTAATATCTATTTTGGTCCCAGTTTTGGTTGGAAGTATTCGAAATGGTCCCCATTTTATTTTTTTGTTCAATGTAGTCCTTTAAGGACGTAATTTGTGTTCAATTTAGTCCTTTTTGTAGACACCGTTTAAATAGTTAACGGCTCGTTGTCCAGTTGTGCAATTAGAGAGTGAAATGTCATTTATGCTCTGACGTGGGGTCCTTAAGGCGTAGTGAAGTGGAATTATTATTTTTAGAATTCTTTTTCTGATTTGAGGGTTATTCATTTCAAAATTAAATTAAGGTTTTTAAAATTAAATTAAGAATATTATTGTCTGAAGGATTGATCGTGGTTTGGGAGGGAGATCTGCAAGATTAGGAAGAACACAAGTACAGGAAACCCCAAAATCCAATTTGAAAACAAAGATTCCAACTCCTCCAAATCTCAACATCAGAAAAATCAAGAACAAAAACCCCAAAGAAAAATTCCCAAATTCAGAAACCCTAAAATCAAACCCCCAAATTGCAAGATCAAAACCCTCAACCTATAGTTGCCAACCTGCAGAGAAGAAATAGAAACACAAGAACAACTTCAAATCACAAGCCAAGAATGAGCATAAAAAGCTTCAAAACCGCGACGCATCCCCCCGTGATCCCTAGCGCCACAAAAAAGGAGTTTTGTGCTTGTGCTTGTGCTCCCCTAATATGCTTCTCATGTGAGACGAAAAGTCCCAGGATTGGGTTCAACCTATTATAAATTTAAGGCTTAATACCTATATTGGTCCCAATTTTTGTTGGGAATGTTCAAAATGGTCCCAATTTTTGGTTAATTATCTTCTTGGAGTTTAAATTAAATTCTAATTCAGAATTATCTTCTCTAAGTTTTAGTTAATCCTTTTGGAAGATTCATAGGACCCTAATCACAACTTTTTTTTTTCAACTTTGGGTTGTCTTCCTTCACTACAAACCTAGTTTTGGGTTCTTCTCTTTTGTTTTGTTCTCATTTTGGTTCTCGTCACAAGGAGTGAAGACTTCCTTTCTGTTATCTTTCTTTGTTCTGGTTGGGGGTTTTTGCATGTTGGGGATGTGAGTTCAGGTGGCTAGGACGCGAACTCCTTTTTCGCGGCTTTAGGGCTCCCATTTCTATGCTCATTCTTGGCTCTTGATTTAGGGTTGTTATTGTGTTTCTATTTCTTCTCTGCAGGTTGGCAGTTATAGGTTGAGGATTTTGATCTTGTAATTTGGGGGTTTGTTTTAGGGTTTCTGAATTTGGGAATTTTTCTTTAGGGTTTCTGTTCTTGGTTTTTCTGATGTTGCGATTGGAGGAGTTGAGGGTTTCCTCTACTTGTGTACTTCCCAATCTTGCAGATCTCCCTCCCAAACCACGATCAATCCTTCAGACAATAATACCCTTAATTTAATTTTTAAAACCTTAATTTAATTTTGAAAAGAATAACCCTAATATCAGAAAAAGAATTCCAAAAATAATAATTCCACTTCACTACGCCTTAAGGACCCCACGTCAGAGCATAAATGACATTTCACTCTCTAATTGCACAGCTGGACAGCGAACCGTTAACTATTTAAATGGCGTCTACAAAAAGGACTAAATTGAACACAAATTACGTTCTTTAGGACTACATTGAACAAAAAAATAAAATGGGGACCATTTCGAATATTCCCAACCAAAACTGGGACCAAAATAGGTATTAAGCCTAATAAAAATCCAAAAAAATAAATTATAATTAAATATAATTATTTTTAATTGTTAATTACATAATTACAATAGTTATAAATTATTTAATAAGAATTATTTTATAAAAAAATTTAATTTAATTAAAAAATTATTAGAATATAAAATTTATTTATTTAATAATATTAAAAAAATTTAATTAATAATTAGATATAATTTTAATTATTTTAAATATATTTAAATACATTATTTACAAATTATAAATGATTTTAATTAATAAAAAAATAAAAAAGTAAAAACGTGAGGGGGTGCACGACTTTAATAAGAAAAGTTGTTAACCCCCATACGACTTCATTTGTTTTTATTTTTATTTTTTGTCAGAAATGGCTTGGTAACCGATTACAAGTGTATGGTAATCGATTGTCATGCCTTAAAGTCGTTTTTGGGGTGCACGACTTCAACACTGGTCAAATAAACAGTGTGAAGTCGTGCAGGGGCGACACAACTTCTTCATTAAAAGTCGTCTAGACTCCCCACGACTTCCCTATTTTCGTAATTAAAATGTTTTTTGCCTATTCTCGTAATATCTCCCTCATTTTTGCCTACTATGGTACAAAAACCCGTGATTAAGTTTTTTTTTTCATCCTCTCTCCTCTTTTTGTTTTCTTTTCTTCTTCTTATTCTCTCTCTCACCCTCCTCCTTTGTTATTGTTGGTATCGCCGCATCTGCAACCACTAATTCTTCTTTCTCCTTCTCCACTTCTTCCTCATCTTTCTCTTTTTCCTCCTTTGCCTCCACCTTCGTTGGTGTCATCGTGACCTCCATCATTATCTTCTTGTTACATCGTCGTCGCCCCTCCTCCATCACCATTGCCTTCAACTCCTTCTCCCTTTTCTCCTCTCATCCTATTTATTTTTCCTCTTCTCTTATTCTTATCCATCTCTACTTAATTTATAAAAGAATTTCATCAGAGTTGATGAAAATTTTGGCGCTCATTTTATTAACGAATCTATTGATAAGTTGTCTAAAAAATTGGATTAAGTAATATTTTGATCCTTATATTAAAGGCAAATATTCAATTTTTTTTTACTCAATTAAATTTTAAATTTGTATAAAATAACATAATGTTGGCCCTTGTGTTAAATTGAAATTAATGTTTATTTGGTGGTGTTATATGGTAATATCTTGAATTTTTTATTTTAAAGTTTTTTCACCCTTCAACTACTCCCTCTTTCTCTCTACCCTTCTCTTCCATCTCCTTCCTCCTCCTTCTCCTTACACCACCCCTCCATCTCCTTCCTTTTCCTCCTTCACACACCACAAACCCAACTTCTATATCTTTTGTTTTTCTTGATTTTTTTCTTTACTCTAATGTTCCTAACTTAAATCAATTCTTTCTAGGTAAGTTCTTGTTTACCATTATCACTCAAATCTTCCAATTTTTTTTTTTAAATTTCCAATATTAGCAAGGGATTCAAATGTTCCCTAAGAGAATTCATGGATGATTTTGCATGAATGGTTACCATTAAATATGTTTATTTTTAATATAAAAAATGTTGCTTATGCTCTATTTTATAATAGAAAGCTTGATATTTTTTTTTATTTCATAATTTCAAACATGTCAATATTAACACTAACAATACGTAAATGTAACTCTTTATTCAAACAACTATTTAGAATTTCTAGAGTTTATACGATTTATTGTAAAACTTGTTAATAGTTTCTTTTTGTAATTTTTTAATTGTTTCAAAGTCATATAAATTAAATTAATTAAATTCATTTTTTCTCATTTGATGTCACAATATATATCTTTTTGTCAATTTAACGAAAAAGAGAGAGAAAATGGACAAACAAAAATGTAATCTATTAAAAGCTATTATTGAATGTGTTTCTTATTATTTTTTTTGTCTCGACTAAAATTTCATTTTATTTTAAATAATTTAATATGGCATCTTTTATTAAATTGATGTTAACACTTTTAAAAGGTGATCATGTTAATGTTTTGATTTTATTTTTAGTTTTTTTTTGTTCTCCAAATGCATTACTATTTTTCAATTGTGTATCTTATTTCATAATAAGAAGAGAGTACAATTGATATATATAGTTGTTTAGAACAATATAAAAATGGAATATAAGTATAAAAAAAGAATATAAATATTAACATAAATGTCCAGATATGAACGGAAAATAAATTAAATTCAATATCCCCCTCAAGGTGCATCATATATATCCTTAATGCTTAGCTTGGATAACAAAGATTGAAATTGTGTTGGATGCAAAGCTTTAGTATGGATGTCTGCAAGTTGTGATGAAGTAGAAATAGGCAGGAGCTTAATTACACCAGCTTGAACTTTATCCCTTTTGAGATGACAATCAATTTCAATGTGTTTTGTCCTCTCATGCATGGCTGGATTCTATGCAATTTGTATAGCAGATTGATTGTAACAAAATAGAGGAACTGGTTGTGGTAGAGGTTGTTTCAAATCATGGAGCAAATATAAAAGCCATTGAATTTCACATGTTGTGGAAGCTAAGGCTCTATATTTTGCTTTAGTTGATGATCTAGATATAGTACCTTGCTTCTTAGATTTCCAGCTGATTAAGGATGCACCATAGAACACATTAAAACCAGTCACAGACCTTCTATCAGGGCAAGTAGCCCAATCAGAATAACTAAAAGCCTTGAAAGAATGTTTTGTGTTAAAGGGAAAAAATAATCCTTGTCCTGGATTATTCTTGATATATCTCAGGATCTTTATTGTTGCTACATAGTGATCTTCGAAAGGATTGGAAAGAAATTGACTGAGAGTACTAACAGCAAAACATAAATCTGGTCTTCTGATACCAGTGTTCGAAGTTCCACATCGACTAGAGATAAGGTCAATTTATAATATATAAGTAGGGTGCAGACCTCACCTTACAAGCCGGTTTTGTGGGGTTGAGTTAGGCCTAAAACTCACTCCTAACATGGTATCCGAAGAAAATTAATTCTTGATCACATTCTTCTTCTAATATTTCTCAGGCGTAGTCACATTCCTCAACTTTGAGACTTTCTCAAGAGCAAATTCAACTTCTTCCTCGATCTAATCTCGTAGTCACACATTCTACCGAAGGTCTATTGGCACTTTTTCCTGATCATATATCCAGTTCTTTGTCTCATTTTATTTCTTATCATAGAATCCCACTAATTGCAGTTTTCCTACCCAACAAGAACTCTTCATTTGCTCATTTTTCTGGCACAGTTTCTCTTGGCCCACACCTTACCTTACATAATGTCTTGTTTGTTCCTAATTTTTCAGTCAATCTTATTTCGGTCACATAGTCAACTAAATCTTTATCTTGTAAAATTATCATTTTTGAATTTTCATGTGAAATACAGGACAAGTCAACCCTACAGATGATTAGGAAAGTTGAAGAAAGAGATGGCTTGTATGTCATGATAGTTCCTGCATCCACACCCCTTGCTTCACCAACTGCTATTTCTCCTGAGAATTTTATTGCTTGTTCTACAATAAAACCTGACTCTACAGATATTTGACACTCTAGACTAGGGCATTCTTCTTCTTCTTGTTATACCAAATTACACACCATGTATGCCACTTTACCTGATACAAAATACACTCCTTGTGATACTTGTCACTATTCTAAGCAAAGAAAATTGTCTTTTCAATTAAGTACTACTGTTTCAAAAGCTCCTTTTGATTTAATTCATGTTGATATTTGGGGGCCATATTGTATTTCTTCTGTTGATGGTTTCAAATATTTCTTAACTATAGTGGATGATATGTCTAGATTCACATGGATTAAATTGATGACAAGTAAGTCTGATACAAGATCACAACTTATTGGCTTTGTTTCTTATATCAAAACTCATTTTGGCATTGATGTAAAAGTTGTTAGATCAGATAATGGTAATGAGTTTGCAATGACAAATTTTTATAGACAAAAAGGGATACAACATCAATTATCTTGTGTTGAAACACCTCAACAAAATGGAGTTGTTGAGAGAAAACATCAACACATTCTCAATGTTGTTAGATCTTTAAAGTTTCAATCCCATTTGCCCATAATTTTCTGGTCTTTTGCTGTTAGTTATGCTGTGCAACTCATTAATATTTTACCTTCCAAAGTTTTGGCATATTTTTCTCCATCTCGGCTGTTACACAATGTTAAATCTGACATTACTTACTTACGAGTTTTTGGCTCACTTTGTTATGCTTCAACTCTTCAAACTCTGATACCATGTTATGAAAAAAGAAATGATGAAAATTGTGTATCTTATTTCATAATAAGAAGAGAGTACAATTGATATATATAGCTCTTTAAAATAATATAAAAATGGAATATAAGTATAAAAACAGAATATAAATATATGAACATAAATGTCCAAATATGAACGAAAATAAATTAAATCCAATACTCTCTCCATCTCTTCCCTCTGCCTCTTCCACATCCTACTTGTCGCCACCTCAATCTTCATCAACATTGTTGCCAAAGCCTTTGTATTCATCAAATCAAACACCTTTGAGTCAGTCATAGCATGCCTTCTAAAGGTTTTCAACATTGTAATAATCCTTGCAATATTGCGAGAAATTGTGAACTAAGACGATTGATTGAACCACAAATTGCAGTTATAGAAACTCCAAGACCTTTTAAGTTGGAATCAAAATCACGATCGAACAATTTTACATAGGACAATAATATTTTAACAACCTTTTTTGACAACTTTTTTGGCAACGGGACACGTGTCATCATTTCATTGGTCTGTTTGAATTTATTTTAAAAAAGTATTTGAAACAAACCAATCATAAACTGCCACGCATGCGTTATCAAAAGGTTGTCAAAAAAAGAATTGTTAAAAAGACTTTTTCCTTTTACATAACCTTGCTCACCTTAAAGGAAGATCGTACACCTAACCATCAAGTAGCAAATTGAATAAAAAAAAGGTATGGCACTGCTATTCCTAGTTGAAGGTTTTAGTGAAAGACAATGAATTAAACTCCCTAAAAACGAGAAATATCACTAAAAAATGGAAAAGTGCAAAACTTTGGATTGGGAAAATATATAAACAATAGTGGAAAGGATGGTGATAAGAAATGATACGTCTGAAGAAGGAACACAAAAAATACTTAAAAGAAAATCAGTATCAAATCAAGATACTGATGTGGTGATCTTCCAAACAATATCGATATTGAGGTAAAAAGCCGGATGCCTTAAATCGAAGACAAAAAAATAAAGAATTCTCCTAACTCCAAATAAATGATATTTAGGCCAAAATAGTTATGTCTCTTTTGATAACAGGAGTTAGCGTTTTGTTTAAAAACAAACATGTTATAAATAGTTTCTATTTCCCAAAATTAGAGAATAACAAAATATTACAAAGATAATAATAGAAAGATTACACAATTTGTCCATTTGTCCATTTATATAATTTTCAAAATTTTTGCCTGCTTACCTAATAAGAATGAAATTTACCTACTTGGCCATACATTTTTACAGTGAATGTGATTCATTAATTGACGACATTGCTACCCACAAAGTGAAGGAGCTTACTCTTTAAAACGGACTTTTTTATTATTAGTATTAATTTAACATTTCATCTAAACTAATTACATGGATTAAATATTTTTGGCTTAAATCCTTAATTGGTTCCCATGTTAAAAGAGAATTTTCAGTTTAGTATCTGCTTTTAAAAGTGTATACATTGGGTCCCATATTTTGCAATTTGTGTCAATTTAGTCCCTTTGAACCATCAATTTGGCTTGAAAATTGCGAGTGGACAAGTCATTTTGAGTTGCAGCATGTTTTTTTAACTGTTTGAACGTTTGGACACCTTCCAATTGCTGTTACAAACTTGTTTGAAGTGTCATTGACTAAATTGACACAAATTGCAAAACATGGAAACCAATGTATACACTTTTAAAAGCGAGTACTAAACTGAAAATTCCAATTAATTAAAGATTTAAGCCAATTTTTTTTATAGTAATCACTCACATTTTAATTGAATGACAATTTTAACCCATAATATTGCACAATCATTTTAGTTTATCAAATTCGCATTTCAACATTTTCATTCAGATTATATTTTCATCGATTAAAACATATACTTTAACATATAAGTCACATTTTACTTTAACTCAATTTCAAACAATTATATCTTATTTTAAATTAATAAAAATACTGATTTTTTTTCCATCTATCTACCTGCATGAGAAAAGAGACGTAGGACAGAAACACGGTTGAAATTATCCGAAGTGATAGACTAATTAAATATGTGAATTTAAGTCTATTCAATTAAAAACAGATTAAAAAATGTACGGTGACAATTTTGTAAATAAAAATAAATTTGTTATTTTTTTAACAGACTTAAATTATAATTTTTACATCTGTTATTTTTCTATCAGAGTTAAATTAGTATTTCTACATCTATTAATTTTCTAATAGACTTAAAATTGGGTTATTTTTACATCTTTTGTTTTTTTAACCGACTTAATTTATCTGACTTATTTTCTTTCCCTCAACATTTTTCAGTTTCCTCTAATATTTTACACTCACCAAATTTCCCCCCAAAACCAAAACCCTAAAACTTCATCCCAAATAAAGAATCGTAAACACCAGATTCGAACGGTCCCCACAATGGAGGAAGCCCTTGAAATCCCAAGCGTCAAGGACGCGAAGGAGAGAGGATGGTTGGCGTGGAGCGACTCCCCGAGGTTATCGAAGCTTCTAAGAGGAGCCTCATTTCTACCTAAGTCATTTTGCTAGTCAAATGATGCCTCAATCTCTTGAAGGATAGCAGCTTCAAGGTCTCGCAGGGCATGCTTCAGGCGCTCGACTCCGTCGCCGTTCGAGCTGGCGATCACTTCAAGCTCCAATTCAATGTGTTCGCTTCCGTCGAAGAATGGTGGAGGCACAAAAAGCAAGGATCTAGAAAGCTTAAGAGTGTGACAAAGAAAGGATGCAAGCTAGAAAGCGTTTCGGTTTGAGTACGAAACATGTGAAGTTACGGGATTTGGTGGATGTGTGTTTCTGGAGAAGACAAACTAAGCTTCAGGTATGGAGAGCTAGTTTGTTTTATTTTGTTTGATGCAATTATCTGTGAAGTTGGTGGTTATCTGTGAAATTGGTGTTTGTTGTTTGGTTCTTGTTTCATTTTTTTAGGTTGTTTTGGAACTATGCTTTGTTTGAGTTCAAATAAAAGAAAAAGGTGATAAGGAAAAATGGGTTTAAACGTCTGAACGTGGTTGAGTTGTGTTTCTGCAGTAGGTTGTGTTTCTGAGGAAAAAACTTCCCATTATGTTGTTTTTATTACGAATTCGAAGCATGCCTTTTCTCGGTGACATACAATTGTGTTTATTGTCTTGTTCATTATTATGTTTGGTCATTGGCGTATTCATAGTTGAACCGAAAATGGTATCGTAAATCGTATTTTATACTTTCGCAAAAGTCAAGCTAATATAGGGGTAAGCTAGAGTGTCTGAATGGTGTGAGCTGTTTAATGAAATTGGTAATTTACTGTGATGAGGTTTAAATGCATCTATGTGGGCTAAAAAGAATGTTTGTGTTGAATGAAGTTACTGAGATTGTTTGTAGACTAGTTTAGGGCGTAATCAATGTCTGACAAAACATTTTGCTTGCACAAATTAGGAATTTGCGATATAAACAAAGATTAGATCTCTTGAGTGTTATGTGCTGCAACATGAATTTTGGATGCATGATAATTTGTGAGATATAATTTACTGTGAAATAACTTAACTGGTTGTTCATAAACATAGAAATCTATATGGCTATATGAGTTAGGAATGGTGGCTGCTAGTTGTCTGGTCATGAATGTTGTGTGTGCTATAATATGATATAAAGAGTTAAACCTTGAGTCTGTAATGAATTAGCTTATGGGGATATATGTTTAAGGGGGATTTGGACTCTGAATGAAAAAGGGTAGCTAGGGGTTGGCCGAGTAATATAACTAGATATATATTGTTGATCTATGTTTTGAATGAATCGAAAAGCTTCTTTGTCAAATATAAGATGTGATACACGTTCTCTAAGCTATTATGATGTTATAAAGGGGTTCTTTTCTCACGGTATTCATTAAGTGATGGGGGAATAACCGTTGCAATTCCTTACATATCAATTTTCTCCATAAGGTCATATTTTCTTGCATCAAATGGGCCATACCACTTGGTTTCACTCATTGCTTTTGATAAACCATCTTACGTGCATTAAGAATATAACCGAATAGATGCTAGATTAATTAACAAGAATCTGAACTACCAATTCCATTAAGAGATTAAGTGAACAAGAGATTAGTCTAGCATGTTTTTACTAGGCCTGCTTTGTTCTCACTCTTAGTAAATACAATCCATATTATACTGTAGGAGGCCCCAAGAAATGTCTGAATGAATTTTTTTAAAATTACTTTAAGAAGAGAGTAAGTTTAACATTGCTTAAACTAAGTTAAACTGTTAACTATTTTACAAAATAATAAATCTGCAGTTGAATGAGTTTTATTGATGCTACAATAATGTTGTTGGTACATGGATATATATATATATATATATATATATATATATATATATATATATATATATATATATATAATGTTATTGGACATATTTGATTTTATTTTATGGTCGTGATATGGATATTGATGAATCAATTTCAGTCTGTGTGTATTTTACTGCTAAATTTCTCTGAAAATTTGTTCATTACTTATGAACCCCTATAAGGATGTTTATAGTTGAAGGTATTAATCTAAAATTTATTTATTTATTTTATTTGTTTGCCTATATTTTCTAAGCAATCATGTGTTGTTATTATTGTATTCTTTAGATGTAGGTGTAAATCTTATCTATTTAGTTTGACAACAATTGATGTTGTTTGACGTTAAATTGAGAAGTATGAAATATATTAACTTTTGCATTTACTCAAAGCCTAAGTTACCTGATTTCTTGGCTTCAGGAAACCAAATTAAATGTACCTTGGTTTTAGGTTTAATATTTGATGCGAAGAAAAAAATGTGAATATCTTTTTCCCCGTTGCAGGACAGGTTCATCGGGCAAGATTAAATGGGCAAGAGGTTGTTGTTAAAGTGCAAAGGCTTGGTCTCATATCATTTTGATATTCATCTTAAAAATCTGAGGATCAGTGTCATGTAATGCTTGCACTGTTGTGTGAAAATGTGATATTACTCTTTGATAATTCTATTACCTTTTCTTTAACTTAATTTCGTACATTTAATTCCAAGATTGACATTTAATTTCAATATATGGAAAATTTGTTGTATTTCAGGTTTTGCTTTAATGATTAAACAAATTATATATATATATATATATATATATATATATATATATATATATATATATAATCTAAGTCTGTTATGTTCACAATAGACTCAAATTCGTTGTCATTCTTATTTATAATTGTATGAAGATCTAAGTCTGTTGTTAACAGACTTAAAATAAATTTACGTCTGCCGAATCTAAGACTGTTGTAACAGACTTAAAAAGTCCGAAATAACAGACTTAAAAAGCCTTGATTCATTGTTTGGCAGCATATACATATACGTGAGAGATTACAGCAAAAAAAAAAAATAATAATAAAATAAAAAAAAAAATATATATATATATAGAAAGAGACGTAATTATAGTTGTGGTTCTTGTTCCTTGGTTTGGTGAGTTTCTTGGAGCAACTTAGTGGCAGTATTGTGCATTATGTCCTTGGTTTTGCCCCAAAGGAGAATGTACAAGCCGATCATCACGAAGACGGAACCCACCACACTAAACAAGAGAAAAAGCAGTGAGATTTAGTTAAAGGGTTAAGTGGGTAAGTTAGAATAGGTGGAAGAAATTGACCTTCCAAGATGAAGCTGCTCGTGCAAGACTGGGATATCAATCATGCCCGACATCATCTGAACCAGAGGGCTGAATGCTGCTGTCAACACTAATGACCCTCCTACACACACAAATGTGCCCAGAATCTTCGCTTTCCCACCCGTGCATTTAATCTTCACTTTCTAGCCTGTACAATCAACAGAGAAGGGAAAGGATGATGCATTTATCCTCCATTTAAAACTTTTAATGAAGATATTTGTCAAAACATGTTCCATAAATAGCTAAATATTCATAGTTTCATATACCTAAATGGCAATGCATTTTTAAAAATATCTAAACAAAAATATAATTACTAGAATCAATTTTTTATTTTTAATTTATAACTAATATTATCAGAACATTTTTTCTAAAGAGCATTGAGTCATACCTCCTACATAATCACTCCTTATTTTGTGTCTTTGTGTACGTAAATATAAAAGATTTATTTATTAGTATTTTATATCTTATATGATTGTTTTCATATTTTTTCAAATGGTATTTAATACATTTATATGGTGTGTTATGAAAAAGAAATGAATAGCTTGATTTGATCAAATGCATTACAGAATTTAAAATTGATACGTGATCACATCTTTCAATTTTCCAGGAGAATGGAACCTTTTATATGACTACTCTGATTACACCGAAGCAGTAACAAAAGAATATAGAAATTAGTGTAACTGTAACTGTAACTTTGTTGGCATCCCTTTGTTCGAATCCCTACCTCCCACTTTCTCTGTAACTGTAACTTTGTTGGCAGTGCGGTGGTGTGCGGTAGTCATTTCGTGTAGGGTCTACGAGAGGTTAGTGTGTTGTATAAACAATTGATAGATTTATGAATGCTTATTGATTATTGTCGTGCTCCGTGTTAGCCTGTTTTTTTGTGTGTGTTGTGTGCAGAGGAAGAAGACAACTACTGAGACCATGAACGAATGTCACATGTCCGTTTAGCCAAACGAATGTCGATATCCGTTGACAGATATCCACATCCGTTTGAGGGCCAAACAAATATGTGACATCCATTCATGACCTGAGTGGTTTTTTTTTATATTTTTGTTTTTAGTTTATTATTAGTTTATATATATATCTAATATTTATATTTAGTTTTTTTTAAATTTAGTTTATTGTTTATTAGTATTTTTTTTTACTTTGTTTAGTTGTTAGTTTATTTTAGGTAATTATATAAAAACACATTAATTTATTTAATGAAATAATTATTATGAATTTAATATTTTATTAAATAAGTTATTTTTTTTAATTTAATTACAGTTATTATTATAGTAAAATATTATTTAATTGATTATTTAATTATATTGTATATGTTTATTTAAACGATATGTCATGTCGTTTAGTTTTATTTTTTAATTTGTTTTGTATTTTTTATTTTATTAAAAAATTTTAATTTACATTTACATTTATTTACCTAACATATTATAAAAATCTAAAAACTTTAAATACCAAATAAATTAATTTAAAATATTTTAATTTAATAAAATAAAAACATATAAAAAAACTGCAACGGATGTGACATCCGTTAGATGTGACTTATATGTTTAACTAATGAAACAAACTTAAATAATTAATAAAATAAAACAAAAATCAATTAAAATAAATTAATACTTAAATCAAATAAAAGTAATTTACATTTAATTACCTAACATATTATAAAAAATTAAAAAACTTTAAATGCTAAATAAATTAATTTAAAATACTTTAATTTAATAAACTAAAAACATATAAAAAAAAGTAAAACATCAACGGGCCACATCCGTCCGTTTAACTAATGAAACAAACTAAAAATTCAATAAAATAAAACAAAAATCAATTAACATAAATTAATACTTAAATCAAATAAAATTAATTTACATTTAATTACCTAACATATTATAAAAAGCTAAAAACTTAAAATACTAAATAAATTAATTTAAAATACCTTGATTTTATAAACTAAAAACATATAAAAGAAAAGTAAAACTTCAACAGATGTGGCATAAACAAAAAAAAAAAAAAAAATATACATCCCTACGGATGTTGCATATCCGTCAACAGATGTGTTTGATCCGTTTCAACTTTACATTTTTTAAAATATTTATAACAATGTTAATTATATGCAAATAAAAAAATACCAAAAACAAAAATATATATCTACACAAATATACATATACATAAAATAAATTATTAAATCCAAAATAATCTATAAAAATAAAATAATCTAGAAAATATAACCATTAAACTAAAATAATAAAAACAAGTTAACGTAATCCTTCAACGGATGTGATAATCTGTCGATGGATATCAACATACACTGAAGGGGTAACAGATATTAACATCGGTTTCCCCTTCAGCAGATGTTGATATCCATTGATGGATTATCATATCCGTTGAAAGATTACAGTAACTTTTTCACACACCTAGGACGAAGCTTTCCTCTACTACCTCCGATAACCACCACCACAAACAACTGGTAACCACTACCACAAACAACGACCTCTGCCACCACTGGTTCCTTGCACCACTTGCAACCTCTCGCTAAGCAAAACCTACCACTTCACACGAACACTACACACTCTCTCAGAAATTTATTAGCAGTCATCGACGATAAGAAATTCGTTTAGAATAATTCGTTCATAATTATCAACAAAAAAAGATGACGATTTATTTGCTAGTAATTACCATTGAATTTGTTTGTTTGTAAAATTTGTCAATAAATATCGTGATTAAGTATTCCTTTTTATCCTCTTCTTTTCTTTCTTTTTCTTTTTTCATCTCTCACCTTCCTTCTTTTTTATCATTAGTGTTGCCACATTTGTAACCATTAGCTCTTTTTTCTCTGTTTTCTCCTTTTCCTTGTCCTTCTTTTTTTTTCTTCTTTCATCTCTCACCTTCCTCCTTTGTTATCATTAGTGTCGCTGCATTTGTAACCACTAGCTCTTTCTTCTCCTTTTCCTCATCCTTCTTTTTTCCCTCCTCTGTCTCCACCTCCGTTGGTGTCATTATGAATTCCATCGTTATCCTGTTGTTACATCGTCATTGCCCCTTCTCCATCAGCACTACCTTCAACTTTTCCTCCTTTTCTTCCTCTTCCTTCTTTTTTTTTCCTCTGTTGTTATTCTCACCCATGTCCACTTAATTTATAAAAAAATCCATCAAAGTTGATGAAAATTTTGGCGCTCACTTTATTAACAAATTTGTCAATGGATTTTTAAAAAATTGGATTAAGTTGTATTTTGGTGCTTATATTGAATTCCAAGTTTATAAAATAGCATAATGTTGGCCCTTTTATTAAATTGAAATTAATGTTTGTTTGGTGGTGTCATATGTTTAGTATCTTTATTTTTTTTAAGTTCTCTCATCCTTCAACTCCTCCCTCTTTCTTTCTACTATTCTCTTCCATCTCCTTTCCCCTTCCATCTCCTTCCTCCTTCACCACTCCTTTATCTCCTTCTTTTTCCTCCTCCACACACCACCAACCCAACTTCTATATATTTTTTTTCTTGATTTTCTTCTACGCTCTAATGCACCCAACCTAAATCAATTCTCTCTAGGTGTAAGTTCTTGTTTACCACTATCACTTGAATTTTCCTTTTTTTTTTTCAAATTTCCATTATTAATAAGAGGTTCAATCATTTCCCTAATAGAATTTATGGATAATTTTACTAATTTTATCTGCATGAATGGTTACCATGAAAATATGTTTATTTTTTTTTATAAAAAAAGCTCTTTTTATACTCTATTTTATAATAGAAATCTTAATCAATTATTATTTTTTATTTCATCATCCCAAACATGTCAATATTAGCATTAATAATACCTAAATATAACTTTTTTTTAAGAAATTATTTAGAGATCCTAGAACTTCTTGTAAGATTTGTTGTAAAACTTGTTATTGAACTTGATTAATAACTTTTTGTTGTTTAAAATCAATGTTTTTGTAATTTTCTAATTGTTCTAAAGTTATATAAATTGAATTAATTAATTTTTTTTTTGTCGTTTGATCTCACAGTTGCCATTCACTCAAAATATATATCCTTAGTTTGAATTTAATGAAAGAGAGAGAAAATCGACAAACAAAAATGTGGTCTATTAAAAGCCTTTATTGAATGTGTTTCTTATTTTCTTTTGTCCTCAACTAAATTTCCATTTTATTTAAAAGAATTTAATGTGGCATCTTTTATTAAATTGATGTTAACACGTTTAAAAGGTGACATGTTAATGTATTGATTTTATTTTTATTTTTTTTTATCTTCTCCTCCTGTTTTTTTTTCTTCTCCAATTGTATCACTATCTTTCTCTCTCCATCTCTTTCCTCCATTCCACATCCTACTTGTCGCCATCTCAACCTTCATCAACATTGTTGCCAAAGCCTCTGTCTTCATCAAAGCAAACACCTTTGGGTCAGTCATAATATATATGCATTCTAAAGGTTTTTCAACATTGTAATAATCCTTGCAATTATTGCGAGAAATTGTGAACTAAGACGACTGATTGAACCACAATTTGCAGTTATAGAAACTCCAAAACCTTTTAAGTTGGAATCAAAATCACGATCGAACAATTTCACAATCATTTTAATTTATATTTTAGTTTATCAAATTTCCATTTCAACATTTTCATTCGGATTATATTTTCATCGATTAAAACATATACTTTAACAAATCAGTCACATTTTACTTTAACTCAATTTCAAACAATTATATCTTATTTTAAATTAATAAAAATACTGATTTTTTTTTTCCATCTATCTACCTGTATGAGAAAAGAGACGTAGGACAGAAACATGGTTGAAATTATCCCAAGTGATAAACATAACGTAGTGCAACTTGATTCATTGCGTGGCAGCATATACGTGAGAGATTACAGCAAAAAAAAAAATAAAAAATAAAATAAAATATATATATATATATATATATATATATATATATATATATATATATATATATATATATATATATATATATATATATATATATATATATATATAGAAAGAGACGTAATTATAGTTGTGGTTCTTGTTCCTTGGATTGGTGAGTTTCTTGGAGCAACTTAGTGGCAGTATTGTGCATTATGTCCTTGGTTTTGCCCCAAAGGAGAATGTACAAGCCGATCATCACGAAGACGGAACCCACCACACTAAACAAGAGAAAAAGCAGTGAGATTTAGTTAAAGGGTTAAGTGGGTAAGTTAGAATAGGTGGAAGAAATTGACCTTCCAAGATGAAGCTGCTCGTGCAAGACTGGGATATCAATCATGCCCGACATCATCTGAACCAGAGGGCTGAATGCTGCTGTAAAGACTGGACCTTCGTCCATTGCAGATCTCATGGCTACCGGAGGAACCGTTGCTTTATAGTGAGACACATCAAACAAGGGTTTTCCTCTGTGAAGTGTCAACACTAATGCCCCTCCTACACACACAAACGTGCCCAGAATCTTCGCTTTCCCACCCGTGCATTTAATGTTCACTGTTTCTAGCCTGTACAATCAAAAGACAAGGGAAAGGATCATGCTTTTATCCTCTCTTTAAAACTTTTAATGAAGATATTTGTCAAAACATGTTCCAAAAATAGCTACATATTCATAGTTTCATACCCAAATGGCAATGCCATGATGAAGGTTATCACCGGCACCATATTGACAAATGCACAGGCAAATGTGGCTGAGGTATATTGGATCCCCAAAAGGAAGAAGTATTGTGTGACGGATGCCCTACAAGAAAGTACTCATTACTTTATATGTATTTTTTCACTATCATGTTAACCATAATGCATAGACAACTAGGAGAAGTTGAGATCGTATTTTCGTGAGACTAACCCAATAATGGCACTGAAGAAAATTTGAGTTTGTTGATTTTATTTAAACAATTTGAGTATATATTATTTGAACAAACTGCTTTTGATATATTTGAATTTGGGAAATTATGTTACAGATTAAACTATTAATTTTTCTTTGAATTTGAGAAATTATGTTACAGAAACTATTAATTTTTTGTAGATGTTTGAGTACGGGTTCTTTTTTGATATCTTTGAATTTGGATTATATTGTACTTTTTATTATTATTTTGAATTGTCTTTAACATAATTATTTGGGAGTGAAATTTGTTTAAATTTAAATTACAGAAATTTTGTATTTTTTTATTTTAAAAAAATGTAATTAAATGGACTAGTTAGCCAACCCGTTTATCCACCAACCCGTGGTGGGTCGGGCCGGGTTCAAGTTTTTCTGGCTCGCTAATAAATGAGCCGGATTAGATTGGCTCACTAAGTGACCAACCCTGGTGGGTTGGGTCAGATCGAGTCAGGTTACCCGTTTTGACAACTCTAGTATTTACTGTGTATATTAATTAACTTTACATAAATATCCTTCAATTTTATGAAAATATCAAGCACGGTACATGATCAATATTTTATAAAATGTATATAATAAAAATAATGATATCATTAAATAATAATAATAATAATAATAATAAGATTTTAAATATTAGTTTTTATTTATTTTTTTTCTCTTTATAATAATTTTTATAATTATATATAATATTAATAATTTGTGATCAAGGAAGGTTTGTGGATCTAGGTTCGTCTGATGGGTATTTGCAATGTTTGAAAACCTAAAAAATAAACCCGCCAAATGAAAAACTCCCCAAACCCCAAGCCCTTTGTTTCCAAGTCATTTTCAGTTTTTTTAAAAAAAATCCACTTGAATCAATTACAAACTGACACGTCGATGGATGGTATCAAATATTAGTCAAAGCCTGGTGTCAAAGTTACCCATGAAAGAAAGTGGCGGGTTTGAAACAAAGTATCGTTAATCCAATATATATATATCTCATGGGTTGGAAAAAAATTGAAGCGAAGAGCGAGTTGGCGTTAACCACAATCCGAAAAGGTTCTTTCCTTTTTTTCCTTTTCTGCGAATTTTGTTGATGGTTCTAACATTTTTTTTAGAAAACACAATGTTTACTTTTGTTCGCAAGCACACCGTGAAAGACACGGTAAAAGGCACGATGACACGATTTTATTGCAAGAAGGACGACGAATCTATACGGAGTGTATGTCTGAAATTTGCGGAGTGGAGAAGAAAGGGATTGATAAAAAGGAGGAAAAGCAAAAGACGACAATCAAGTCTATTCCGAAGCCTATGAGGGGGAGGAATGCCTATGAGTATACGGAAAACTGTTGTCGTATATTACTCTCATTCAACAAGAAAACGATAGAGGAAAAGCCGAAGGAGAATCAACCTAAGGACAATCAAGAAGATGATAAGGAAAATAAGAAGTGAAATTAGAAAAAATTATAGATATTATTTGATCTTAGGCAAATAGACAATATTGTCATGTTATTACCAAAAAGTAATATATATCAAAAGATAAAAATCATGGATTATGGATTATATATATATGTGTGTGTGTTACGTGTATATATATATATATATATATTACGTACATTAACTAGAATATATATATATATATATATATATATATATATATATGTTACGTACATTAACTAAATTATATATACATGTCTATTTAAACTAATTTGTTCATTTTAATTTGTTCCTAGAGTAAAAATGAGTTGTTTTGTTAAATTTTTCATTACCACAAGATACTTGTTCCTAATCTCACCTCACTACCCAATTTCCTTGCTGGTTATATAACTAGCCTAATAACTCTATATTTTCCCCAATCCGTACCCCAATTGGTCACCGGAGAGAGAACAGATGTCTAACGCATCAGACTCACCTTCGACACCAACACATATGACTAGTCACAACTGACTGGACCAGGCCAGGGCTGCTCTATGATCAGGGATGTGCGGCTCTGGTTTTTAGGTTCTCTATTTTTTTTAGTTCCCTAATTTCCAAAGTTATACATCCTCTCACAAAACCTCTCTACACTCAACCCATATTTCCCAACTTATTCCAGCAACCAGATTCATCAAATTCCTTCAGAGCACATCATAATCAATATATTCCCAGGATCGTCAATTCAATGAAATTCAGTTCAGCAACACAATTCCAGGCAGATTATAACCATTACAATCAAACATAAAGAATGAACCAAAGGTTCAGAACATTCCAAGACCAAATACTTAAAACAGAAACAATTAAATATCAAACAATATATCACAGTTAAATTTAACATGCATAGAGCATTAAAACAGAGTTAACCAGTGTACAAACACAATTCAACATATTTTCTCATAAATTCAGGAATTAATCAAAACAACAAAATATTTATATAGTTAGCTCCCCTTACCTGGAAAGCTTAATAGTAACTTGTCAAGAATGCCCTAGGATCGTACCCACACCGCATTGAACTTACAGAAGGACTCTTAGAGCTAGAATAAACTGAGAATGGAAGGTAGAACATATAGAGCACATTCAACCAGTAAAGTTACATACCCTAGGTCAAGAACAGTTGAGAGAAAAGGGAAAAAATGACTTACCAATCGGAATGGAGAAATGTTTGGTTTAAATAAAAGCTCTCTACGCCAGGAATGATTTGGCAGCACCAAATCAAAAATTTAACAGTTCAAGGTTCTGGAAATGTAGAGAGAAGGCAAAGGATTTAGGGCACAGAAGTTTTAGAGAGAGAAGGGAAAACTTAGCAAATGAATTCAGACTTGTGACCTAAAGCCAGGTTCTCATTAATCTGATGGGCCTGGCTGCCCCAAATTATAAGGCCTGATGACTTTTCTTTTAAAATAAAAAAAATAAAATTATAAGGCACTTACAATTTCCGTACATTGCAACCCAATAAATGGACTTTGGTGTTATTTTCTTTGTGCGGTTGAGTGTTTTAGGTAAAATCTGCTTGAACTTTTTTCGTTGTTGACTTTGTGGTTTAAATTGATTCGTTTGAGTGGTTGGGTATCGGGGGGTTTGAGGTCTTTTGAAATCTTGTTGTTTGTGTGATGAGTTTTAGGTTTTATCAATGTTGAAAACTTTTATTTCTCGAGAGGTTTTTGGTATTCCTTCACTGATTTGCTACAGAAGCTACTGATCCAATTGAGATGACTTCGGTGAGAAATTTTACTTTACCGTTTTCCACATTCTGCAGCCCCTTTGATCCAATTGCTAATGCTATTATCTGCACTACCTTTTGATTTGTTGTCAGGGAGTTTATGGGGATAACGGGTCTCTAGTTTATCACCATGGGTATGGATATGCTCCCTATGGCCCCTATTCGCCAGCAGGGTCTCCAGTTCCAACCATGGGTAATGATGGTCAGTTGTACGGGCCTCAACATTATCAGTATCCTCCCTATTTTCAACCGTTAACACCAACAAGTGTGCCATTCACACCTACTCCTGCTGTCCTTCCTCAGGGTGAGGTTTCGACCTCAGTTGCTGCTGATCAAAAGACTCTCCCTGTTGAAGCAGCCAATGGAAATTCTAATGGTGTAGCAAACGGTGGCAATGCTAAAGGTAATAATTCTGTTGCTCCTGTTAAACAGGCCAATCAGAATTCATCTTATAGTTCCAAAGCTTCAAATGAAAGGGTTGCTATGCCAGGTCGTGGTCCAACTTCAGGTTATCAGGATCCAAGATTTGGTTTTGATGGAGTTCGATCATCAATCCCATGGCTAGACGCCCCACTATATTCAGATGGGCAGCAAGGCCTGTGAGTAGCACAGCTATCACTCCCTCAATATCAGTTGGCAACAACACTGCTTCAAGGAACCAGACTTTTCGTCCAAATTCTCAATTTATGGTATGGACAATATTTTGAAGTTTTTATTAGTTTGTCATATGCGATGGATTTCAAGCCTAATGACTCTTTTTTTTGTAGTCCAATGATTCAACTTGAATTTATTGTGATGAATTGTTGTCTACCTAGACTGCAATTATGGTTACTTATACCCAAGTTGTGTTTTGACAGGGCTTGCACCATCCGAGACCAATGCCTGCCATGGCCATGCTGATATTTTGTAATCACCATTATATCAATCATTATATTACTCATTGACCCATTATATCTATTTTAAAAGGAGACACAATTTGATTAAAATTGTATTTGAACTCTGTTATGTATTTTATATTGCTGGTGAGTGAGTGATGGTGTTTTCCTTTCCTTTTCCATTTTGTTAGTTTTAGTTTATGATCGGTTTTTCACTGTAGTTTTGGCCTAAATTTGGAGGTTGAGAGTGGCATTAGTACGCTAAACATTTTCATTCGTCTAGTTAGTCAAAATTGTAGTTGGTCATTATTATCTATCATATTGATTTTACTAAATATAGAAAGGAATCACCATTGTCTGATTTTACAGTGACAAACAACAAAGTTGTCGCCATGCCCTCTGTTGTCAGAGTACCAGAGTGTTACGTTCCGCATGTAGCTACTCCGAGAGTACCCGTAACTGAAGATTCTGGAGACTTCAGTGTGGCATCTGATTCTTCAGTAACTACAGGATCTGATACTGATGAAAATAAAGTAAATATTAGAGTCAGTTCAATTCCTCCACCTCGTGCTGTCATTTCTAGTCCTGGTAAATTTTCATGCTTTTCATCGGATTTTGTTAGCTAAATTTGTTTGTGTACCAGATGCCTTTCGCAATTTGAATATCGGATTTTTTTTTTTTTTCTGAATCTTAAATTGACAATGTGATCATAAAAACTATTATGATTTATAATATGCATACCAATATCTCGGGTTTCTTTTCATTGGCCACTAAAGCTGAGTGAAGTACTTGTTTGTAGATATCCTATTAGAAGATATGAGAGTAATTTTTCTTCTTAATTATCCGTTAAAATTTCTTCCAAAAGGATGCAATACACATGTCAAAATGGGGTTTTTAGATGAAAGCCCAAATCTACTTTTATGTACTTCAAAGGGAACTGAAACTCATAACTCAGCCTTGCATGCAAAGAAACCTTGGACTACTTAAGAATTTTTTAGGGAAACTGAATTTGTGAGTGACCTTTAGACCTTCAAGGAATACAGAGCAGTTTTTATGTTAAATAGGAAGTTGTTTTTGCAGTGTGACCTATGTAAAAGGTGTCGGTGTAATTTTGTAAATTCTGTATTAATGGGTGCAACCGTCAACAACCATCCTGCGTAACTTAGTTTGCCTACTTTGTGTTCCCTTTCACACTCTACTTCAATTTTCCCTATAATCAATAATTCTAATAAACCATGGTGCAACCTTCTGTCCAAGCACAATCTTAACAAAATGTCAAAACTATCCCATTCTCTTTCTTACCATAAAACCCTCCCTCCCCAAAACTGGTATGCACGAAGAATGGTGCAACTGCATTTTAAAAATAATAAGTTGAAAACAAAGATGAGAAAGTAAAATAAAAACCAATAAGTAAAACAGACCTGACTTGAAACAAATAGACGAAACTGGCTCCACACTAACATCCATAACTAGTTGCGGCACATCAGGGCATCGCAAATCAAACCAGCAAACACGACCATCCTGTGTTAAAAACATGCACAGCAAGTGCTGATTAAAATTATGAAATAGTAAAATAATAATGATAATGGTAAAAGATTAAAGTAAAGTAAAAGATTGATGAATCCTGAACCCTGGTGATTAGTAATGAAGCAATAGAAGAGATTATCAGAGAATGGCACTCGGAAATTGGAGAGAGAGAGAGAGAGAGAGAAGGAGCTGACATCGCCGGAAGTGACTAAGAGATGAGAGCGTTCGCGAGAGGAAATGCAGCAGGTTGTGCTATCGTCGTGGCCTTTGAGTCGTCGAGGCTTCGGCTTGAGCTTCGGCACCTCTTTCTCCGCCATGGATGCCATTTCTGCTTCTCGAAAGAGTGGACTTTAAACCTAAATTGGGTTTGAGTTTATATACAAGACGAAATGCATTGACTGGAGAAGGGGATGTTGCATTTGGATACGGTGAGAGTTTGAACGGAGTCACCAACTTGGGGTGAAATGAAACCAGGCGAAGCCTCACTTCACTTACAACAGGGTGCCAGGAATCGATTATTTTTCTTATGCTATTTATAAGTTCGTCGTTTCTCAATACAATTAAACCGCTCTTTTTGGGACACTAATTTTCCAAAGCCATTTCTTCCTCCAATTCCTTTTTTTCTTCCTTCACCCCCTCATATAATTCCCAAACTACTCCATATTAAAAATATAATAAAAATCCTTGCATCTTTTTTGTTTTCAATTTTTTCATATTAAACTTAAGGTACAGAGTTTAGGATTCTGAAAAAAAAATATTTGAACTTAGAAATATTTTTTAAAACACTTAATCTGAAATATATTTTTAACACAGACGGGTTATTTCAAATGTTATTTCCAAATTTAGATATACTTGGTACTAGACAATGGGTTGAGGTCAATTATTTTTAATACTAAATTCTAAACAACTTTCAAAGTGTCTAATAACATAAGTTTTCACTCTCGTACTCTTTTATATAGTGGGTATTATGGGTATAAAAGGTATTTTGATGTTTAATCAATTCATGATTATTCAATTATTAAAATTAATTTTCAACCATATAATAAATGTTATTACCGACTTCCTTATCTTTTAAACCTTTTGAAATAAACTCTTAATTAAGATCAGTCCAAGAATTGATAAACATATTTTACCTTTGAGCATACTTAATTTGTAAATCTAATTAACATTAAAGAAATTATCACTTTATCAGTTATTTTCCATCAATGATTATCCAGTTTTCAAAATCTACTTCTGGGTGTGCGTGTACGAAGGTTGAGTGAGATTGACTATCCAGCCAATGATACACTTTTTAAAATATTCAATCTAAAATATAAAATTATTTTTTAAATTAGATATTTTGAAAGTATCTTCGAATTCGAAAATATCTTTCAAAACATTTCATTGAGTAAAAAATATTCAAAATAAACATTTTAGGATGTATTTTCAAATTTAAGAATACTTTTCAAAATATCTAATTTGAAATATAAAAATAATTTTTTGGACTTCTTAGATCTTGTTAGGGTTGGGCAAAAATAACTGGTTTTTAAAAACTGAATTTATAACAGTTACAGTTTAGTTAACTGTTAGAACTGTATTGACTCTTACATTTTCTCTAATTTCAGTTCAATTGTTTCATCTGGTCAAGAAAACTTTATTTAATAATAAAATATTAATAAAAATAACTGTTCATATAAAAAATAATAATTAACTTTTTAAGACAACTTTTTTTATAATAAAATTTATATTTTTATCAATAAAAATAAAAAATGTAATTTTATTTTTATATTTTTAAGTTATATAAATAAATAAATAAACATATATATATATATATATATATATATATATATATATATATTTTAATAAAATAAATAAATAAATAAAAAGTAAAATAATTTTTAATAATAATAAAAATATAAATAAAATAGAAAATAATAATATTAAATAATTAAAAATCAATTTATTAGACACTTATGAATAAAATAAAATAAATATTAAAATAAATTTCAATTAAAAAAAATATCTATTGTTATACTATTTAGTTTAAATATTAGTACAATTCAGTTTAAAATTAGTATAGTTACTAGTTCAGTTTATATTGTAATTTAGTTCAGTTCATACTGTAATTTAATACAATTGAGTATAATTCAGTTCGATTTGCCTACCCCTAGATCTTGCTAAAGAAAATACAAAAAAGGATTTGAAAACTTGTGGTATATTTGGTGTCTATCTTGTAAAAATCATTGCAAGACCATAACTTTGTTACCATTTCTCTTGTAAAAGAAACACTTTTTCTTTTTTCAGATATGCAGGTATTAGTCTCAACTTATCAAGATAATGGGAAGCTAAAAAGAATATAAAACTGAATGAGAAAATATTTTGAAAAAACTTAGCTTCTCATGCCTTTCTTGATGCTACTTCTATATTTCTTTATGGATTTATTCATGCCTATTGTTACTTTTTGTTATATCAGACTACAAAAAGAAGATGAAGAAGAGAAGTTTAGAGAAAAAGAAAATAAAGAGGAAGAATGGAGAGAAAAAGATATTCACATTAAAAAATTACTTATAATAAAAGCCACTTTGAAGAAAACAGTTACTAGGCTCACATTGCCAAACAAAAGCCATTATTGACAATTTCTCAATCACCATCGTAAAAAAAACCAATCAAATTGCAAGACCAATAATAAAGTGCAACTAAGAACTAAAATAATTTTACTCTGGTTCAAGTAAATTTAGCCTATAACGATAGAATTTCCCTATCTCCACAACCTCCTTCGCCGCTGAAATCAGGCCTACATCCACTAGCTTATCCACCACAAGCTGCATCAACGATACATCAACACGGCTCCGTGTTTTATAAATCTCCTTGAACAAATCAAATGTGGTACCCAAATCACCCTTCTCACGAAGGAAGGGAACAAGGATAGAGTAAGTGGTTTTATGAAGGTCAAGATCAAAGTTTGTAATCTCACGAACCAACTCCTTGGCCTTATCCAAATTACCGTCATTCACAAAACCTTTCATGGCAGCATTGATCATAGCATTGATGCAAAAGAGGAGGTCACCCACCTTCTCCATTTCTCTAACAAACTCAACAACTTCACCAGCTTTCTTCTCCCTGACCAACCCCACCAACTTAGAACAATAACTCCTCGCGTCAGGAGTAACATTCTTAACACCCATTTGCCCCCACACTTTCTCACCATCTTCAAAACTACCCTTTGAGTACAACCCATCAAGCAAAGTGTTAAACGTAATGGAATCAGGATTCACACCCTTCTCCTCCATCTCCTTAAGAACTGACAGTGCCGAATCAAAGGAACCCTTCTCATAAAAAGCCTTAATGAGAGTGTTGTACGACACCAAATCAGGCTCGATTGAGAGCTGAGCGGGGAGGGTCTTGAAAAGCTCATCCACGACGTTGAACTTCCTGGAGTGGAGGTATGCGTCCAAGAGGGCATTGAAAGAGAGCACGGTGCGATTGCACTTTCGCTGGGGCATTTCGTCGAACACCATGCGGGCGTGTTTGGCCATGCCAGATTTGCCATAAAGGAATATTAGGCGCACAGAGAAATCCTCGTTAGAAATGTCGGAATACTGTTTTTGGTGTTCGAGGATGTCGCGAATCCACCAAAAGTGCTTGGCACGGGCGAGACGCCGCACTGTCTCCTCGTAAATGCCGGTTTTTTTGCGGAACCGGTCAATGTCGGAAGCTTTCTTGAACTTCTCCACCAACCTCTTTAACTTTACTTCTTTGTATAAACCCTCCGAAATAGACTTGATGCTCACTGTTGCTGGTTCTGCGGCAGTGCAAAAAGCACGATGAAGTATGCGATACATTTTGGGATAAGCACTGAAGAAAGAAAAAAAAAAAAAAAAAAAGTCTAGTGCTCACCCTACTTAATGGAGCCATTGTTTTTGCAGATGTTTTAAAGTGGCTGGGAGAAGATTTGGCCCAAACAAATATTTAAAAAAAATAAAACAAAATTTAAAAGTATTATAACAAAATATTTAAAATAATTACAAAAGAAAATTTAAAATAATTAAAACAAAAAATTTAAAATAATTAATACAAAAAATTTAAAATAATTAAATAAAAAATTTAAAATAATTAAAATTATTTCATTCAATTAAATAAAATTAATTCAAATCTTTATATAAACAAATAATTAATTCAATTAAAAATTTTTATTAAAATAAAAATATTAGCTATAAATTAAAAAATTAAAACAGAAAGTTTAAAATAATTATAACGTTAAAAAAATTAAAACAGAAAATTTTAAATTATTATAACAGAATATTTAAAATAATTATAACAGAAAATTCAAAATGATTAAAACAGAAAATTTAAAATAATTAAAACAGAAAATTTAAAATAAGTAATTCAATTATAACAATTTTATTAAAATAAAAATTAAATAACTATAAATTAAAATATTAAAACAGAAAGTTTTAAATAATTATAACAGAAAATTTAAAAAAATTAAAACAGAAAATTTAAAATTATTATAAAAGAATATTTCAAATAATTATAATATAAAATTTTAAATAATGAAAGAAAAAAATTTAAAATAATTAAAACAGAAAACTTAAAATAATTAAAATTATTTCATTCAAAATAAATAAAATTAATTCAAATCTTTATATAAATAAATAATTAATTCAATTATAACAATTTTATTAAAATAAAAATCAAATAACTATAAATTAAATAATTAAAACAGAAAGTATAAAATAATTATAACAGAACATTAAAAAAATATAAACAGAAAATTTAAAATTATTATAACAGAATATTTAAAATACTTATAACAGAAATTTTAAAATAAATAAAACAAAAAATTTAAAATAATTAAAACATAAAATTTAAAATAAGTAAAATTATTTCATTTAAAATAAATAAAATTAATTCAAAACTTTATATAAATAAATAATTAATTCAATTATAAAAATTTTCTTAAAATTTAAAACAGAAAAATGAGGACTATTGGCGGAGGTAAACTTTAGTTGATATGTTTGTAGTCAATACATGATAGTTGCAGGAAATTATTGATAATCATAGTTGCAATAGAGAATTTAATCTTATTGTGGAGTGAATAAATAAGAAGTTAGAGAGAATAGTAAGAGAAAATAAAAAAATAATGTGGTTGATATTTAAGATAAAGTAATTAGAAAATGAAACATTGTTATTTTTTGGTGCATGGTTTATCAGACAAAAGCAATTGCATTAGACCAGATGGATTATTATAAAAGAATATATGATTATGGAAACAGCTTCTAACAATAAATTCAATAGTAAAAATAAAAGTTGAAAAGAACGAAGACGAACCAATATTTAAAAGGTTTTATACATGTTTTAAGACAAGACAATTTTGTGTCATATATTTATAAAAACACTTCCAATCAATTAAGAATATGTCAAAAATAAAAATAAAAAATTACGTTATTGTAATATTTACTTATAAATGTCATTGTGTTTTATCATCAAATTCATTTATTAAATGGTAGAAAAATTAGAAAAACATATATAGATCATTGTGTTTCTCTATCAAACTTATTCATTAAATGATATAAAAATTGTAAAGATGTAGATAGACTTTTGTGCTTCCTCATCTATATCATTCATTAAGGTATACGAACCGGAAAGTCACGTATTCAAGTATTCATGTAGATAGACCCTACCCCTCCTATTCAGATATGTTTCGGTACTTGTTTTTTTTATCGGTGATTCCCGAATTAATTATTGCTTACTGAAAATTAGAATTAATTTCTAGAATCAAAGTTTCATGGTATGATTAAAAGCCCTTGTATATCCTAAAGGTTCAATTTTTATGAAATATTTCGTGTTTGACTTAGACTTTCGAGTGTTGCTTTCTCCACTTTTTCAAGTGGATCCTGCACCCTGTTCAGTATTTTAATTTATTTTAAAAATATTATACACATCCTCACTATTTTTTTTATTCCAAAAATACCCTACATCTCTTTAGTATATTCTTAACAATCTTTCTCTTTCTCTCTCTACATTAATGATGGAGCATTTACATGACTCTGAACTTGTGATATATTTTCTTAAATAAGTTTGATTCAATCTTATTTTCGCTCTTGAATATATTTTTTTCTTTTCAAATTACTTAATAAATAGTAAAGCCGCGTCACTTATGCTTACAGAATTAGCAATCTCTCCAGTCAATAATTTTTTATTACATCGGTTAAGACTGGTTACAAGATATTTATGTATCACCGTACTCCAATCATAATTACCCAAAGTATTCAAATCATCTAACACTAGACAAGGCATGTTAGTAACATATCTTGCCTTCCTAGAAAAAAAAACACAACAAAAAAAACTAATATATACAAACGACATACGACATTTACATCAACTTCCTCGTTAACAACAATGTTATTAAACATGTTTACCATGTCTTTCAATTTCGTTTTGGTGGAATTATACAATTCTCCAACTTTGCCGATAATTGATTCATCAAAATGAACCTCCAACCCCCCTACTCCTAAACCTAAACTCATGACCACATCTACCACATTCAAAGGGACCAATTCTTGCCTAACTCTAAATGATTGATGGTGTGGAACCCATCGACGAACCAACTGTTTAAACAATTTCATATTTAGCTCTATAGGATCTATAATTTCTAACATCCACCTAAAAGGAGTTTTCGCTATGCGCCTCTCATGTATGGATTGTAGTAAACCATTAATCTTGACAATACAGGATGAATTCATCCAAGCACGACACTGCCACTATAAAACAGTCCAAATTAACAAGATTTAATAAATTTCTCCAAAACAACAAATATATCAGAAATGACTAAACTCTACTTACTTTGCTTTTCGAGGATTCCATTTGGTCTTACAATTAAACTAATGCCCTCAGTGGAATAGGAAAGAAACCACTACCCTACATCATAATAAAGGATAATGAATTAGTTATAACAAATGCAAACTTTCTCATTGAAAAACACAGATACAACAACTCTTGGATCGATGCAATGAAAAAAAAAAAACCAAAACCAACTCCAATAATATCATAAGTATAAGAAATACAACACAACAAACAAATGCACTTAGGAGCACCTCTACCACAGCAAGGGAGCAGACTTGGACTTTTAGTACAGAGGCACTGGTAAGTGATTACAGCCTGTCTGTAATTGCTTACACAGGCACTAGTTAGCTTATCTTGCAACACACGACAAAGAAACTTGCAACACATGACAAAGAACACTTTCTTTTTGCTTTCGCAAACATTTGCTTATTATAATTTTCTTTCATTTCATTTCGAAGTGGAGTTATTTCGGTTTGGAAGTTTCATTCTAAAATAGACACCACTAAGATTCGACAGAAAAAAAATGAAAAACATTTGGTACAACCATAAGTCAGTTCCCAACCCGGGCTCTTAAATGCAAAATCAAACACAACAAAAATTACCAAAAGTCCACTTAGTTGATATCAAGGGTACTCAAAACTAGTTTCCAAAATACAAAACAACAAACAGTTTTATTAAATAAAGGGCAACAATTACAGAGTGTAATCCAAGGCAACAGCTAAAATAATCCGTGGACAGGACAAACAATCCATAACAGTGGAAGAGTACCTTTCGAGAAAAACCTTCAATGGTGGACTTCCTGGGTGTACAAACACGATTTCGTTGGCCTGCCAAGAGTACACAATGGTGGACCGAGAGTTTGAGAGTTCACAATCATGGAAGGAGATACGAAATACCTTTCGATCAAAAAGGGCATAGAAAATACCTTTCCATTCACAGCAAACCCAACCCACCAAATAACAACGCCGACAACAAAAAACCTCCCTTTGCAGAAAATATGACAATGTTGGCCCTTATCCACACTTCCTCCCAATACTACAATGGCGGACGAAGATGAAACCCTTCAATGACGGAAACGAAAGCGTTCAATGTCAACCTTTAATACTTCAATCGCAGACGGAGATGAAGATACATGTCTTCGATGGCGTGGGCAGAGTTCACAATCGTGGAGCAAGAGTTTGGCCTTCGTCGAGAGAGATAGTTTCCTGGACAGAGATAGTTTTGTAGGCACCAACCCAATTGTATTTCAGAAACCCCTTTCCACAAATGCCCTTCCCCCAACGTATTTTGTTTTAAAAAAAATGAATTAAACCATCCTACGCTCGTTGGCAAATCGTTATCAAATTCCCGTTGTCAAATAAACATTTTCCATATAATAAATCAAAACCACAAAAGATATCAAACAAAGGAATATAGTATACATTAGTCGCTGCCTTCCGTTGTCATAATTCCGGTCAAACTCTACCCCATTTGCATTGTTTATCCATTGAACAAACCAACACGCATAATTCCAAACGTTATTTGCACTAGAACGTGTATACATCAATTTTATTTCTAAACAATATAAAGCTTCGCACCCTATCTACACATGCTTTTTTAAGGAAAGTGTATTTTAAAAAATAAGTAGTTTGTAATTAGTTCGTTTTAAATATATTTTTAAAAATAAATTTAAACATACCATTGTGACATCTGCTTTATTATAAAAAAAATTATTAAAAAAATGGTTAACCTATCGAAATCCCCAACCTAAATTGAAGGGCTTTAGAATAAGCAGCCAAGTAGGACAGGGCCAGAATGTGGTTTTGTCATCCAGTTCTTTTCCAACGTGATTTTGATATGGTTTTTGAAACGAAAAGTTTCAGTTGAATAAGTATTTTGGTATATTTAAATGCAGGTTGTGGAAACAAACAAAGTGAAGACTTGGTATTGAAAGAGCAAAAGAATCTCATTATCTGATATTATGGTGATCACGACCTATCTATGATTGTATACAGCCATACACGTCCTTGTCATATTTCCCACCTTCTGCATCATTAGCCCCTCATAAAATTTGTCTCCATTGCAGATGCTACATCTCTTACACCCTGTATTTTCCTTATCTAACACTCACCGCATTGCCTTGTTATCATTCAAATGTTCATTCACCATCACTCATATCTCCCACTCAAATGCTGCCCAAAACCAATACCTCTCCACAAAAGATCAAAGTTCAGCATGTCCCAAAGCCCGTGTCTGATAGGTTGCTACAGAAGTTCAACGATGAGTCACCGTTTGATTTTGATTACGAACAAAGTGGGTTGTGGTCTCCTCCGGTTCCAGCACGGTTTTCTTGAACTCACCCGGAAGGATACTGACTGAGCAAGAGATGCTTCAAAGACTCAGAAGAAAAACTGCACCAACAAAACATGCCAAAAAGTTCAGAGTTTGTTTCACTGTACAGTCATACTTCTTGGTTCTTTCCCTGTTCCATTGGTTCCATCTAGTTCTACATCTCAATTTCCTCTTCTTCTTCATTACCACTGAAAAATCCTATGCGTTATCCTTTTTGCAGGTTTTCTGCTGTGCCTGATAGTGAATGTAAACAAGGTGGCAAGATTTTTCTTCACTGTTTCTTGTTTACAATACAAAAGTGAATTAATCCAAAATTTTCGCTATGATTGTAGTATCATATTCACAGGAATTTACGTGTATTTCTATTCTTTTTGGTTAGCCGAAAAAGATGTATATGTGCATTTTTATGCAAAATATCATATAGAATATCAATTTGTGATCCATTGTTCTCATACCACAATACCTTTGGGTCCCCTGACATTCTCTTTTTCCTGTTATTTAAGATATACTAATAGTCACATGTTCATATATAGGGTTCGTCAACACAATTTCACTTCTCTACCAATACCATGTTTTATTGTGCTGCTACTACAACGGCAATCATGACTGCAATCATAACCTTAATTTAGAACCTTGATGGTATGGTTATCACTAATCTACCTTTGTTATGGTGGTGTACGGTGAGTATTGATCACTAATTTTGAAACTAAAATAATATTTTAACATAAACGAGATTTTAATATTTAATTTTAATATAAAGTTATTAGGTAGCGTGAATAAATTTCTCTTACTCCATTATTTATCTTATATATAAATAAATGATATAAAAAACTACATTTTTCTTAACAATAAAACAAACTTAAATGTATACAAATTTTATTATGATTAAGTTAAATTTAAAATTTATTTTTTTAATTAAATATAATAATTTATTACATTTGTACATCATTTCTGAGTTAAATGAGGGAAATTAGTCCAAATAAATTCTTCCAAATGTGCCTTGATCTCTTAATTGTTGCTCATGTTATTTAAACCAAGTATGGTTTCAGATTAATTTTGATGCATTAAATTTTTATAATTTTTTGTGTGATTATTTGAATTAAAAGTAAAATGGAGGATGAAGAATACTAATTCCAGAAATGGATAATAGATAAAGAATATATATATATATAATATATATATATATATATATACATTAAATAATGATTTTATTTTATAAAAATTAAAATTTATTAAGAATTTTTACACTGACTTTCTATGTAGATGTGCAATTCATATTACTCTTATAATGCATTAAACAGTCGTTTAGAATTATGTAAGATTGTTTTGTGTAATTTACCTTGGATACTTTTTAAGTGTATCTTATCTCCTATACAATGTAGACTATATTAATGAAAATTATAAAGTCTTGGGATTTTTTTAATTAAATAATATTTTTTTTAAAACAGAAAAGTCAACCAAGAAATCCTCGATTACAAAAAAAGAACAAACTATACACTAATTGATTTTCTTTTATGAATGAAACTATGATAGCAATGTCATTTTGTTTTAAAAAGGATAAAACAAATATATTAAAGGTTACATTAGTCATCTACATTCAATTAGTAGTAACAATGAAAAAGATAGTGTATTAATATATTTTCTGCACATAATGGACTTCTGAATCTGAGTTGATTTCAAGGTTATTTTCCTTTTAATTTTTAAATAAATTACATTTATAATTTTTTTTTAATTCTTGTCATCTAGCGTAACTTGATTTTTAGGGTTTGGGAAGCGAAGAAAAGAAGAAATATATGATTAATATTCTTATATTAATTAGAAATATATTTTTATATGAAAACTAAATATTATTCTTAAAAAAATATCTGTAAAACTCAACAAAATAGATAAACACTTACCTCTTTTTCATGCCAATTTTGGAAAACAATTGTTTTGCAGTGAATCTCATCAATAATTTCTTTCTTGATATCTCCCTTTTCTTAATGAAATGAACTTATATTTATTTTCTCGTATATTAAAGCGAAATGTCACGCCATGAATTAAATGCGTACATCAAATGTCAGGAAAATACATTTTGCGCCTTGGTGTAGTTCAATCTATAATTTATAATGCTCTTTAATGATAGGTTTAAACGTGGTATCATCCCTCTGTTGGAAAATCAGAAGTGAGTTTTTGTTTCTTTTAATTTTCTTAATTAGGTTTATATATTTGTGAAATTGAACCAATTAAGCTTTGTTTCATAGTGTTGCTGTCATCATTAGCAATTTTCTCACCAATTATTTAATTGTTTTATTTTTGGCTTAATATCTCTGATGGTCCATATTTTCGTCAAATTTGTTCACTTTGCTCCTCATGTTTTTGTTCTGTTCAATGTTATCCTAAAGAGTGTAAATTTTGTTCAATTTGGTCTTTTTTGCTAACGCCGTTTAAATCATTAATGACCAACAGTCCAGTTGTACAATCAATGACAAATCACCCTTGACACGTCATCATTATCTCCTACCTCCAGAAACCCTAATTTCACCTTACACAAAAACCTTAGCCACCACCTAACCCTAACCACTGCCGCCACGGTCACAACCAGCCACCATCTTCTCACCTCCATCATTTTCTCTGTCCAACAACCACCCATGGCCACCTACCAGCACCTTCATTGGTGCCAATCGTGCATCCAACAACAACCACCACGAAACCCATTATTGCGAATCAAATGAACCCAAAAGGAAAAACCCCAAGTTCAGAAACCCTAACATTCCCAATTTGAACCCTCATCCCCCACTTTGCAAAACCCATACCTGTAGGGAAGAACAAAATCCCTAACCACTCGCAAAACAGAGAAGAACCAAGAATTCCCCAAATCAATTTTGAAACGAAAATCATACATTCCAATTTACAAAAATCAGATAACACAACAAAAAACCCCCAAATCGAAACCCTCAATTGCTATGGTGGCAGCGCAAACTGGGAAGAAGATGACGGTGAAGGCGCGCGATGAAGATGGTGGTGCGTGGAGGTGGTCACAGCCGCGTCATGGTAATGGTCTTCTGGGTTTCGTTTGCAGGTATGTGGTGATTGCGGTGGTGGCCTGAGGGTTTAGGTGTGCGGCGCTAGGGTTAGACTTTTAGAAAGAAAGTAGAGTTTCTATTTTTGGTTGGGCTGAAGGTTGAAGAAGATGGTGATATGACTCTATGTTTTGTAATGAATGAAGGTTGTTCAATCTAGTCCTCATTTCTGTTAATTATTTCCGAATGTGGTCCCTATGAGACTGATCTAGTCCACGTCAGAACATAGATAACCGTTCACTCTCTAATTGCACATGTGGAGATTTGGCCGTTAACGATTTAAACGGCGTTAGCAAAAAGGACTAAATTGAACAAAATTTACACTCTTTAGGATAACATTGAACAGAAAAAAACCATGGGGACCAAAGTGAACAAACTTAACCAAAATAGAGACTATCAGGGATATTAAGCCTTTATTTTTTTTTAATGTGAAGAATATTGATGTGCAGTTTTCCTTTTTGAGGAGAGGTTGATGGAAAACATTGACAAACTTAAAGGCTTTTAATACCGAGGTCAACCGTGGCTCTGCTCACTGCACCAAAAATGGTGCAACATCTTCTCATAACAACCATTCTTTTCCAGCCTTTATGTGCTTTTCGGACCAATTTCAAACATAATTCCAGAATTGGAATCCTTCCAACTAATTCTGAGAACAAAGGAACATCTAATTAATTGGAAATCACTAAATACTCTTTCATCTAATAACTATTTTAGAGATTAAAACTTTTTTTCAAATAATTATACTTTTAAACATGAAAGACACTTTTTTTTTTAAATTTGAGTAAACACTGTTTCGCTATTTATGTGCAATTCAAAAATTGTAAGCAAAATTTTACAAACATAATCTTGTATTTTCTTTAGAAGATAATATGTTGCACTATCTTTCATAATGTATTACATAGTTATATATATATATATATATATATATATATATATATATATATATATATATAAGATTTTGAAATCACTTTAACTATTCAAACTTAAGTCAAAAGTACGTCAATTAATAATTCAAACTTTATTCTATGTATGTTGTCTTTATAAAATTGTGGACCTTAAACCTTTTTAGTCAGTTGAATCAGATGTAGGTAATAATAAGACTTGCAGAAGACAACAAAAGAAGAGAGAAGAATGATGATAATCCTTAAGACAAAGATCTCAAACAATTTATCTTTACGAATTTGGAGACATATCTAAAGGGATAACGTTATAAGAAATCTAGAAATTTTAGAAATCTCTTAGGAATGCATTTTTGTTCATTTGATCCATTTTATGCATTTTTTTTAAAAAAAATTAGCCATTTTTTATGCTTTAAAATTTCTATCTTGTATGGTTCAAAGTATGATTTTTTAAAATTGTTTATCCTAAAATTATATGTTTTAAATCTCCTATTGTGTATGTTTGAATAAATCCTTAATTTTGAAATATTTTATGCATACATGCTTTTATTAAGGGGAGTATTATCTTAGGAGGAGAACGTGAAACACAAATTTTTAATTATGATAAAATAGGGCGAGAAAATATCTTAAAGCTTATTGTTATTCATTTATCCCCTTGTCTTTCATGAGTTGTGTTTTTACTCAAATTATTACTAAAAGCTTTAATTCAAAGGAGTTTTTGATCATCATTAGAAAGGGGGAGAATGTTAGCAAAAGGATGAAGATGAAGTTTTGATGATGCCCAAATCAAGTCAAGATATATCAAGATTCATGAACATCCTTTGAAGACTTATTTTGTTGTTATTAAAAGCTTTTGTAATAATTGTAGTTTATTGCTTAGAACTTAGATTTGTAATAGGTTTTGATTCTTGTACCTTCCTATTTTATATTTGCTGTTTCAGAATCATAAATGCACGGTTTTAATCTATTAAACCAAGTATTAATCGATTAAAACGTTATAGGAGCTGAAAACTCAACTGGCAAGGGAATAATCGATTAATTCTTTTTTTAATCGAATAGCTAATCAATTAATTCTTAGAATAATCGATTAAAACTAGCCGTTGGAGTTTTCTAGTTTTTGAAAACTAGCCATTGTACTCATTTAATCGATTAACATTAATATTAATCGATTAAAAGCTTTAAAGGGTCAGTTACGAAAAATGAAAGAGTTTTTGCTTGAGTTTATTTATAGGCTCTCTTTATCCATCAACAACAACTCTTCCCTTGTGCTTTAGAACTCAAAAATAATTGTGAATTGTGTGTTCTTGTTCGGCCTGAGAAACTCTTGTCTGTGGAGCTGGTGTAGTGCTACTACGGTGACGGAGGAATAGCCGGTTGCATCTAAGGAGGTGTGTGGAAGAGGATCATCCTTCGTGAAGTACTCGGAGGAGGTGTTTCATCTTTCGTGAAGTATTCGGAGGAGGTGTCTCATCCTTTGTGAAGATTCAAAGGAGGTGCAGATTCATCTCTTGTGGTATCAAGAGAGAGGTAGTTTCTAAACCTTTACAAATTGTTTTTCTTTGTGATTAATTTGTACTTGTTTTGTGATAGTGGAAAGTTTATCTTGGTTTGAGATAAGCGACTGGATGTAGGATTGGTAAGATCCGAACCAGTATAAAAATTATCTGTGCAAATTTCTCTCAATCTTACTCTTTTATTTATATTTATTATTTGTGTAGTAAATTAAATTGAGTAGAAATTAAAAGGCACACGTTTGTATTAAAAACACTTTTGATTTGTTATTTCACACTAACAATTCTGCTGCAGCCGCTCTGACAATATTTGCCACCACTTCAAGTCTCATTCAGAACTCCGACAACGTCGTCATCCTGAAATTGTAGGTGGCTCTAGTGTTGGCGTCGTCAGTGGGCTGAAACCTCCGCAGAAAACACGCAATCTCGAGTTGCGATCGAGTTGTAGCTTGCAAGCATGATTAAGTTTAGCTTTGGTCTGGATGAATGTGATTCATTGACGACATTGCTACCCACAAAGTGAAGGAGCTTACTCTTTAAAACGGACTTTTTAACATATCATTTAAACTAATTACATGGACTATTTTTTTTAAGTAATCACTCACATTTTAATTTAATGACAATTTTAACCCATAATATTTCACAATCATTTTAATTTATATTTTGTTTTATCAAATTCCCATTTCAACATTTTCATCAGATTATATTTTCATCGATTAAAACATATACTTTAACAAATCACTTACATTTTACTTTAACTCAAATTTCAAACAATTATATCTTATTTTAAATTAATAAAAATACTGTTTTTTTTTTCATCTATCTACTCGTATGAGTGGCAACAATTAGTTTCGTAGTTAAAATAAGAAAAGAGATATGTAGGACAGAAACATGGTTGAAATTATCCGAAGTGATAAACATATAAAGTAGTGCCACTTGATCCATTGCGTGGCAGCATATACGTGAGAGATTACAACATCAATATATATATATATATATATATATATATATATATATATATATATAGACACAGACGTAATTATACTTGTGGTTCTTGTTCCTTGGTTTGCTGAGTTTCTTGGAGCAACTTAGTGGCAGTATTCTGCATTATGTCCTTGGTTTTGCCCCAAAGGAGAATGTACAAGCCAATCATGACCAAGACGGAGCCCACCACACTAAACAAGAGAAAAAGCAGTGAGATTTAGTTAAAGGGTTAAGTGGGTAAGTTAGAATAGGTGGAAGAATTGACCTTCCAAGATGAAGCTGCTCGTGCAAGACTGGGATATCAATCATGCCCGACATTATCTGAACCAGAGGGCTGAATGCTGCTGTAAAGACTGGACCCCTCTTCTTCACGCACCATGACATCCCCACGTAGCACATACTTGACCCAATTATCCCCTACAAACATAATTAATCTTTCACTTCTTTAACAATTACCAATATCACATAGTAAGAAATTATAATCGTTCAATTATAATAATTACGATAAATTAAGATTAATGATTCGCGGGCACTAAAAATTGTATATTTACATTTAGTATATACTTAGACAGAATGAAAATAATATGTTTATAAGTTATAAATGTAGATAAAATTAAGGGTCCATCATATTTCATAAATTAATAAAGTAAAAAATAATGTTTAACATGTGGTTTTAAAAATAAAAGTTGTGGCTAATTATTTTTTACATGGCAAAAATTGATTACGCAAAAAGATAGTGGCTTACAGAATAAAGAACAGTGATTATTTGCATCTTATCCTTGAGAATCCAGGAGGAGAAGTTGGTGCCTGTGGACAAACCAAGAATAGCTGCTTGCATGGCTCCAAAGAAGGTCATGATGGCTGTGCTAGAATACTGGAAAGGATACCTCTTCCCTATCTTTGACTGTAGAATAAACCAAAAAGACCAAAACAAGGTTCCCATCATCAAAGCTATTACACCAATGCTCCATTTCTGTGTTGTTCTACCACTGGAACCACCTTCGTCCATTGCAGATCTCATGGCTACCGGAGGAACCGTTGCTTTATAGTGAGACACATCAAACAAGGGTTTTCCTCTGTAAAGTGTCAACACTAATGCCCCTCCTACACACACAAACGTGCCCAGAATCTTCGCTTTCCCACCCGTGCATTTAATGTTCACTATTTCTAGCCTGTACAATCAAAAGAGAAGGGAAAGGATGACGCATTTATCCTCCATTTTTTAATGAAGATATTTGTCAAAACATGTTCCATAAATAGCTACATATTCATAGTTTCATATACCCAAATGGCAATGCCATGATGAAGGTTATCACCGGCACCATATTGACAAATGCACAGGCAAATGTGGCTGAGGTATATTGGATCCCCAAAAGGAAGAAGTATTGTGTGACGGATGCCCTACAAGAAAGTATTCATTACTTTATATGTATTTTTTCACTATCATGTTAACCATAATGCATAGACAACTATAGGAATCACAAAGAAGTTGAGATCGTATTTTCGTGAGACTAACCCAATTATGGCACTGAAGAAAAGGTAGCATAAAATTTGAAATGTGAGCCGTGGTCTTCTATTTCTGCAACAAAATACAGTAATTAGGATCTCTCAAGTTCTCTTGTTCAAATGGCTCCATATTTGAGCATTAACATCCTGGATAACAATGATTATTAGCTTAACACCGATCCTTCATTCTAAAGAAAAGTAAAGTTTAGGTTCTGTAGTAGGTGAAATTTTCTAACTTTTCCTTAAAGAGATTAGCTTGTTAGTGTGGGTTGGGGAATACTTGCATAAAATATAATAAAAGAAAAGGAATTGAGGGTGCCTACCTTTCCTTAAAGTAGCTGATGGGGGCTAAAAATATAGTAGAAACTGACAGACGATATGTGACAAAAACCAAATGGTTCATTCCTTTTTGGAGGACTTGCTTGAGAAGGATGTTCACCATGGTTAAAGAAAAATCAATAGCTATCATTGCTAGGAAAGGTTTCCATTCATCGCAATTCTTCATTTCAGCAATGCAGTTTCTGGGGGCAGATCGAGTGGGGCCTCCCTTTTGTATATATTTCTCAGCAAATATTGAAATGGTTGCAATGCAACATAGGGATACCTGTGGGTTTATATATATATATTATTCCAGAACAAGTGGCAAGAAAGCAAGATTACTGTTTGAAATCAGACACTTTATACCTTTGATGGTAGTTTAACGTTTATGTGGAATATGCTCTTTTCACATGTTATCTTTCGACTGATATCTCCTGTTGTCAGAAGGGAGTCTGGGAATCGTTTAAAAAGCTTTTAGGTTGGTTCATGAATCATGACCCTGATAGAAAAATTATGGGTTAATTTAGGCCACAGGTTTTGAGTTTACAATTCATCTAGACCCGGAACAAGTAATGTTCTTCATGTTTTGTTCAGGTTCTTGTACCCTCCTCACTTGAGAGCTTTTTGTTTATGAGTGACAGGCATCTTTTGGGTGGAACTGCAGCAGAAACACGGCATCTAATACTTTTTTTTTTCTTTTTTTTTTTTATCTATCTGCCGTATCAAAAACATTGAAATCCTGAAGAAAATGTCACGTCTCAAAGTTATTTAGTCACTTCAAAATCTTGGACGAAGAAAGGCACGCAACGATAGATCACAGTGACGCAAAACTTAATTTTGTAAGTGTGGTAAGCATATGCATTGGAACTTGGAGTTCTCACACATTCGGATTCAAAAATGTCATTGTTAATCATGAGTGCTTTCAGTACTTGATCTCAATATGAAAAGCCATTAGATAACCTTAACTCTTTGCAACTTCAAATTCTTTTACACAAAATAATTAGGATTCAATTTTGATACCTTAAACTTTTTATGTTACAACGGAAAATCAATTTAAATTTCCATTGCTATATTGCAAATTGTGGAGATGAATCTTTGACTAGTTCGAACTCTACATTCATTTTTAGAAGGTTTAATGTCTCATGTAGATTCTGTTTTTGTCCAAAATATCAAATAGGTCCCTTTTTTTTGGACATCTCGATTGGGTCTGTTTTTGTCTAAAATATCAAATAGGTCATCTTTTTTTTCGGCATCTTAATTGGGTCCTTATTTTTGTAAAATTGAAGCAATTAAAGACCTACGGTGAAATTGGACAAATGACTGTTTAAGTTTAGCTTAGGTGACATTCATTAATCACACGTGACATTAAAAATGAGTTTTGTATTAAAAATTTGGATTGCATAGAAATGAAATCAGATTTAAGAAAGGGCAAAGTGGACAAAATTAAAAAATATAAGTGCAGCCAAAAATGCAAATGAGATTGGGGAAAAATTTAGGGATTAGGGTTCGTGTGAGATTTGAGTATGTATTTTTCCATCAAACTAAATGCCTCACCTTCCAGAATTGTGAATACTTTTTCAGCTTCATCTTAGATCTTTCTTCGTTTTTAATAACAAATGCATGCTTGATTTGACTATAATTTTTTTGAATTTTTTTTTCTGATACACAGACTGATGTCATGTCAGATTTTCCAGCTTCGGGTACATCCACAAAGGATTTGCCAAAATCTAAGGCTAACCTTATAGTAGACACAATATCATCTCTTTTGCAATCTACCTCTCTAATTCCAAAATACCCTTATGACATGAGCTTCACAAGGTCAAATGATATTCAACAGAAAGAGCTCAAAACCTACCTCTCGAGTGAGCAGAAAAAGGAGTCTGATCTGCACCTTGAGGCTTTACTAAGGAAAGGAGGGCTTAAAAGCTTGGAGAGCATCATATGGATAAAAGAGGCCGAAGCTGGAATGTTCCAAAGCAAGGCAGATGGGTCTAAAAGCAGAATGCAAAATGAGATTCATGGTTTGTTGAAGAGTATTGGAGTTAGTTTTCTGTTAAGGTTGTTAGTCTTTAGAGCGTTTCTCCCGTTCCCTTTTCCTAACCTTTAAAAGGTTAGATTTTTCCCTTCTATAGTTCTAGAGTCAGAACATACAGTACACACAATATTGTAAATTCATTTTCTCAAGATATAAAGTTAATGTTTCTTACCTTTCCTTGTTCCTCTTGCTCCAATTTATCTTTTTCTCTCTTACAGCGTCTACAACGGAGGCCCTCCAACGTGTCTACGACGAATTCTCTCTTTATCACCAAGGAATCGCCCTGCTCTACTTCTCTCTCTACCATCGTCGAAGACAGACTGTGTTTGGTAGCTTCTGAAGGAATTCTATCTACGTGGACATTAATGTTTTTTGAGTTATTTTGGCAGAAAGGTTTTTGGCCTTTATTTAGTTTTACTATTGGCCTTATTTCAATATGGTATCAGAAGTGCAACCTGTTTCTTGAGTTGTTCTTGGCATCTTGTTTTGTTCTTGTCATGACAGAAACCAGCACATATCCCACCATTAATCCCTTAAGCCCCTATTATCTTCATCCTGGTGAAAATCCAGGCATTACCCTCAATTCCCAGGTTCTTACTGAATCTAATTACTCACCATGGAGCAGAAATCTAAAACGTGCTCTACTCTCAAAGAACAAAGTAAAATTCATTGATGGCAGCATCCAAAAGCCTGCCAGAATCGACAAATTATTTGAAGCATGAGAGAGATGTGATACAATGGTTCTTTCTTGGATGATCAAGACCCTTTCATCTCAGATTGCAGACAACGTTCTTTATGTTAACACTGCTCAAGAACTTTGGGAAGAACTCAAAGACAGGTTTTCTAAGGGTGATTATTTCAAGATCTCAGACCTATTACAATATATTCATTCTATAAAGCAAGGAGAACGAAATATCAGTCACTATTTCACTTATTTAAAAATCCTTTGGGAAGAACTCAAATCTCTCAGGCCTATACCCTTTTGCACCTGTCCTAACCCATGCATTTGTGATCTATCAAAAATCTCTCTCAGATACAGAGAGGCTGAACACGTCATTTGCTTCTTAAAAGGTCTCAATGACACCTATCAAACTGTTCGCACTCAAATTCTTCTAATGGAGCCCCTTCCCAACATCAACAAGGTTTTTTTCTCTTCTAATGCAACAAGAAAGACAACGTCAGGACATGGGAGGCCAAAATGAATCTTTCAAGATTTTAGCCAGCACATCTGATAAGACCAATTGGAGAGGTCAAGGCCGTGGCACTAACTCACGTGGCCAAGGAAGAGGAAGAGGGAGAATCCCAATTATGGGAAGCAATGTTCCCATTGTCACAAGATGAACCACACCATTGATGAGTGCTACTTTAAACATGGCTTTCCACCATGGTACAAGAAGAATGATCACCAAAACAGTCAGGACAGGGGAGGCCAAAATGAATGGAGTTATGCTAATGCTTGCAAAGAAGATTCAACCTCTACCCAGACTCAAAGTGCTCACCAGGAAAATCACAGTAATCACATACAGGCTTTTACCCCTCAACAAATGCAAAAACTTTTACAAATCATAGAGAACACCCAGACACAAAATACCCACAACATCAGTCAAGTACAAAGAAACATCCCTGGAGAGAACCAAGGTACTTTCTCCTAGATTATTGACACTGGGGCCATTGATCACGTGACCCATGAAAAGAAATATTTCATTACGTTTCAAAAAATTAAACCCGTAACTGTAAAACTTCCTAATAATTCTGTGGTTACAGCCCAATATACTGGAACCATTCAATTTTCTAAAAACTTTATCATTTTTAATGTTCTCTACATTCCTGAATTCTCCTTTAATCTCATATCTGTACAAAGCCTAACAAGGGATTTAAACTGTGTTCTAACCTTTTCTTCTAAGACTTGCCAGATTCAAGACAACTCTACCTTGAAGATGATTGGGCATGTTAAAGTCTTCAAAGGCCTTTACTATCTTCAGTCTTTTCCTGTTTTTACCCAGTATTATGTACCCAAGGCTGTTCTTTCTTGTAAACATGTTAGTGATGGCACTATAGGTTAGGACATCCAGGACACAGAATTATAGAACAAATATGTAAAAGTTTTCCCTATGTTCAAATTTCATCTAAAATTGTTTGCGATGTTTGTCATTATGCTAAACAACATAAACTGCCCTTTTCTCAAAGCATGACTGTTTCTACTAATTGTTTTGATCTAATATACTGTGATATATGGGGACCCATTTCTATATCTTCTATCCATGGACACACCCGGACCTTTTTAATGCACAATAAAGGACAAACTAGATAACTCTTACAAAATTTTATCTTAAAAATCAAAAACCAGTTTGGAAAAACTATTAAAACTCTTAGATATGATAATGGTCCTGAATTTAATTGTGTTAGTATGTATAATTCCTATGGTATTGAACATCAAAGAAGTTGCGCAGAGACACCACAACAAAACTCTATTGTTGAATGAAAACATCAAGATATACTAAATAAAACTAGAAGTCTTCTCTTTCAATCTGGAATTCCTACTGCTTATTGGTGCTATGTTGTTTCTCTTGCTATCTTTTTTATAAACAGGCTACCAACATCTGTTCTTAATGGTAAGACTCCTTATGACTTGATGTATAACACTCCTCCCACTTATTTGAACTTGAAAACCTTTAGTTGTCTTTGTTTTCCCTCAACGTTAGAACATAACAGACACAAGCTTGATTCTAGAGCTAGGAAAGGTGTTTTCTTAGGATATAAAAATGGAGTCAAAGGATATATTATACTTGATGTTAATACTAGAGAAATTTCCTAAGCAGAAATGTTATTTTCCATGAGAATGTTTTTCCTTATAAAAATCAACAGAATAGTGAGCATAATTATACTGAAAAGGAGATTGAAATTGTTTTTCCCAACGATTTCTAGTATGGTCCTAATTGTAATGAGACTCAAGATTCTTTAGAGAATATAAACACTGAATAGGAACCTGATTACAGAGAAAATACTAGCACAAATACTGGCAATAATCATACTGATACTGATAATAGTCCTAGACGACCCACTAGAACAATAAAGGTCCCTAGATATCTTAATGATTACATCCATCAAGTTAATAAGTCCTCTATGCATGCTAAAAACAATTACAAAACTTCATATCCTATTTCCAGTGTCTTTTGTTATGATTCTTTGTCTGAAAAACATTTAAAATACACTTTAGTTGTTTCTGTTGATAAGGAGCCTAGATCCTATAATGAAGCCAAAGAAAAACATGAGTGGGTTGCAGCTATGCAGAAAGAACTCAAAGCTTTGCAAGATAATGGAACTTGGACCTGAATTCAACTCCCTCCTGGTAAAAACTCCATTGGATGCAGGTGGCTTTACAAAATAAAACCCAAAGCAGATGACAACACAGAAAGATATAAAGCTCGCCTAGTTGCCAAAGGATATACGTAGCAAGAAGGTATAGACTTTCTAGACACATTTTCACCTGTTGCTAAGTTAACTACTGTCAGAATGATTCTGGCCATTGTGCCACAAAGAATTGACATCTACATCAACTTGATGTAGATAATGCCTTCCTTCATGGAGACTTAAATGACGAAGTGTACATGGAACCACCACCAGGGCTGGATATTCAGGAAAAAGGACAAGTTTGCAGGTTAACCAAGTCTCTATATGGGCTCAAACAAGCTAGCAGACAATGGTTTGATAAACTTTCTTCCTTTTTACTTTTTGTTAGTTATACTCAATCCAAATCTGACCACTCTCTTTTTATTAAAAAGACTTCTACAAGTTTTATAGCCCTTCTTGTATATGTAGATGACATTATTTTAGCAGGAAACTCTATTAAAGAAATTGACCATATTAAGACTCTTCTCCATCACGCTTTCCGGATAAAAAACCTAGGAGAGCTAAAGTATTTTCTGGGTTTTGAAGTTGCTAGATCTAAGAAAGGAATACATTTATGCCAAAGAAAATATGCTTTGGACATTCTTGAAGACACAGGATCTAAGCCTTGCACAACTCCCTTTCTGAGTGACACAAGTTCCTTATACAAAACTGACAATCACTTGACAAATCCTAAGTCCTACTGCAGGCTAATAGGGAAGCTTCTTTACCTTACTAATACTATACCTGATCTATGTTTCTCTGTTAATCTTCTTAGTCAATTTGTTCATTCTCCTACTGATTATCACTATCGGGCTTTGCAACACATGCTTAGATACATTAAGTCCAGTCCTTCACAAGGCCTCTTCTTTGCTGCTGACTCTCATATCCAGATCAAAGCTTTCAGCGACTCGGACTGGGCAACATGTCCTAATACCAAAAGATCTACCACTGGCTTTTGTATTTTTCTTGGATCCTCTCTTGTATCATGGTAAACTACAAAACAAAGTAGAGTTTCCAGGTCGTCCACCGAAGCAGAGTATCGAGCACTGGCTGCTACAATTTGTGAAATCCAATGGATCTCTTACATCTTAAAAGATCTCAATATTGAGACCACTACCACTGCTGCCCTCTACTGCGACAATAAGTCTGCCAGACATATTGCCCACAATCAAAGCTACCATGAAAGGACTAAACACATCAAACTCAACTGTCACGTTGTGTGTGAGAAGATTCAAGCGAATCTCCTTCATCTCTTGTCTATTCGTTCTAATGAACAGGTTGCGGACATATTTACGAAATTTCCTCACCGTGTGCGTTTTCAGTTTATTGTTCCCAAGCTTGGATTGGTAAACATACACAATCCAGCTTAAGGGGAGACTATTGGAGTTAGTTTTCTGTTAGGGTTGTTAGTCTTTAAAGTGTTTTTCTCGTTCCCCTTTCATAACCTTTAAAAGGTTAGGTTTTCCCCTTCTGTAGTTCTAGATTTAGAACATACAATACACACAATATTGTAAATTCATTTTCTCAAGATATGCAAAGTTAATGTTTCTTACCTTTCCTTGTTCCTCTTGCTCCGATCTATCTTTTTCTCTCTTACGGCGTCTGCAACGGAGGCCCTCCAATGTGTTTACGGCGGATTCTCTCTCTACCACCAAGGAATCGCCCTGTTTTGCTTCTCTCTCTACCATCGTCGAAGAGAGACTGTGTTTGGTAGCTTCTGGAGGAATTCTATCTATGTGGACATTAATGTTTTTTGGGTTTTTTGGTATAAAGGTTTTTGGGTCTTTATTCAGTTTTACTACTGGGCCTTATTTCAATAAAGAGAATGGAAGCAACAATGAGTTTAATTCATGTATTTTGTTCTTGTTTAGTATTTTTTTTTGTTTCTTCTTCATAATAGATGATGTTTTATTGATAGATTGAAGAATCAACTTTTCCCCATTGAAAATGAGAAACCCACGGACCCTCGTCATTCGAATTGAAGAAAAAATGCTTTTTTTTTTTCTCTCACACGAACCCTAATCCTCAATTTTTTTTTCCAATTTCATTTGCATTTTTCAACTGCAGCACTTAATCTTTTTTAATTTTGTCAACTTTGCCCTTTTCTAAATTTGAATTTATATCCAAATTTTTAATACAAAATTCGTTTTTAATGTCATGTGTAATTAATGAATGTCACGTAATCTATACTTAAACGGGTCATTTGTCCAATTTGACAGCAGGTCTCTAATTGCTTAAATTTTACAAAAACAAAGACCCAATTGAGACGCCGAAAAAAGAGAGGACCTATTTGACATTTCGAACAAAAACAGGAATTTACCGAGATATAATTAACTAGCTTGTTTATTGTTTAAAGAATTTTGGCTATGTCTAGCACTATTAAATATATAAAGTGTTTTGTGAGGAGAAGAACGACTACACCATTATGTAGGGAAGACGTTATCCTATAAGAAAAAAAGTCTAAAAGTTTTTAGTCTTTGTAAATGTTATCATTCATGGTAATATTTTGTTTAGAGATTTTCATGAATATCAACCTGTTGTTGTTTTTATTTTATACACTAAACACTGTGTTCCACCATTTTTTTTTTGATTATATGAAATAAATGTCAGTTCAATTTGTAATTTTATTATGACTTAATTAATTTGATTTCTATTATGTCTATAATTAATAGTTTCTATTATATATATATATATATGGATAATGATATTTAGATATATGACACGTAATCAATGTTCAAATGTTGTAAAAAAAATGTTGTCTAAATATCATTATCATATATATATATATATATATATATATATATATATATATATATATATATATATATATATATATATATATATGGCTTAAATCCTTAATTGGTCCCCATGTTAAGAGGGAATTTTCAGTTTAGTACCCGTTTTTAAAAGCGTATACATTGGGTCCTCATATTTTGTAATTTGTGTCGACTTTGTCCCTTTTAACCATCAATTTGGCTTGAAAATTGCAAGTGGACAAGTCATTTTGAGTTGCAGCATGTTTCTTAACTGTTTGAACCTTTGCACACCTTCCAATGGCTGTTACAAACTTGTTTGAAGTGTCGACTAAATTGACACAAATTGCAAAACATGGGGACCCAATGTATACACTTTTAAAAACGGATACTAAACTGAAAATTCTCTCTTAACATGGGGACCAATTAAGGATTTAGACCTATATATATATATATATATATATATATATATATATATTATATTTTAGATGAAAAAAAATTCATAGTTAATCAACCTAATACGTTTTTACCATAACATTAACCTCATTTTAATTGGACTAATTAATTAGATTTTTCTCAAACTCAGACCACGTCATTCGATTAAATGTTATTGATTAGTTATCGACTTTAACCCGTGATTGGAGACAAGTTTAAATAATATGAGAGGAGCCAATAATTGAAAATTAATATGTAAATTTATATAAAATATTTACAACCTTATTTTGAAATTAAATAAAACAATATTATATATATTAAAAAATATATTTACACATAACTACAAACAAGATATTTTAAGTCTCACTACACTCATTGGTGAAAGATATAGATTTATATTTAGTTGTCGTTTTGTACATACAAAATCAGAGACATCAAATATATTTTTCTAGGTTCAAGATTGCAATTATTATTTCTCATGCTACCAAGGCTTTTTATTGAATTTTATTTTTCAAGATTTATTACATAATAACTAGATTGTGAACTCAAGATCGGAAACCTATAGGAGTTCTCGTAAACACTGAAAATAGAAACAAAAATTAAATCAAGATCAGAAACATCATAATCTGTGCCAAAAAACTATAAACCATAATTAAATGTTACAGAAACAAAATACTGTAGTAGAGTATATGTAAATAAAAGTAGGAAACAAAATAATGATGATGATTTAAAAGAAATAAAAGACAAGGGCCTGATAAACATCCCATCAGACCATGGTCTAAGCATAGCATAGCATGTGCATGCTTTCCTTTGAAGGTAAATGATGGGATGCAGGTTGGATTCTGATCACAAACACAAATTTAGAATCCAACATGCAAAATCTGTTCTCCATTACCCAGATATTATATCAACCTTGTCCTACAAAATGCCCATCCTCATATTATGTCCAATTTCTTACCAGATCTTATCGGATCTCATCAATGCCATGCCAACACTGAAAGCTACTACCTTCATCACTTAAATCATTTTAAGATTTTTTTTTTCGAGGAATTTTCATCATCTACTGACCCAAATCCCTTGACACAGATGAAATTTGTGCAAAACTAGGAATTTCTGCTTTGGAATATCTAAAGCTGTGGCAAGGCATCTAGGAATTTCACCACTACAAAAATTCCTTCTATTTAGATCATATCAACTGCATCACATATCCATCTTACTGTTTCAGAATGTTTGCATTTCACCATTTTATTATTTTCCCACTCTTTTATATAGGAATAATTATTTAATTAAAGAGAATAACCCTTGAAATTAAAAAATAAAATAAAATTGTTTGATCTCTAGGTTATACAATTTGTATCCCTATAGTCTTTAAGATAATCAACAAAAAATGTCTTTGGAAGAAGGCAAAGTTGCTCCATAAGCCAACTATCCAAAAGTCTTTAATGAATGATAATCAAGTTTGGATTCAGATGAAACTTGGTAAGGTGATTTTTGTCGTAATACTGACGAATGAATCCTATTGATTAAAAAAGTAGCAGCAGAAACACATTTTCCACATAACTGGATTTACAACTTGAATTGAAAAAATAAAGTTTGAGCCACATGTGGTTTTTCCTCTCAACTATTGAGTTTTGTTGAAGTTTCTCATACAAGGAAATTAAGTTCCTAGTGTTGTTAGAAAATTAAAAGGACCAAGCTTTTGCATTCTTAGACTTGAAAACATTGATATTGGTCCTAAATTGAGTTTTACCCGTTAAAAAAATTGTTTCATAACATTAGTATCCTCAAACTTGTGTATGAGCAAGAATATCTAAGTAAAACGACTAAAATCATAAATGAAAGGAAGAATATATACATTCGTTGTCATAAGTAGACTTGTTTAGGAGTTCCAAATGTCATAATGCATATGTCAAATAAAGATTGAGATATATTATTGAGTGAAGTAAAGGACAATCTTCTAAAAACAAGAGAACAAATTTGATAATAAAAATAGTGAAATTATTTGGAATGAAAAAAGGAATTTCATTGGTAAAAATTTAAAGGAATTTGTCAAAGATGCAAACCAAATCTAGAATGCCAAGCAAAAATTAAATATTCAATAACGGATATATAATATGTTTTTTGTAGTTTTTTCTATCCTCTTCATTCTCTTTTCAAATATGTTTGCTTTTCGTGGTTTCAGATTTTTTCGAAAATCTAACAATGTTTTTTGTATCCACAAAATTTGTCTCTTAAAACTTTTTCTTTTTTGATTTCTGTCAAATTGATAAAAGATAATCCCCTCAGGTAAAATCCAATCGCCACTTGAAGAATCACATCTTTGGTTCTCTAAATAAGATGACATGAACACCTTCTAAAACCTCGAATAAGACAATCTACTAAAATCTCTTAAATGCTTGAGTTACACAATTCAAAATAATTTATAGGTTGTGAATGAAATGATCAAATATGACAGATTCTCAAAACCTATCTTGCGAGTCAAAGCAAAACCAACTAAAGAAGTCAAACTTTAACAAATATTAAAAAAGGTAATTTTATCTCTTGATATCTTTTTCGATGTAGAAACCTTGCTCCAATACATTATCCTTTATCAGCTAAGAAACGCATCAATCTAATTTACAATCATCACTTAATAGAATTTTATTTTTATAAAAATTTATGCATAATTTTTATTAAGGGTTAAATATTCATTAACCAACAAGATAAAAAACTTGTCAATTTCTCTCTTCTTCTCTTTTGTGAATATAGCCTTCCCTTTGTTTACTCTCATTGACATGTTTAAATAAACATGACCATGTAGACTCACCCAATTAATCCAATTAATAAGTTAAACTAACTTTAAATATTCAAAATTCAAAGTTGATTGTGGCCCAACTTTGCTTTTAGATTGTTATAGATTAAACTTAGGTTAATGTATTTATTTCTACAATGGCTAAAGTTATGAGCTATAAACTTTATAGTACTTGCTAACAAGGTAATAATTTATCTAAAATTGAGTTTTTATTTGTAGTTGTAGTACCTATAATAATGGTTTATTGTTATAATTGATACGCTTCATTCTATTTCTACCAATAGAAACTTAATTTTAGTGCTATTTTATTGTGTAAATGAAAATATATATTTTTATTTTAGTCTTATCGTAATAATTAAACAGATATGTTCTTATAACTTGTGTATTTCAAAATAATTTACTTGAAATATTTTTTTAATTTTTATATTTTTCACTTATAACGGTGAGAAAGAGTGGGCTAGTAGTAGGAAACTTGTAACATGATAAAAAAAACTATATATTTTGACTTAAAAGTTTATTTGTGTATGGTGAGTCACTATTCTAATGCATGGAATAGTTCAAATTCACAGATTTTTACTACTATTTTTTGTCACATGTTGTTGTATTAATAAGGAACATTGCTTTATACAATAAATTAAGATTTACTTTAGATACGAGCTAAAAAAAAAGAATATTATAGCCACTAGTTGTAGGTATAACTTTATTTATTAGCACGTTATTAAACGGTAATCTTAAAAAAAAAATAGAGTTCTCAGTACTGAACATAATTCCTTTAATTTGGAATATGATTCCTTCATAAATTTTACGGATATAGGAAGAAACATTATATAAGCTATTCGCGCCCAAATATATTAAAATATAAATATATTTTCATATAAAAAATACATATTTTAATTAAAAAAAAGTCGTATGTTTTACTGAATTTAATAAATAATAAAGTTTTAACAAATTTTAAAAAGATATATTTACTTTTTTATTTCTTATTAACTCTTATATATATTTCTAAATGTAAAAATTGTAATATTGTCCTTTACCTACAAAACCATAATACACAAATATTTCATAGAGTGGTTTTCTAAGCATTTCTAGAAGCAAAATCGTTATGAACAACATTTGATCAAATTTTAAATTTCTTTTAATATTTAAAAGAAAATAGATAACTATTTTTTTAATGAAAAAGAATTAGTTTTTGTAACATCCCAATAAATATATAGAGTAAAACTATATTTCATTTTAGGAGTTATCAAAAATCATATTAAAGAACAGTAGAGAAAAGCACAATTAACACAACTAAAGAAAGATTGGATTAAACGACTTGTTTAACCAAAAATATACAAGATGCAAGATTACAAGATTTAGGAAGTTTAGGACGGACGGTTTTACAAAACCTATTAACCGACCGTCTCAAAATAACATTTACAAAGAACTAAGAGAAAAACTATGGACCAGACGGTCCAGAGAACTGCTCGGGCAGCACCTCCAAGGGTTGTTCTTCCAGCAACGCTTCCTCCAAAGACTCCTCTTGAAGTACTTCTGCTCACATCCAAAAAAAGGATGATCATTGTATTTGAAGAAACAAATCCGAACGGTCGAAATACCGAACGGTAAAATAAAGAAAACAAACAAAACAAGTAGTAGGGTAAGCTTATGAAAATTTCAACGAATCATTTATTATATCAACATAAACATCAACATCACATAGAATATTCTCAAATGAAATCATCATAGAAACATCATAAATTCTCAAAATGTTCAAAAACTAATGTCCGGACGTATGACCCTGTATGCTCGCCGCTCTCTGCACCCGGGTGGACCTGGCTGGGATACACTCAACAGACCGCCACCCGAGGTTAGTCCAATGGAACCACCTCGGTATAGAAATACCCTGAGGCTAGAGGACCTCCCGCCATTCCCACGCATGAATTACTCTCCTCTACCTGAGGTGATGTAATCACGGAATATCGGAATAGAGTCGGAACCTGAGCCTATAACCACGGTCATACTAAATCAATTTACTTCAAACATGAGATATTCCTCCTTGGAACTCTCTTACAATTCAATCCAAGTATTCAACAACTTAGTAATCATTTTAAAATGCGAGACTTAACCTAACATAGGTAACAAGTGTTTGAATGGTAAAACCGGAAGGAAAGATCAATAGTGGTTCAACCGGACGGAATATCAGTGATGGTTCGTCAACAGAGGTAACAAAATAAAGAAACCGGTCGGAATAATAAATTTAGAATTTAACAAAGGAGAAGTCCAACTTTTGAGAGAATGGAAATAAAGAAATTGATTAAGGAAATCAACTGGCTAAAATGAATAAAAATGGACGGTTTGTAAAAGGTTCTCTTCAGAAATGTGAAGGTCTTGACTAAACTGGACATTCCATAAGAAATTCAAGACTTGGTCTAATACCGGACGCTTTACCAATTGACCAATGAAACAAAGAAAACCGGACGTTCTGTGTAAGACAGAAAATCCAAAGTGTCTGACTTAAATAATATATTTTTGGTTCAGAATTCTAAATCAATTTAAAAGGTGACGGGAAACCGGACGGTCATAATGACCATTCGATTATAACATTGGTTATACTATGTTCTTATACTCTCTTTGAAATTTAAATGTTTACAGAATTCAATTCAACATCAGAGTCATACTTTCATATAACATATAAAAATCAAACATATCAAAATTCATACTTTCAACCATCAAACATACCAAATTCATACATTAAACCATATAACAAACAATTTATTGAAAAATCATAAACTTCCCTTACCTCTTAACTCCAACTAAGACTTGAACAGTGGATGGAGAGTAACTAATTCGTCTAAGTTCCAATTTCTACACCTAAGATACAAGAATATAGGTTCAGAAAGGTGATTTTACAGAGACACGCAGCCTTAACGGCACATGCATGCAGAAAACTATGAACCTAAAGAGCCTGACACTTACCAGCTCCGAACGGTCTTCTTTTTGGTACAGGTTGTACCTCTTGATACCAGCTACCAGATTTCTTGAAGGAATTTAGTGATCTGAGAACGTTTGGAGGTTAGATTTTTAGAGAGAAGATAGAAAGGTTTAGAGAGAAGGAGGAGAATTTCTGGGTTTGCAGAAAACGAAAGTTGATGAAGAAGAAGAAGATTTGCATGCCAAAAAGAAATGCATTGTTTTCTTCTTACCTTTACACCAGCGGTCGGCCAGTATTATGCTGCCACCTGGTTTCCACTATCATTCCCCCATTCATCCCGTAGTCGCCACCTGGTTCCCACTCACAGGGATTTTCCCTGCTAAGCCGTCGCTGCACGGATTACAAGGAAAGGGCATTAATTGCTTGCAGAAATTTGTCTCCCACTCACTCAAGAGAAACCGGCCGGTCGCCACGTGGCCGGTTCTAAAATATTGGATTTTACGGGTCGTGACAGTTTTCATGACCTCTAATATAAAAAAAAGTCATTTTAAATGTTCCAAAAAAAAAAGTGAAGAATACTTGTTTGGGGAAATATTGAATGTTTCAACATATTAACAATCAAAATATATTTTTGCCCATTGAGTTTTTTCATTTTTTGTTGATAGACACTATTAGTTACTTTGTGCTATTGATGAATATAGGGCCATGATTTTTTACCTGATGTCTTTGTTAGAATGAGATTTTAATAATATATTATTATTAAATTATACCGTAAAAGTTTGTGTTTAATGAATTCAAATTATGTTAAGAATATTTGGAATAATGTTGGCTTTTCCTTACTCACACTTTTATTAAAAGACTTCCCTTAAATCAAAGATATAGACTTACTTTCGATATTTTACACGAAAGAAAAGAGAGAAGATGATTTACTTTAGATTCGATAGACTGAAAAGTATTATAGCTATAAGTTATAACAATAACAGTACTGAAATCCCAACAATTTAGACCATATCAAATTTTGTGTCTATCTATCTATATATATATATATTATTTATTTTTTCCACATTATGTGAACAAGTTAGATTCACCAAATTTTGTCTAATATCTTATTGGTCTGAACCGTAGTTTAAAAATTGACCATGTAAAAAAATTATGAAATCAAATTGATCACAAATATCTTATTATATATACCATTATATAAAGGAAACTTAATATTCTTGCGTCTACATTTTTTTCAATTTTATTCTTTAATAAATAATTATTTTTTAAATTAAAATAATTATTATCAATTTTATTTTTTAAGTGGTTATTTTTTCTTTTAAATTTAACTATCTTTCAAGTGATTTTCTTTTTAAATTTATTTATTTTTTATTTGACATTTTTTAAATGAATAAAATAAATATCTATAATAAAAAATTACTTAAAAATAAATAAAAAATATCTATAATAAAATTATAAAATTATTTTTATTTATTTTTATAATAAAATTTCTATTGTTTTTTATTGCCATAAAAAATATAACACACGTTATTAGAAATCATTTGTGTTTTCTCTTCATAAGGAGAAAATCATTTTCCACTTCAGCAAGAAGATAATTGGATGATTAAATTATATATGAATTGAACTACCCTAGATTCGACACTTATTTTTCCTCTTTAAAGAGAATTTATAATTATTTAAGAGAACTGTTATTTGTAAAATAATTTATGTAATAAAGGTTATAGTAAACAATGGAGACAAAAGAAAATATTATTGTGTAATAAAAAAATCACTATTTTTAGTCTTTAATTTTAGTAAAAATGAGAGCAGAGATTAAATCGGTACAACAAGCCTTAAAGAATAGTAACCGAACAACAAGATTAATAATGTTAAGAATTTGACTATTTAAGATTTGTTTCACCATTTTTGTTATGAAATCCGAAGCTAAAACAACATAATTAAGGAGAAAAGTGTATCATTATAATTATATTATTTAATAGATATGTAATTTATTTAATTAGTTTTGTTTTATTTTTAAATTATCTTATAATAAGTTATTTAAATATTTTATCTTTAGATTATTTTAGAATTATTTATTTAAATATTTTATTTTTAGATTATTTTAAAGTCACAAATTAGGATTTTATTAGATTATCTTTATAAATAAACTTATATAACTTTCAAAATATATACTAGAAATTAATTTAAGACATTGTCTTTTGTGAAGTTTGTGGCCTTGATTCGAAAGAAACTTAACTTTGGTGTTTCCATTTATTCGTTCAATAGCATACGAAACAAGACTTAACAAAATTGAGTATGTTGTCTCGTATTGAGGCAAAAAACTTTAATTTTCATGAATGCATAAAAACCCAAATAAATAAAAGGTTTAAATGTTTTTTTTCCCTAAGTTAAGTGGTAATATTCAGTTTAGTCTCTGCTTTTAAAAGTGTAGATATTGGTCCTTATGTTATCAAATTTGTTTGACTTCAATCCTATTCATGTGTTAAAATTGATAATGGTGAAATTACTGTAAAACTGATATGTAAAAAAAATGTTGACGTCACATTTAGTTGACATAAAATCAATTAACGTGGCAGGCAAACTTTGGGTTACTGTTAACTCTTTGGCAAGTGTAACAAATCGTTCAAGTAGTAAAACCGGTAGGACCGGATATCGTAGTCCAAGAGACTCGTATAACACTTTACAATTGTATACTTTCTGACTAACCTAGACTAAAGAATACTTCCATAAATTGAGTTTTTGTGCAATTAAAGTAAACACGAAACAATAAATAAAAAAAGTGATCTTTGACTCAAACACTTGGAAATGGTAAGATTAGAAATGAAGTGGAATGATATTGTTGGGTGTATGCTTTCACTGACTTCACTCTTATGTAAATAAAATCACTTCCTCTTCATTAATATGTCAAAGTCAATCTACTAATTTACTCAAACTCCAATCCCTTGGTAGAAAGAGCCTAGACTTCCTTATTAGGCTTCAATCCCTTGGAAAACCTAACAATTAGTTCCGCATTAAGAAATGAGATTTTAAGACAACCAAATGTCCTAGTTCTATCCCTAGATATTATTTCCTTTAGGTGTTTAACCCAAGTCCGGATTTACCCAACATTTCCCAATATTAAGCAAACCCTAAAATCAAGTCATGGGTAGCAATTTCACAACAAGCATTAAGAGAAGAAATCAAACACTAACAATCAAAGAAAGAGACATATATTCATTCAAAACAATTGCTTTACATAAAAGTTCAGTGGCTACAACAATCCCCCAACAACAATGAATCAAGCTTACAATAATGGTGGAAATGGAAGAGAGAAGAGAACCCAAGGAAGAAGATGGACTGTTCCCACAGCTCCTAGCTCGCCTCCAACAGCTCCCATAGAGAGAAAACGTGTTTGGGTAGCAAAAGATGCAAAGCTCTTCGCGTCTCTGAGTGAAATAAGGCAAATCTGCCATGTCAGCAAAGTTGGCGCTCAAGCCCCCCAAAAATGGGGAGCTCAAGCGCACGTCAGTCAAACTCAGGAACTGGTGCACTGGCGCTCAAGCCCCTTAAGCCAGGGGGCTCAAGCCTGATTTCAACAGAATTTTGATTCTTTGTTTTTTGCTGCTTTTCTTGGTTTCCAGTGTCTTCCTTTGATGCATAGACTTCTTCCAATTACATTAAGCACATAAAAACAAGGATTAATGATTAAAATATCTCATTAAAGCTTAGGGTGCAACCACTTAACAAACTAAAAGAAAAATGATATTTACAAGGTAAAAAGTTAAGAAAGGGTTGACATTTTCTCTTGATTCATTACTGAAATTATGGTAAAATATGTCATTATCAGTTACGTGTATGTAAATTGGGAAAACTTTGGATGCCACCACCCCATGGCGACATCCTCCAACCCTCCATTGACGTCACTTGCTAGCCACCAACAACCACCATGGCCAGTCCTCCATTGACGCCACTTGTCAGCCACCAACAACCACCATGAAACCCTGATCCACGAATCAAAGGAACCCAAAATGCAAAAATATAAATTCATGAAGAACAATGCAGAAACTAAAAATCCTTCCTTTCAAAAATAAATTATTAAAGGGAAAAAAATTAGCAGGAATCAGATTCCAATATACCAAAATCCCTAAAAGTGTTGTGGAATCACTACCCTAAATCAGATTCCCAATTCCAAAAACCCTAATCGCATAATCAAGGATCCCAAATCACTGTGCCACCACCTGGAGAAGAAAACAGAGAAAACCCAATCCCAAAATCAGAATCGAAAACAAGAACAGAAAACCCCTAAATTTCAAATGGAAGCCTAAATCATGAGAGGCGCCAACAACGAGCACAAACCCCTGATAACGGTTGAAAAACCATTATTTTCATATGCTAATTTGGACTAAATTACGCCATTTATTGCTTAAAATGAGCTTGAAATCTAACAAAACTCAATAAATGAGTCAGTCGAAGGTCAAAAACTGTTTTTAGCGATTTTATGCTTGTTTTGCAGCAAAATTGACAGAAGTGAAGGTTGGGAATAAAGATGAAGGTCATAGACTCAAGAAAAGCGAGAAAAATCAAAGAAAAGAAGAGTCTAGGCACCGCCCGGCGGTAGACCCCTGCCGCCGGGCGGTTTTGCGGCACGAGGGAAACCGCCGGGCGGTAGACCCCTACCGTCGGGCGGTGGTGCGATTCAAGGTCTACCGCCGAGCGACAAAGTGTGACGCCGGGCGGTGGTCAGCTGGGCTTGAGCCTATTTTTCTGCTGCGCTTCTCACCTATAAATAACCCTGCTACGAATTCCAATTCATTCTTTTGACAGAGGAGGGCGGCCAGACCTACTTTGCTCTCTTTGGAGAGGATCTCTTGGATGCTTGGGCTCCTTTTCGTCTTTTCTAGGGTTTGCTTTCCATATTTTCCATTATTTTCATCTTGGTTCACCATGACTATGGTGAACTAAACCCTTTTTGTTGTTGGGGGAACAATGTAATCTTTTGATACTCTCGTTTATTGAAACTCTTGTTTGAATTATATGTTTTTCATATGCGTTTATTATCAATTGTTGGATTCTCATACTGTGCTTAATGCCTTTATCGTTTAACTCATTCCGTAATTGATCTTTGACTTTATTGATACGGGGACGTACAGTAATGACACGAACTAGTGAGATTTTCCTTGGTTAAGCAATACCACCTAGGGATAGGGGAGTAGGACGACCAATTGTATTTGCTTCAGTTTGTAATGCGTTGCTAGTTGCTAGGGGAGGCTAGGGATAGCAAGCCAGTAATTAGTAATAGGCCATTTTCGCCGAGGGATCGGGTTAAGGGGAGGCGAAGAAAGTTTGCATGCAATTAGATAATAACGTCGTTTAAACAAGAGGAGTAAATAAAAGAGAGAGGATTAGATGAAATTGTAAACCCCCAACAACTTCATTCATCCATTGCCTAAATCTTGTCAATTGAATCACACATTGCATATTTATTTTCTGTCATTGCATCCACCACAATTATTGAATTTTTCTTCGCAAGTCTTACAATTTTGATTCACGCGAACGATAAGGCCTTTCGAGTCTTATGGGAAGAACGATAATGGGTTTTACCATTTTTATTACTTGATACGATTTGGTATACTTGCCAATCCGCTAACAACCCCTATACTGCAAAGTCGTCAGAGTCAAAACCTTGCGGTGACGCCACTACTGCCATCCCCACGAACGGGGATCGTCATGCCGCAAAGACGAAGTTGTGTAGGCCTCTCATCCTTACGTGAAACGAACCTGAATCGAGAAGAAAGGAGAATAGGAAGAATGGCTAACGTGCCGCCGTGAGCCACCTGGATAATACGAAGCCGCCGTCACAGTCGTGCCCTCTCCACGTTGTCGTTGTCACCTCAAAATGTCCCAGCATGAAACGCAGAAAAACAAAAAGAAGAAAGCCTCCCTGATTTGCGAGATTACAAAGACAACCCATGATTGGGTCTTTCTGCAAGAAGAAGAAGGAGTCACGCTTGGGAAAAGTTTCAGATATTTCATTAAATGCCACGTCAACATATTTTTTGCATATCAGCTCCACCATAATTTCACCATTATTAATTTTAACACCGTTAGATGGATAACACTGAAATCAAACAAATCTGATAACATAGGGACTCAATGTCTACACTTTTAAAATCGGGGAGTAAACTGAATATTACCACTTAACTTAGGGACAAAAAAAACATTTAAACCTAAATCAAATGATGTTTCTCTTACATTTCACACCCTTTCAAACCATGACAACCCTGTCAGAAAACCAGTTACACACCATGTCAATCTTATGCCTAGTTCGAATGTTTCCTCTTTTCATAAGGGCTGCATTGATTCCTTCATGGCAACCAAATAACAAGAACACCAATGTTCCAAGACTTGTCAACCAAATATGACGTGGTTTTTTAGGAGCCTAAGGGTTTGCCACCTTCTCGGGATATTTCGCATCGCATTCCTTTGCAGGCAAATTCCAAACTTTAGTACAGTTTTGACCTTATAAATATCCACACTTCCAAAAAACATAAATTGAACTTTTGGTGACTGAATTGCATCAATATAAGATCATTTGTGAAAACACGAGCCCATTCTTCTCCCCTATATTTTTGGTAAAAAAAAAGGACAAATCTTAGAATTTCTGCATAGACTATCGTGGCCTCAATGCCTTACTATTTGGGATACTTTTTTTATGCCTACAATTGAGGAAAATTTGGATGAATTGCATAGTGTTTTTCCTTTCAGCAAACTGGATTTATGTTCAGGATATCATTAAATTCGTATGGAGGAGAGTGACATATATAAGACAACGTTTCATATTCACAATGGTCACTATAAATTTCCTTCTTATGGTTCCACCATGAGCGATGAACTGCTAATACAACAATTACCTACACCAAAAGTCATCAAGTGTGATTGTAATATTTCAATAGATGGAAGTTCATATCAAATTTTGATCGAGTTAGCTGACAAGTAACACAAAAAGGCTAATTAGGAGTTAAGGGTTCTTTCTGTCAATCTTTATACCAAGACAGTCCTTGAGGACAAGATCCTTTCTCATATAAGAGGTAATGTTATGACCTCCAGAAATAAAGCAACAAAATCAAGGATGAAAAGTGCATCATCATAGACAATTGATTATAGGTTTAAATGTTTACTTCGTCTCCATATTAAAGAATGAATTTCACTTTAGTACTCAATTTTAAATATACATCTATTAAGTTCCAAAATTATAAAAATTATATAAATAAAGTCTCTTCCGTTGAATTGGCTTAAACGGAATTAACTTCACACTTACATGTATAAAATCTTACTTTTTTTTCTTCTCTCTCGTCCTGTTTTTCTTTTTCATAACGAATCTCATCTTCCATTGCCACAAGATTTTATTGGACAACGTGTCCACACGTGTTTCTCAATGGTTGTTGTTATGAGAATTAATGTTGTAATTATCTCATGTTAATGCTGTCACAGGTTTTGTTTACGATTTTCTGGATATGAATCCTTTTCAACTTTTCATACTAAACACATTTCTATGATTTTGCATTCGGCTTTAATTTTATTAAAAATAATAAATAATTAATATTTAAAGTATTTATTATTTATGAATAATAAATCTTGATGTTTTAATATTTTTAATACAAACTAAATGTAGGTATTATATTATTAGTACTGTAAATAAATTTAATTAATAATAATAATATAATATTAATAATTATTATTATAATAATAAAAATATAATAATATTAATAATAATAATATAATTATTATTATTATAATTTTTATTATATTTAATTTAATAATATAAATTACATTTTAAATTACATTATAAATTTATTTAATAATATAAATTACATTGTAAAATAGTTCAAACGTAAAAACATTTAAATGTAAATTTAATATCCATTCACTAAAGATGTAAAAGACCTTGTTGTTGATGATGTCAAGACCTTGTGAGAGGATGATCTCAGAGGGAAAAAAATGTGGCGCAATTATAAGAATAATTAATACACCTGAAAGTTGCAGAAAGAACACCCGAGAGAGAAGAAAAGAAAAAAAAATGTCAGATTTTATATCCGAAATTAATTACGTTTAAGCCAATTTAAGAGAAGAGATTTCATTTATACAAATTTTACAACTTTAAAACTCAATAAATATATTTTTAAAATTGGATACTAAACAAAAATTCACCTTTTAATATGAGACAGACGAAATAAGGATTTAAGTTTAGATTATATTATTTAACAAATATATAATTTATTTAGTTAATTATGATATTTTATCTTTATATTATCTTAGAATAAGTTATTTAAACATTTTTTCTATAGATTATCTTATATTCAATTATTTAAATATTTTATCTTTAGATGATCTAGAGGCATATATTAAGGAATTTGTTAGCTTCTAAATCTTCTTTACACCAATCAAATAAACTTGAAGAACATAGAGGAAAAAAAAAATACAAAGATCCAAAAAACCAACTCACAAAGCACACATTAACTGTTGTTGCTCTATTGTCGTTCTATTGTTTCTGGCAACTGCATTGCATGTCCATCACATTGGCTAGGCCACTTCTGTTGCTAATGGTATATGTCATGAATATTGAAAATGTGAGAATATATGTAGAATAATTGGCTTCATTTATCACAAAATTTACATCCCTGTATATGTGGTTGTAACAATAAATTAGGACCATGCAACGCTTAAAGCAGCAATTTGAAAAGCACGAGCTGTTGTATCGTCTACAGTGTTCTGAAGAGATTCCTCTGCTGCTTAACACCAATATACATCCCTGTATGCGGGTGTCATCTTCTCAGTTACTGCAACCATCTTTGCCTCATTCAAGTTTCAATCTCCAATGTGCTTCTTCCAAATCCTGAGAGCTTGAAGTGTGCGATTATTTAGTTCAAAATAAGCTGACATAAAAGAACATGCCAAAGGTGACATGTTATGTGTATACAAGTCTTGAGCTCAGACAAATTTATGATTTTAATTTTTTTTCAACAGATAATTAATGTCGATAACTTAGATGTTAGATTATCTTAGATTATTTTATGCTTTTAAGATGATCATTATTAGTATCCTTTAATCAATTAACATATCTATAAATGTGAAATTTAATGTTAAATTTTTATATTTTTTTTACGATGGTCTAACATACCTATTTTAAAAATACATATTTTCTACTTTTTTAAAATTAAAATGGTATATAAATTATTTTTTAAAATTGCTTATTTTGTAAACTCTATTTTTTTATATATATTTTTTGAATATATTCTCCTTAACTATATATGATAATAACTTGAAATTTTATTTTTGTTTTAAAGGAGAGAAAAAAAAAACAAAAATGTAAACCATTAGAGATGAATCAAATTTTAACATAATACTTTTAGTCGGTTTTAAGGAAGAAAAATAATTGACTTGATTTAGCAAACATTCAGATTCAATTAAGCAAGAAAATTGTAAAACCAAAATGAATCATATGTCTAAATATAGATACTAAATTACTAGTTAAGCCAATTTTAATAATTATTGTTTCAAAATCAACTCTTCTAAATCTTGTACAAATAGGTTGTTACCGAACTTAAAAACTCCGCTTACATAGTTAATCTATTATTGATTGAAATTATTGAACAGCCTACATAAATTAACATAGAGATAAAGTGAAATTATATTATATTATATTAAACTAAACCAAACCTAAATTTCACCATTTTAAAATAATATTATAGTCATTCAAAACATATTCTAATCAAGTTTATTGATTATTGTGTCACCCGAATTTTCTTTAATCTACATTTGAGATTTTCAAAGGAATTTGCTATTTTGCTAGAGGGAAGGAAACGAAGAAGGAATAAAGTTGTATCTTGTTTTGTAACGGAATATTTACTGAATTTTTAGAACATACATTTGTAACTAATCCTTTTTAATTAAAAATATGCTAAATAAATAAAACTATTTTTAATTTAAATATCTTAAATATATTTTTTATTTAACCCTCAATAATTTAGTAGAATTTTATTAATTTTAATATTAATTTAGTGTTTTTGAATAATGCTCAAATTTGAAGTTATAAAAGAAATAACACATTCTCAACCACTATGTAAGTACTAGAAAGCTCTTAAGCTCATGGGCGATCTTAACTAATAATTTTGGGAGTCAAAATAATACACTCAAAATTTATATATTCATTGATATTAATAAAATAAAAATAAATTATTGGATCATTTAGCATCATGTTTTAAAAAGTTGAATTTGTGTTGTCTTCGTTTCATATGTATCTTCCCTTTTATTACTTTTAAAAAAATAATCTATTCTTTTATATTTCACAAGTATACCTATTTAAAAAACAAAATCCAAAACTAAAAAATAAACTATCAAAATCTATTTAAATATTAACGGGCTTAATTATTAAAAGGAAAATATATGATCAAAACACAGTTCAAATCAGGTTATGAAAAAACAACATATAAGAATTAATTTTTTCTTTTACGTTCACAAAAAGTCTGTTTAAAAATGACTCATAAAATAAAATAAAAATATGAAACTAACATTTTAGTATCAATTGAGATAGGAGAGAATTACACTTTTTCTAAAAATGAAGAACATGTAAAAAATGAAAGAAAACATAGACAATAATTAAATAAAGACACAAAAGAGAGAGAAAATAAAAAATATCTTAATAATTTTATTATTTATTATACTTAATTTTATGTTTTTCAAATGCTTATCTTTTTCACTTACATGCAAACTTATAAATCAAATACTTATCTTTTTTCAAATTATTAAAATAAATCAAATATCGATCTTTATAAAATTATTAAATAAAAATTTAATTATCTAAAAACATAATAATCAAAATAAAAAAAATAGAAACTTATCTTTTCTAAAACTGAAATTTAATAAAAAGGTTTAAGTTATATAAAAAAACTTAATAACTGAAATTCATTTTTATAAAACTACTATTTCTCTAATTATTTTTAAGATTCTTCTCTTCTTTCTCTCCATCTTTGAATCCAATCTTCATCTTATTAAATATTGGAGATAATAAGATTTTTTTTTCAAAGAGTTTTACATTTTTATATGATCAAAAAGTCGAAAGAGTGAATTTTCGTTTTGTCCTTTTTAAAGATTTTTGTTCCTGGGTTGCATGTGGGCTTTAGATTGACGCATGTGAATTAAGGTTGTTATTGGTAAATCTTTGTTGTTCTATGATCATTATGTTATGATTAGAACTCTAACCAAAGTTTTGATTGGTTGTTTAGGTAATCACGTGTATTTTAGAACTTTAGAGAGTAATGTAGGAAAAAGGATTTTTCTTGATCTCAAATGCAGGAAGCTAATTTTTGTTTGTATATGTTATGTTTGTTCTAATGATTGATTATAATTTGGATGATGTGATTTTTGAATTGTGAATGATAACTTGTTTTGGGCCGCATTATGTTAAATATTTGTAAATTTTACACTAAGTTGTGATATGCATGAACATTCTTATATAGTTTTGTTTAATAATACCTTTTTGTGGGTCTTGAATTGAGTAATACAACACTTCCAAAGTTAGGAACCTAAAATTTTAAGATATTTAAGGGTTTCTTAAGTGGGGATTAACTCAAGAGTGTCAAATTACTCTGTTCAAAGCTCAAAAGGGAAGTTTTGGATACTGATACACTGTCAGACGCCATTAAGATTTTCTTAACAACTTATTTCCAACAAGTGTATTAGTGTGTTATAGTATCAAAAGTGTCGTATTCATAGAGATTTGCCAATATTATCCACTATTTACCCCTAGATTCAATGTAATAATTCTTTTTTAAAAAATTTGACTGAATAAATGAGTAAAATTTGAATTTTATGAAAACAATAGTTAAAATGTGTGGTGAGGTTGGATTTCATTCCCTTTTCTTCAACTATATTGATATCATTCTTTCCTACTTAATGGATGTTTTGTTTCAACGTTCTAGAAGTGCTCTTTTAATGTAGATCCAAGCACATTCCTGTAGCATAGAACCTAAGGACTTTAAACACAATGGAATTCCTCCTTTCCTGGTTGAATGATATTTTCTTTAATGTGCAAGACTTTCCCACCCAGCACACTAGATCATGTGGGAGCCTCTAGCTAGAGTATGGTGGTTTGGTTGAACCATAATTTAAGATTAATCTTCCAACTCAATCAAAACTAGCTAAATAAACAAAAAAGTTAAACCAAACCTCAAATTGTTAAAAAAAAGGATTACATCCAACCTCCCACAAAAAAAAAAAAAAATCAACCACTCATATTGATAAGTAAGCTAAATACAATGTGTTGTTGATCTCTCCCCATGCCTATCTTTACCTCTCTCAATATTTTCTATGTGTTTACAAGGAGAAATAACCTTAGACTATAAAGAATTGGATGCAAAAACCAGAGGAATCCTTGCTTTTATAGAGTAGTTTGGGTGGTGCTCACTCATACTTTCTATGCTTAGCCAAGGAATTTCTTCATAGGGTAAATCTGCAATCAACTTAACCTCTTTGCTTAGTGCTAGATACATGAGTTTTTGTACTTGAAGGGGTTTCTTGAACCGCTCAGCTTCACCTGTTAATGCTCTAGCTTCCTAAGTGATGAAAGATTCCTTAAGCGGCTCAACATCATTTATTGGGCTCAACCAGAAAGTTCAAAATAATGGTCTTGTATTTCCTTCTTTCCTAGCTCAACACTAGTGATTGTGGCTTAGCCTATGTTATTTCCTTATATTTTCTCTACAAAACAACATAATATCAACAAAACTTACAACTTTGTCTTCATGATATATTCTTCATAACTAAGCTAAAAAGGGTTGTTTTATCTCTAGATGTATTCATTAATTTCATGATAAGTTTCAAATTTCATATGTAATTGAAGGTACCCTAGGCATTTATCAAGTGTCACTAAGATAATGACCATTGACTTAGGGGCGTTGGGCATCACTTTTGGACCATCGGGTTCACTCAAATCAGTGGGTTCCAAGTGTTGTAGCATTGGGCGCCACTTTTCTAATGCTAGACGCCACTATGTCTTCTTAGTCTGCATCATCTTGGAAAAAAACTAAGATTTTCACTTCTTTAATCATCAAATCAAATTGAAATTTTGATAATAGGTCCTAGACACATGAATTGTTTTTTTGACCCGTGAAATCTTTTATTTGAAGTCTATTTATGTTTGTCCTTTTTTATGTTTCTCTTTTGTGAAGAACATTCTTGTTTGTGGATTTGGTTTGACCTTAGAATAACATGACGTATATGAAATGATAGATGTGTGTGAATTGAAATGTAAAGCACGCAAGTGTGATGAAATAAATATCTATATATATTGTGGTTAATGTATAAATTTTATTTGAATAGAATGTGATAAATATGGAAATACAAAATACTTGTGAGAATGAAGGCTTGGTGCTATGTGATTTGATGAGGAGGTTATTGAGGTTGTGGATTTGAATGGTTCAAGAAAATGTTATTACATCTGAGAAATGCTATATGAGAATTGAATATTGTGTTTAAATTATATGGTCATATAATTCATAAGGATGAATGATATAACATATAAGTCTAGTGTTATGGATTTACTAGAAACACTATTTGAAAGTTATCCTTATATTCTACTATACTCTCGACCTCATATAGAGAAAAGAGTCTAAGTAGTAGAAAGGAAAGAAGGTTCCTATAGTTGGTCTTAGGATCGTGAACTCACTTTGTTAAGAAAAAACAAAGAAAAATCACATAAATTTTATAATATTAATAAATTTTTTTATTTTATATTTTGAAAATAGAAAAATTTACATTTTTTATAAACTAATAGTTTCGTTTATAATCCTGAAAAAAATATAATTGGATGTTTTTCATTTTGAATCTTATATTATTTTTTTATAAATAATTTTGGTGTAAAATCTAAATACCTTTTACTTTATTATTTCTTTTTTATTCACGAAAAGTTGGAGAAATTTTGTAATGAGTGTGTTGTTCATATTCCTCGCAATCATACAGTTAAATAGAGTAATTCATCTATTTTTATTTTGTTAAATTTTTAAAATAATATTTTCAAGTTATTAAAGTTATCTTTATTGTTAATAATTTTGAAATTCATAGTTTATTAATGAAAACATATTATATATATATATATATATATATATATATAACATTTAACAGGGTTAAATAAAGGGGAAAAATTATCGTCTCATGCAAACTATAAAATAAATGGTTATCAATTTCTTCTGCATATTGCTTCCTTCCTTTTATATATATTTTCTAATATTATTTTACATAAAGATCACATACAACAAATTTTCTTGATTCTAATAAAATAATTGAATAATTTTCTATTTTACCCATTTTTTCCATTTAAAACCGTAAGTACATGAGAAAATTATTTAAAAATTATTATACGACCCAAAAGTGCTATAGGAAAAAAAATGTCACTGAAATACCTAAAGAGATAAATGAAAAGAAACATTTTGTTCTTCAAAATTGATGCTGATAAAAAAACGGAAGGAATATGTCTGATATTAAAAAATTAGAAGGAGTAACATTTAATAAATAATTTCAAAAGTTAATATATAAAAATGTAGGTCTAATATATTTTAAATAATTAAAAGAGAACCAGTGTAGAAATAAAAACTAAAAGTTTTAAATCTACTTTCAGTATAACGCTAGCAAATGAAAGAAAAAATGTGCAATGAAACATTAACACGGGAACATAATTAACAGAGACAGCTGAAATTCATGCATGTCATTAAGAAAGACATTACATCGAGATACTGAACAGAAAGAAGGGTTAGAGGGAGCATACATTAATTATTTAACCGTTATCCCTCGTTGTCATGTTCATACTCATACTCAAACCAGTGAAGTGACACAGAAACCATGGAAGCCAACTGAAGTGAAGAATTTCACAGTGCAAGAACATGGTGATCCAACACTTATACATACTTAGTAACATAGTATTATTAGTCAGTTCGTTTTCACCTTACAAAGTGAACTCATCAGACAGTGCACTCACAGCAACTGCATAGGCCCACGACTTGAGATGTTTTTTCATTGCCACGGCATCATCAAGCGGAGGCATCTTAGTTCGCTGCTGAATATCAAGCATCTCATGATGTTTGTATGACTCCTCCTCAAGCTTATCAAACCACAAATCAACCCTTTCATCAACCACATTGTTTCCCAACTTGTTCCACTTCCTTCTTTTTCTCCTCTCTCTTTTTCTTCTTTCCCTACCTGGTTCTGACGAAATCCCTCCAAACTTGTGACAGTCAGGGGTCAAAGTCTCCGCATTTCGATGATTCACAAGGAGTGGGGTAAAGGGTTTCTGCAAATCTCTCTGGGGGGATTCTTTGGCGTTGATTGAAGGTGGAAATTGATCAGTCAAAGGGTGATGAGTGTAGGCAAAGATGTTAGTGTAGAACCAGAGAGAGTCAAGAGTTTGTGCAACCCGTGAACCATCCATGGCTACTGTATGAGCAGAAATGTGAACAGGGCCAAGACCATGAAACATGTGAACTGGTTTATACAGTAAACGAGGAAGCTTGTGGAATAATAAATGCGGGAGTTTTATATTCTTTTGCAGAGTTCAAATTTGGAAGTACACTATATATTTCAGAATGCCAAAAGAACCAGGAGTGCAACATTGTCGTTGCGTGTTTTTGAAGAGGACCAAAATGCCCTTCGCTCTGAGCTGTGCTTCGGAAGAATTCATGTCAAGGCGTTACATTAGTTGCACTTTCCTTACCAGAATAGATCATTGTCGAAAATAAGCTTGCTTTCTGCATTTTTTTTCATAACACAAGTTTACCGTTATATGACGACAAACAGTAATATGGAGTGTAAAAATCCTATAAAAAGGACAATAATATTTTAACAATTTTTTAGATAATAACTTTTTTACAATGTGTCACTATTTTATTAATTTGTTTAAATTTATTTAAAAAAAAAATATTTAAAACGGGTATTTTTGTCAAAAAGAAGTTGTTTTTTCTAAAAAGAAAAGTGTTAAAATGTTTAGAAATATACATATTATAACTATCATTTTTAAAATGATAGTTTGTTTTAATTCCTTTTCATTATATATATATTTTTTAAGTATTTTAAACTGTTTATAATTTTGTAGTTTATTTCCCCGCATTGTATCAAAATTTAATTCGGGGTAAGTTTTTGTCTAGTCTATTTTTTTTTTCATCTTTCTAGTTTTACATATGAGAATCTTAGTTTTCACAAGTTGAATTAACCGAAAAAACTGTTATTTTTACTGGTCATGTTTGTTATTTTATGTTTTAGGTAATTACAGGCTATAATTTAAAGTTTATGGAAGTTTTGAGACATTCTTAACTCTTTCCCTATTTTGAAGTGGACCTTGCTTCGAAAGAAAACAACTGTTAAGTAAGATGAATTAAACCACTATTTTAAAATTATTTTAAGTTAATTTTAATATTATTAAAATGTTTATTTACATATAATAGTGGTTAAAATGGTGAGATTAGATTAAAATTACAACAATCGATAATAATGTTATTAGTCAATTGAAGTGTTCTATAACCATATTTTGATTCGTTGATTCTGTTGTCATTCTAATTGTATGCTTAAAACATACTCAAATAAATAAGACTAACAAATTAGAAAATTGATTTTATATTTGCATGTTCTTATTTTTATGCATATACCATTTGAGTATTGATTGATCATTCAAATAACTATCATAAAGTATTTATTGTACTTATAAAGTATTATCTCTCAAATATCAATGAAAGCTTTTCTTTTAAGCTATAACTTAGAGTTTGAGTAATAAAGATATTACATGATTTGTATCCTCTTAAAAGCTTTTCTTTTAACGTAATAAAAAATTTATTATTATGTATGTTGTAAACTACACCTCCTCCCAATTAAAATTGAATATAATTAAAAATTATTCTTTTATGTTTAACCCAATTAAAATTTAATACAATTAAAAATTTACTTTAATGATATTGTTAGTTGTAATACTATGCAACATTTACCTTCTTATACAAATTTTTTTATTTTAATACAAAAATTATACAAAAATTAATTTTATTTTAATAATTTGTCATTTTTATTCAAAATGTAAAATCTACACAAAGTTATAAGATTTTATAAATTTCTTATCATTTTAATCATGATCTCAATTTTAACTACCGGACATATTTTCATGTAAAAAGTTCTGATAACTTTTGTTTGTATTTCAATAACAAAAATTTAATCCATCTTCGTACAACCAATTTAAATAATTAAATATTGTAATTTGTTATATTTATTTCAATAAAAGTAATATTTCATTTTATCTTTTTCTTTTCTTCGCACTCTCACCATTGAAACCGTACTTCCCTCTATCCTTCTTACATCGTCTCAGCCCTCTGTAAGTTCTCTCTTTCAATCTTTCACTTCTTATATTATTTCTCATTTGGATTCATGATTCTTCTTTATTTTACTTCCATCTCTCTCTTTCTCTCTAAATGTTGGGTTTCACTGGGAATATGCGGTTCTCCTTACCCTGTCTCACATTTCGTTCATAAACAATTCCTAATCAAAATTTGATGATTTAGGTCTATCCATCATCACTGAAACCTCAAAAATGTCTCTTGTAATCCCCTCATCCTCTGCAGTCCCTTTGCATTTTTCTAAATTGGAGATTAACAGTTTGAGTTCCTACCAAAAATTTGCCTCTAATTTCTTCGTCCCTTTTCATCATGAAGTGGGATTCTGTTGCAAACCAAGGCATTTCGGGCTCCACGTGAGAAATGAACCGAATGTTCTTCATAAGTATACAGTTAGGTCTAAGGGGTTTGATTTTGAGTCAATTGACAATGAGACCTTGGGTTTTGATGACGATGATTTTGAAGATATGGGGTCGCCTTGGGAAGGTGCTGTTGTATACAAGAGAAATGCCTCTATTTTACATTTGGAATACTGCACTACCTTGGAGAGATTAGGTCTAGCAAAGCTTTCAACCGATCTCTCAAAAACTAGAGCTGCTGCAATGGGATTGCGTGTTACCAAAGCTGTGAGGGACTTTCCAAATGGCACTCCTGTTCAGATATCTGTAGATGTGACCAGGAAGAAGAAAAAATTGAGGCTTGATGGGATCATAAAAACTGTCATCACTCTTCTTTGCAATAGGTACTCCCTTTAATTCATGAATTGGCATTGCCTACTTTCAATTGCTTTGGCGGATATTTTTATTTTTATCATGTCTTAGTTTTACATTTTTCCTGATTTTACTCTGCTTAATTTTTATTTTGACAATGATTAATAGTTCAGGTCTCATTATAGTTAAACAGTAAAACTATTATGATGGAGTATATTTTTGCATTACGGTAATGATTGTCTAGATGCTCATTTATGCATTATTCTCAAGTTTTGCATATCGCTCCATCTAATATACCATATAAATGATAATAAGGCAGGAGTAGATCACCCCTTTGCACCTGATACCTGTCTTAGGTTAGATATTGACTTATTCTCCTCTCTCTTCCCTTTTCTTTAGATTAGTTAAGCCCAAACTATATAAGAACTTTTCTTAACAGGAATAGATAAGTTGCCTATTCAGTTGCAGGCCCATTCCCCTTCTTTCTTGCATAACCCCTTCGTATTTCTTTGATTAACTAGCCCTTCTAAATAATTACTAGCATACCTAACTGGCTGACCTATTGATACTTCGCCCCCTGAACATTCACGTTTTCCTCAAGGTTAACAATATATAGTTGCAGATAAGAAAATTCTATTTAACTGGGGTCTCACAACATAAAACATGATACGATTTGCAGTTCACCAAATTAATGAAATTTCTCTTAATACCTCTCATTTCTCTGAATTACTTTTATCTCTCTTGGTCTATTGAAACAGGAAGGACATATTGTGTTGTTGTATAAGTTAAGGGAGGTTTGTAGAGGGTAAAAGAAGGGATATGTAACGATTGAAATTATGTTAAACATTAGGGAGTGTGAGTGTAATTCGCCCCGTTTTTATTGTGGTTCGTGGTGGAGTGAAGTGTAGAAGTCTTATTGAGGTAAATGCAGAAGTTTCAATGAGCTAATGGATTTAAATTACTTTGATATAAAATTGACGTTACAGACTTTGCTGGCATGGATATTAGCTATCAACTTACTCTTCACACTGGTCAAAAGTAATCATGCTCATTTGTTCATGTTTAAATTGGATGGGCATAGGTTAAGCATCCTCTTCAAACTTTTTAGATATAACATTGGATGCTTAAAATCCTGAAATTGATTGGTTTCTAACTTCCATACCACTTTCCCCTTTACTAAATAAAAACAGAGGCTTTCACTGAAATATAACTGCATTCAACTTGAATTTGAACTTGGCTGAGAACTTTTTGTTCTACCTTCACTGAAGTATAACTGCATTCAACTTGAATTTGAACTAGACTTAGAACTTTTTGTTCTGCCTTCTATTCTTTTCATTGAATCGTACTATACAAACTACTGACACATCTGTTTCCAGGATGTAGAGTAACTATATTTATATGCTTATCCCGAAACCTTCTATATTTCCAATTTGACACAAATGCTTTATTTCCAATGTTATCACCCCCTCCTTGCATACCAAAAGTTGTAAATGTGTAATTGTTTTTCATATTCTTTCGACAATAGGTCGACCTCTCTCACCTAATTATGAAGTGATATTCTATGACTGGCTTGTTTTTAGAAAAATAATTGCTTGATACGTAGTTGTTTTGAATTATTAATCTCAATTGATTAAATCTCACACCAATGCTCCATTAGGTGTAACATGGAAGATTCTTGGGTAGCTGAAGTAACATGATATCTCATAAGTTTACAGTAACTGCTAACAGGTTAATTCCTTTAGTTGTCTGGACGTTATTCATCGCAAGTACCATTTTGTATTGCGTTCGCTTGACTTAGTTTTCGAGTATCTTTCTGGATAATTATTTTCATGTTTCATTAATATATGAGGTATCAAATAGTGTAAATATAATACTTTCATTCAAGGACTTGTTGAAGAAACCAAAGTGTAGGCCAGAAAAAAATTATGTCATGTCCATGTGATAGTAAAAAAAAAAAAAGGTGATACCGAGTATGTCCTGGTCATGTTCAACAATGGATTCTTCCGCAAAGTAGAATTTCTTATTTCGATGTGATTTTCTATTGAAGGTGTTGCATGCCATCTGCTGAGAGCATATTCTCTGAGTTCTCTCTTTTACTCACTGACGAACCCATTGAAGAGCCAGAGACTATTGATATGGGCGTTATTTTTGGGGAAGAGAAACTTACAAACGGTGGTAAGGATGACGAAGACGATGCACTTATTGATTTGGAGGACCAACTATATTTTCCTTCACAAGATAATCAAATTGACATTTCAAAGAACATAAGGGACAGGGTGCATCTTGAGATTACCATGAATTCAGTATGTGATCCTGGGTGCAAAGGCATGTGCTTGAAATGTGGTCAAAACTTTAACACTGGCAACTGCTCTTGTAGCAAGGAGGAAGTAAAAGAAAAAAGCTATGGCCCGCTTGGAGATTTAAAAGAGAAGATGCAGTTGTAACATTTATGAAGTTCATGCAGTATTCGCTAAAAATTCTGTATCATTATGTGTAGAAGTTCTGATCTCAATGGAATTTTTATGTTCTGATGGCCATGGATGAAAGATTTTATAGATATATCCATGGTGCATTTTCTAGTAGCAGCTACGCCTCAAAGCCTGTCTCTGGTATTCTTTCCATTTGTATCAGCATTTTCTAAATCTCCTCTTGGATTTTACCAAGATAGTCCGATCTGTAAAATTAGAACAGGGATGCTGTGATTTGTGTGTTAATTTTGTCATCTTTTTCGGATGTTAACTATTTTATACTTTTAATTTCAAAACATATTTAAAAGAGTTTGATATTCTTTATTGATTTTCTAATATGAAAAACGTTTTTAATACACTTTGCATGCTGCCATGGAAATCTTAAGAATTAAACTGTACACGTTTTTAAAAAGAAAAAAGAAAGTCAAATTATGCTGTTAAACCGCATGTATGAGGAGAGATTTATCTACAGCTCTCCTTTTTAGACGAGGGCCTATATTTTGCAGACACAAGACTCCCATAGTAAAGTCACAATGGAAGAAGTAATCATTACCAAAAGTCACGTAGTCTTATTAAAATGATATATTTTATTGTATTAAACCAATGACATAATATCAACAGAATTAAAACAGGCATATGTATGACAGAATGATTACTCTAGAACATAAACGACTCTTTTGTTTCTATTTGCACATAAAAGGAAAAATGTTCGAGTTTAAAAGGGACAAATTCATTTTTTTTAAAACTAATTTCAATTGATTTTATCAGATACAGATAAATCAACACGAAATGCATTATTCTTTTATAATTTTAATTTACTTACATATTTGAAAATATCGGTTTGATGCTCAATTTATATCTCATGTTCTCTAAAATAAAATATTCTCTCGCTAATCTCATTAGTTATTGTTTAATATTATTTCACTTTGAAACTTCCACAATTTTTACATTTTTATGAATATGTTAGCTTTTAATTTTCTTTCTTTTATAATTTAATTTTTTATTTATGTTTCTTATCTCTTGGAAGTAAGCACTTTAAATCTATTATCTTACGTGTGTATATATATGTTAGTAAATTAAAAGCTCATTCAATGCTTATATCATGTAATAAACCAATGAAAAATACTTTTTAAAATAATAATAATACTTTTCAAATATATATCACATTTTGATTTGAAAAATAGAAAAAATAAAACAATAATTATAAATTATTTGTAAAAATATTATATAATAATATAAAAATTAAATTTCCAACCCCTATTTTTCATGTGAGAATTGTTTTCATTATCCAGTAAAACACATGGGTTTCCACGTATATGTATTAAAAATTTTGTATTATATGTGAGTTAGTATTAAATTTTTGTTAATATGGTGCATTGTAATTAGAGAGAACTCAACATTAAATATGAATAAACAAAAATTTGTGGTTAATGAGTTAAACTTGAATTATGGTAATCTTGTGAATGTAACAGTTTCTCTCAATAGTTAACAAAAATATATATAATATTAATACTTATTGAAAGATAAAACAATCGCACTAAATAATTATATCAAACGGAGATATAGCTAATTATATATTTGTATAAATATGCTTGAATTGTGCATTGCTATGTATACGCACATCGTATTAAATTGTAAAAAAGTTCATGTAATTAATGTAGAAATGGGTTCATTAATGTTATTCCACATTATAAATTGCATTAAAAATAGTATGCCAGAAAAATTCTTGATCACATTTTTAAGTAGATATATTTATGTTTTTTTACACGTAAGGATATTTATTCATCTTACTTTTATACAAACAAGGAAAAAGAAAATTCTTTTCCTTCTCATTTTTCTCTCTTAGAAAAATGTGACAAACATCTTGATAGTCATTGAAATGAGAGTCTCCTCACTTTTTTTTAAGCGAACAATGGGATACCTTGCAAAAGGTACTTCCACAACAAGCTTGTAGAGTATATTTGAGATAATTATAAGCATGAAATGCAAATATAGTACTTTTCGGATAATATATTCGATATCAATAACTTTTGGGTCTATTAATATAATAAATATAATCGTTATTTTCTTTTCAATTTTTTTTTCTCAAGATTTTTAAGTTATATTTTAAATTATCAACTAAAAATATATCGGTAATTACCAAAATTTATTGATATAATAAAAATTATTGATTACTTAGATAATAAAAAATTTGTTATTAAAACGTTTGTCGATAAATTTACTAACGAATAAGAAAATTTGATAGTTATTACTAACAACTAAAATTTGTTGAGAATTACTAACAAATTTTGATAGTTCATAACATTTATTAATAAATATTGTGATTTTGTCTTTTTTTTTACTTTTCTCTCTTTGTTTTATTTTTTTCTTTTTTAATTCTTTTTTTTCTTTTTTTTCCTCCTCATCCTACTCCTCCATCAACATTGTTGTCATATTGCATTTGTCGTCTCTTTCATCGCCAACTCTTCATCCTCCTCCTCTTTCCTCACTGACCATTGCCACCTTACTACTATTGTCGCCATTTCCACGGTTGTCGTCATTGTTGCTATCATTCTCACCTCTGTAGTTACTATATAGTCATTTCTTCTTCCTTCCAATTCTATTTTCTCATATTCCTTTTTCTTTTCCTCTTTCTCTTTCTCATTCTTCTCACTTACTTCAATTAATTTATAATAGATATTATGTTATATTTGGCGAAAAAATTGATACTCATTTTATTGACAATTTTACACATAAATTTTAAATATTTTTTATTATCGATAGATTTTTAGAAAACTCAATTACTGACAAATTTATCAAAATATTTTCAAAAAAATCAATTACAGATTTATTGATGGAATTTCAAAAAGTTTAATATCTACGAACTTATCAACATGTTTATAAAAATCCATTATCGAATGATTTCACCACAACATGGCAAAGTCAAAAGTGAGAACTTTGGTGTCCATTTTATCAAAGGATTTCATGGTTGTTACTAATAGATATTTCTGTCAATAATACAAATTTTAATTTATTGATGGATATTATTAACGACTTTTAACAACAGATCAATTATTGATGAATATTCTTGCTGGTAATTAAAATTCTAAAATCTATCAATAAAATTTGTTGATAAATTTTATTTTATAGAAATTTTTTTGGTCAGTTGGTAATCTATCATTTTCTTGTAATGATGCTAAGAATTTGATTGAGTTCATGTTGATATTCCAGATTAATTAGAGATAAAGATAATTTAAGGTATATAAATAAGTGTAAATCTCATTTTATAAGTTAGTTTTTTAGTATTAAGTTAAACTTAAAACCAACTTGTTAGTATGACATCTAAACAATTTAAAAGTTTATTCTAACAAGATTTATTATTTGTTGAATTATCATACCATCATTTGACTTCCGTAAATACCTAGTTCTATGCTCAAGATGTCTCAACATAAAATGCCTTAGAAATCTTAAATTAAACTTAAAATTCACTTCTTACTAATTTAATTTAAAGTTAGGTTTAAATATAAACTCAAAATCAATCTTTTAATGAATCTTAATGAAATCAAACTTAAACCATAAATAATAATTTAACTAAGTCTAATATCAAATATTAACTCAAAATCTACTTTTTAATGAATTCTAATGAGCCAAATTAAAACACATATGAATAATCTTTAATGAATTCTAATGAGCCAAATTAAAACACATATGAATAATCTTAGTCTTGAATCAAGTTTAAAACTAAACTTAAGTTTAGTCTTTTAATAAACCTTAACTTTGGCCATAATTTTTATTTTGACTAAGTTCGATTTCAAATTTTTAGGTTTAACTATTTGCTCAAAGTTGACCTTTAGTAAATCTTAATGAGTTTGACACTACGAAAAAACCCAATTTTATCAGGGTTTTTTTACGTTACCGGGGTTTTAACCCCTCCTAAATATGTTTTCGATGGTTACAAAAACCACTGAAAAAAAATGTATCACAATTGTCGATACAAATATCCGTGGTTTTGGAAAACTCCCGATAATTACTGGCGGTTTTGAAAACCGTTGATAATTACTGGGGTTTTTCAAAACCGCCGATAATTACCAGGGATTTTCCAAAACCGCTAGTAATTATCCAAGGTTTCCCAAACTGCTAGAAAATCAGTTTTTTTTTTGAAAAAAATTATTATCATAATCATTTGACATTCATAAGTACAAGGAAACTCAAAAATGCTAAACATCACAAAAAAAATGTTTTTAAGAATGTTTTTCTATATATGAAATCTAATGAACGTTAAAAACAGTCCATCAATGTAATTAGTGAAAACTAGAAATAAACCTCAATGAATCAGAAAATTAATCAGAAAATACATATTTGAAATTCTGATATATGCATATAATTCTCGTGAATACGTAATGATTAGATTAAAAAGGAGTATAAAGAACATAATAAATACTTTGGACTTTCATTTTTGTTGGAATGAAATCCTCCTTTAATAGATTAATGATTGAGATAACTTAAGATACTTAAATGCTCATATTAGTAATATAAAGTGTATTTAATATAATTGTAACTAGAAATAACTCATGAAGAGAGTTCAACTTTTAATAATGATAAAATATATTATGACAAAATATTTATTGATTTAGTAATATAAAATTCAAAATTAACAATGAAAATATATTTTTTTATTATTTTTATTTTTTTTTTAATCAAATTATTTATAGATTTCCATCCAATTACAATGATCGTAACACTTACGAAGGAGCGTGCAAAACACGTGGAGAATAAGATATCAAAGCATAAAGCTTGAAAAAGAGAATCATAATTGTAGAATTTTAGTTTACAGTTTTCAGATGTTGTATTTGGTAAAAAAAAAAATAAGAGTGATTCTCCCTGCACCTCACCCCTTTCTCCCTGCACCTCCCAAATTACCATTTTGTCCCTTATTTAATTTAGTCAAAGCTCATTAATGATTACTTAATTATTATGTCTGATTCCTAACCACCAACAACTATTCTTAATTATGAACAACCAACAACTCTCATTATAAACCCTAACACCAGTTAACATGCACCTCCCTTATCTGCTTCAAGTGTACATTACTGTTTCATTGTGTGAAGCCGAGAGAGTATATATTAGGATATTGGTTTGCTAATCGGTGGTGTTGATCGTGTTAGCCGTGATCAGTGCTTGGGATATTTGGTGGTGCTGTTGCAGTGCAGTAGAAGAAGAAAAAGCGCGAGGAAGAAGACAAACCAGGTTAGTCTCAGAATAATTAACCACACTTCGATCAGCGGTTATGGTTACCGCGTTTCGAATTGCGTTTAGAAAGAGCCGCAGATCGTGATGCGGTTTCTGGTAACCGCATTGTGAGTTGCGGCTACTGCGAACCGCAGTGTGAGTTGCGGTTGCTGCCAACCGCACTCTGAGTTGCGGCCTGTGCCTATGAGTTGTTGTTTTGAGATTCTATGTTCCATTTATCCATGTTTCCATTGCACATAAACTGATAAACTAAAGCTGGTTTAGAAACCCGTGTAACGTATATTTTGATTATGGAATTAGATTTTTCCGCAAGCTTTGTGTGATAGTACAAAAGCTTTTCAATCCAATAGGTGCATGCCGACGATGAATGGTGATATCTGAGAATGAGAGGAAATAAATCTGTTTTCCCTGTAAAATTAGACAATGCCAAAAACATAGATGAATGGTAGCTCCTTCTCTGTATCGTTCACGTTAGGTAAAACATACATGAATCATGATAATGCCATGTTGCTGCAATGCTGTTAACTACACTCAGTTTTTTTTTTTTTTACAAGGCTCTATTGCAAGTTTATGTTGTTTAATTTTAACATTTCATGCTCATATCGTAAACTTTTATAACTTTTATATAATTATAAAATTTGTTATATGAATAAGTAAACTTTTCTAAATGTTATATAATTATATATAATTTGTTATATGAATAAGTAAATTTGAATCTTAAGTGTTATTAAACGTTAGTTTATTAAGGATATGAAATGTTTATCATGTAAAAAAAATATAATATTAATTATTAAATTAATATTTTAATATACTCGTTAGCATGTTTCTTTATTGCTTTTAATCTAAAAAATTGTTCTTAATATATTATTTGTTATTTGTTAAATTTTAAAAATTTAATTTTAATGTAGGTTGTATTTATATTTTTAAGATGGATAACTATCCATTTTTGGACTCTCAAATGAATTCTGATTTTATGTCGGAATTTTCTTCCTTTATAAACGAAGTCGGTGAGGGTGATTACACAGATAAATTTTCTACTGATGAAATATTCCCATCACGCGACGATATGATTGATTGGGTTCGAAAGATTGCATTTGAGCTTGGATTTGTGGTCGTCATCATAAGATCTGACACAGCAACTGGTGAACCTGGAAGAAAGACATTTGTTGTGTTAGGCTGTGAAAGGAGTGGGAAATATAGGAAGTATAAGCAAGACGTGCAACCTAGTGTGTCTGGCACGAGAAAATGTGAGTGTCCGTTTAAGTTGAGGGGTAAACCTAAAGGACACGGTTGGGTGTTAAAGGTTATGTGTGGTTATCACAACCATGAATTAGCAGAGACTTTGGTTGGTCATCCTTATGCGGGGAGATTAAATGCTGCTGAACAGTCAATTCTTATTGACATGACTAAGAGTCAAGTTAAACTCTCAAATATTCTTTTGACTCTTAAAGAACATAATGAAGATAACGTGACAACTATAAAACAAATATATAACGCGAGATACACTTACAAACGATCTTTGAGAGGGTCGAGAACTGAAATGCAACAGTTGATGATGTTGTTAGATAGAGACAAATACATCCAGCATAGTAGATGTATGGAAGATTCTGACGTAGTAAGTGACCTATTTTGGACACATCCTGATTCAGTGCACCTGGTCAATTCATTTAATATTGTGTTCTTAATGGATACGACGTACAAGACAAACAAATATCGTCTTCCGTTGCTTGAGATCGTTGGAGTCACATCCACTGGTTTGACATTCACGGCCGCATTTGCATTGCTTTCAAGTGAACGCCAAAATAATTTCACTTGGGCATTGGAAATGTTTAAAAGATTACTATTGACAACAGAGGGCAGTCCACACGTTATTGTCACTGACAGAGACCTTGCTTTGACAAATGCCATTAACAATGTCTTCCCTGAGACATATCATATGCTTTGTACATTCCATATTATGAAGAATGTGAAAGCGAAATGCAAGATGTTAGTGGATAATAAAGAGGCATGGGGTGGGTTGATGGAAGTATGGCAAAATGTCATGGACTGTGACGACCAGTCCAAGTTTGGTGGTTATGTTTATCGTTTTGAGTATGCCTGTGCTGCATGGCCTTTATTTTTTGATTATGTGAACCGTACCTGGATCATCCCGTATAAGACATACTTCGTCAAGGCGTGGACGAACAAAGTCATGCATCTAGGCAACACTACAACAAACAGGTAATTGTTATTGTTAATTTTTTTACTTATGTATTTCATATTTGTTGTCATAGTATTAATGTCTTTTGTCAGAGGGTTGAGTCTGCGCACTGGAACCTGAAGAGATTATTGGGGTCTAGTATGGGAGACCTATGCTCGTGTTGGGATGCTATGCATAATGTCATTGTCCTACAGCATAATAAGATCAGCGCGTCCTTTGAAAAAAGTATTAACTTAAAGAGTGATGCTTATAAAGCACTGAGATATAAAAGACTTGTTGGACGTGTTTCACGATACGCTTTAGAACTTATTGCTGATGAAGTAGAGCGAGTGAATAAAATAGGTTTGGACAGTGCTCGTTGTGGATGCATTTTGAGCTCAACGTATGACCTATCATGTGCTTGTATATTAGCACGATATGAGCCTCGAATGATTCCTGTTGGTGAAATACATGTTATCTGGACCCGTCTGAGCATTTCAAGAACTGTGTCTACTGAATCGCTTCCAGAGTTTAGCCTTCGTCGTGAAGTTGAACTGGTAGAGGAACAATTCAAAAATGTTGACATTGGTGAAAAAGTCAGCATAAAACATAAGATGCTAGAAATTGCTTGCCCAGAGATGACATCTATGCTTGCTCCGTCGCATAAAGTGAAGACAAAAGGTGCACATAAGACTAAAGTTGCACAACATGAGAGGTCTACGAAACGTGACCCATCATATTTTGAGCACGTTGACACTTTTGTTTCCAGGACAGAGGCTTCTTCTTCACGAAAATCTCAAGTCAAATCGAAGCCGAAAGAATTTGCGCGAAGGGCAGTACCATTCTTAAATCAATTTCATTCGATTTGTCAACCATACATTGTCGATGTTGTTGATGTTGTTGTCGATGGTCATTGCCGTTATCGATGCATAGCTGCTTTGTTGGGTTTAGGTGAAGAGGTATGGCCTACTATCCGACATAACCTTTATGAAGAACTAACTCAGTGGCGTGATGAATACATAAATTTAGTAGGTAGCTACGATCGATTGGAAGAACTACGTCAGTCATTAATTGTCCACGATCGATCACAGGTATTTCTTCAAAACATACATATGGCCAAGAATGGACAAGTACGTCTGTGCGAAGTGTATGGATTCCAGATGATCGCATCATAGTGAGCCCATCCAGATATCTTCGCCCCTCCATAAGACTCCAACCCTGTCTACCAGGTATGTATCGTGAAGCTCGTGGATGGAGGTCTGTGTACGTATCTGAGACTCGCCTCCTTCCCATCCCAGGAAGGTGCTCATATATCCAACTCTACAAAAAACATTACTTAATTATATTATTTTATACATCCCTAAAATATAAAAAAAAAACACTTTTTAAAACTTAAATGTACCTGTAGAAGAGTGGAATATCCAGTTATCTGTCTGACACCATAGAAGCTAGCATCTCCTAGCTGCTCATAAGTATGTGCCAGAGCAGCTGCTCCCCAGGCATATCTCAAACATGCATTCAAGTCTCGCAACAGAAGGAGGTAGGAGACACGAATCAATGTCCCACTCTTATTAGTAAAAATTGTGCATCCAAGCAGATGCAACAAATACGCCCGAGCAGCGCACTCCCAAAGCTCCTGCTGAATACAATCGTGGTAGACTTCGCGGAGCCAGCTTAGCCGCACTTTTGGACCGCGTGACTTCTTCATCTCAGCTGAAGCCTTGGCGCGGTCAACACCAAGCAAGTCCATAAGATGAGATCGAGCCTCATCGTACTCTAGGTCCTCCACCTCACAAAATTGCCCCATGATAGGCAGGTGGAACAGATTGTGAACGTCATCTAATGTGACGCTCATCTCGCCTACCGGGAGGTGAAAATTATTTGTCTCTAGGTGCCATCTCTCCGCAAGTGAAACGATCAATCCATGATCAACATACTCGTAGGATAGGTTGACTAAGGAAGCCAACCCTGACATGGATATATATGGCTCGATAGCCTCATGATACATTCCAAATTTTTTAATTTTTTTCCATGGGTCCTCAATTGAATCTCCCCTCGATCCTACATAAAAACACATAATTATATAACAAAAAAGAAAAAATAAGCAATTAAGATTTAGGTTGATTGCCAACCTGGCCTTGCCATATGGCATATGCAACATGCTGGGGAGAGTGTGTAAGCAAGGAGGTGTCATGTGGGCCTCCTGGAAATCCATCATCTTCATCTTCATCTTCATCTTCTTCCTCACTATAGTCATCCTGCTCTTGAACATCTTCATGCTGAACATAGTCCTCCTCACGATGTCCCTGCTGTATAGATTCCTCCTGGTCCTCATAAGGATGCTCATCAATGACGTCCGTGCGATGTTCCTCTACACGTCTTCTACGAACAAATGTCGTAGGTCGCCTCCTTTCATCATGTGATGAAGATGGTGGCTGAGCACGAGACGATGAAGCCTCTCCACGATGAGATGATGCGCCTCTAGTTCTTACCATTTCTATTAACCAATTATATTATTAATATATTCTATAAAAAAAATTAAAATGAAAAAAAAATAACTAAGAAAATCTATTAACAAATAAAAAAAATTAAAAAATTTAAGTTAATAATAATTTATAAAAAAAAATAAAACACAAAAGTATTACTTATTATAATACTTAAATAAATACAAATAAAAAATATAATATTTAACAAAATAAAATTTACGTACAAGGATAATAATTATTTAATTAATAAATAATTTAATAAAATTTCTAAATTCATAAACAAACAAAAATAAAAAAATTAACTAAAATTATATACATAAGAAATATATAAACCAAAACCCTAAAAATATATTTTACTAATAAAAAAAATTATTCAGTTCTGTAAATTAATTAATACTTAATCTAAATTCATAATTAATAATTAATCAAAATTACATTAACAATAAATAATATATAAAATTTTATAAACTTAAAAAAATTAACAAACAATAAACTTAAAAAATAAAAATTTTCGAAATAAAAAATTGCAAACCGCAGTCTGAACTGCCTTTGCAACAAAAAGCAGAACGTAATCTGAGTTGCGTTTCCCACAAACCGCAGTTCGAATTGCGGCCTTCTACAACCGCAGTGTGAAACACGGTTAACTAGAACTGCCTTTGCAAAAAAAAAAAAACAGAATGCAATCTGAGTTGCGTTTCCCACCAACCGCAATTCGAATTGAGGCCTTCTACAACCGCAGTGTGAAACGCGGTTAACCAAATTTGCACCCCCCTTCCTGCAACGCTGCTCGAGCAGCGGCAGCGCTAACCGCAACCGCATTTGCGGTTCATTAACCTACCCCTAACCCTAACCCTCCTCCGATTCCATTCTCTCCTTCGATTCCATCCTCACAGAGACAAAATATAACACAACCACAACCATAAACATGCAATAACCAGAGAACATGCAACAACCAGCAACAACCAGAGAACATGCAATAACCAGATCTTGATTCACAACAACATTATTCTTAATCCACATAACCAGATCTATGGAAATAAAACAAAAGTATAAATACTAACCTGGACTGGACGCACTTCAAACACGAAAGCAAGTGCTGCTCAGGTACACACGAACACGAAAACTGTTGTAGGGGATGAGAGTAAGAAAGGGTAGAATGAAAAAAAGGGGGTGCAGGATTTGTGGGTATGAGTTGCGGCAGAATTAGTCAACTTTTTATAAAAACGAGAATAAATCAGAGAATAAATCAGCTTTATAGCTTGTAGGGGTACAGTCTAGTAGGGGTACAGTGGGAATTAATTTATAATATGGAGGTGCAGGACGAGACTAAGGAAGTACAGGGAGGAATACTCAAAAAACAAACATAAAAGACAATGTTCACGTGTTAGACCATTGGATACATGTTATAAAAGACAATGTTCACGTTCATTTATTTAATACATAGTATAAAAGAAAATAATTATAAAAAATAAAAAATAATGTCCAATAAATATAAAAAGATATATATATACGTATCAAATATTATTTCTCATTTCCTTAAGGTGGTAGCTCCGCAAAAAACATGTGCCATGCCAATAATTAGGAGACAAAATTCAAATTACTCATGCAAATATTAATTTCTTTTATTTTTTATTATTAAATAACCTATTACTATATGCATGCGTTGTTAAGGAGAACTATGGGTATTTGCGGTATTATGGAAGCTTGCACCAAGTTTGACTCATGGTTAATGAATGACAAACGGTGATCTAGAATGCAACATTTATAACGTGATTTATTACTTTTATTTTTAAGAATTATGCAGTATTAGTTTTAAGATTTTATATTTCAATGTATGAATTTTTTAATATTTAGAAGTAAAACAATGATATTTTTAGGTAAAAAGTAATTACTTTATTATTATAATTAAGGTTTTATATTGTATAAAATATTAACACATTTTACTGAAAAATATTTATAAAATTTACAGTTCTAAATATAACTCATGTATGGAAAAACAAATTATGATAAATTCATTAATGTGATGGGTGGATAATAATGACAAATGTTAATTAATACAAACATTAATTAATATAATTATGATATCAACAAGATTAGTCATTGCAATTAGCCCAAATTAATTACTCTTAATTTTTAAATTTTACTTTATTTATATTCTAAAAGTTTTAAATTAGTTATGATATTTATTTTCTTTTTATTAATATATAAGTTATTATTTATTTTTTGGTCATCAATATATTACATATATTACAATAATAATCATAATATATAACAATATAATAATAATAATAATAATAATAATAATAATAATAATAATAAAAAAAATAAGAACAAAAGAAAAGTATTTCTATTGATATACATGTTTCTTCTCTTGGAAATTAAATTCATCTGTGACTTTTTTTCATATAAAAAAGTTAATATTTACATAATTATACACAATATTTCCGTATTACCATTTTTATTTTTTCATATACATGAATAATTTTTTACTAAAAGAAGAGTTGACCAGAAAATAATATGCGACCCCAAGGCTCTATAGAAGCTAAACAACAAAATATTTCCAAAAAATAATTAATTATCAAAATAAAATTTAACATTAAATTGATCAATAAATTATAATTTTTTTTTTCTTCCATCAAACAAAGTTATTTTAAGGCCTCAACTATTTTATTTGTTACGAAAATAATGTATAAAATTATTATAGCATATACAGACCAAAGTTACAAAGTAATAGCTTCTTAAAAGTAAGGATGGTGGATTAGAATCAATGGCGTAATGGAGACTCAACATGCAACGAAGGGGTTATGGAAAAGCAATAGTAGGTTGTTTCTTGCAGAAGTGAAGGGTGGTGTCTTCGTGGAGAGTGACCATAGAAAAGAAAGAAGCTTTGTCCATAAAAAAAGAAGAAGAATGACATTATTGTGAAAATAAGGAAGCAAAAGCTAAGAGACGAATTCTTACCATTAGAACATACAACATTTATTCTTATTAATATATATTAATGCTGCATTAATATAAATTGATTCAGTAACACCTGTATAACAGTGTTAGACTGTAGTATGGTAAACTGTATGTTGATTATTTTATATTTTATTGAAAATCCTCTGTCCAGGTGACAATATTCTGTTGGGATCAAATTGATTTTTTCTTTCTTGGAATGTTTTCCATTTGGAGCCAAAGTGTTGGATCCATTCACTCCTTGTTTTGTTTCGGGGAAGATACTGCTTGATCTTAATACCAGTATCCTTACAGAACTTCATTATTTGTTGGTTTTGAGCTCGAAATTCCTCCACTTTATCAAACCCAGTTGAATGAAGAAGTGACACAATATAGAAAACATCTTCATTAGGTGTAACTGCTGACATCTTATCATTCCACCTGTGGATTAATTATATGCATTTACATTAATTATATTTGCTAATTATTCCACATGCATACCAAACCAAACAACTTAATTTCTTATCACTTACATGGATCGATTCATCGGGTAGATTATCGCAACTCCTGCAGGGAGATTTTGCTTCAGAATAATGCCCTTAACACACCTTGTCAAATAGTTTGGAATGCCGTCCTGTGTATTAAACAATTGTATCCTAATATATATACAAGGATATAAATAAATATATCCCACATAATCATTATAGAATCCTGGCTCCTCCTTTTCCATGACAGTAAAATCAAATATATACTTTTCAAATTACCCAACTTAATATGTGCTGATATGATTGGAAACGTACACAGATAAATATAACAACAATATATATACCACATATCGTTATTACACCTTCATCGAAATCTGAGATTCGAGATTCTGGAACGAAAGAGGTTTAGCCAAGGATGAGGAACATCCCAAAGTCCTTGTGATGCTAGGAAAAGCTCGTTGGCATGAACTCTGTTCAGGAACTCTTCGTATGATGCATCTTTTTCGAACATAAACGTGGGAACAAACTTCAACCCCTCCACCAAAACTTTTACATCCTATTCGAACATATAAAAACATAATAAGTTAATAGCTAACTTAAGTCTTTCATAAAATTTAATACGTTATTACCTCGTCAACATGTTCTTTTGTGCTGTTGTCGTAATATTTCACAAGCTCTATGATATAGATAATGCCGTATTTTGTCACTAGGGAACTTATACGAGGTTGATCGGGTGCTGGAAAAAGAGAAAGATCCAGTGGTGGCTGATTTAGCAGAAGGAGACCTTCTACATAATCAGCAGCAATGGTGTCGTTTCTTCCATTCAACGAGATCAAGTGTTCTTCCATGCAGAGAAATCGTTGTAAAGCAAACGGAGCCACTTCACCTGAAAAAATTAGGCAATTGACTTTTCATTAACGAAGCATGATATGGAAGAATTGTTGAAATATAATTTGATTTTGTTATTGGGCCTATAAGATAAAAGCCCAAGTAGAGAAGGCCCAAATAGGATTCTAGAAAATCCTATCTAAAAAAATATCTAGGGATGTTTATCCATAAGATGTTTCTAGGAAAGTTTAGAATTGTAGGAATGTTTTAGAAAGTTCTAGAGAATGAATTATAGTCCTTAGATGAATGATGTGGTGGCAAGATCCTAGTCATTGGTTAAGGAGGTGCCACTAGTATAAATAGGGAATGATTATATCATTTTAAAGCAAGCCAAAAGATTAGAAGCCTTCAATATTACAAGTCTTTCATCCTCTCAATATCTTCCAACCTCTCCCAATCTTAAAAACTTCCTTCTAGCCATTAAAGTTTCCTCCCAAAAAAGTGGTATCAAGAGCCATAAGATCCTCATAGAAATGGCAAATACCGGAGTTCCCTTTCAAGTCCCGATGCTCACTAAGAGCAACTATGACAATTGGAGCTTAAGGATGGTAGCTCTCCTTGGTGCACATGATGTGGGGGAAGTGGTCGAGAAGGGCCACACCGAGCCAGAGAATGTAGAGAGTCTTTCCCAAGCTCAAAAGGATAGCTTGAGAGACTCAAGGAAGAGAGACAAGAAAGCTCTCTGTCTAATCTATCAAGGATTAGATGAAGATACTTTTGAGAAGATTTCCGGAGTCAAGTCAGCCAAGGAAGCATGGGAGAAGCTCAAGATCTCTTACAAGGGAGCAGATCAAGTAAAAAAGGTACGTCTTCAAACTTTGAGAGGAGAGTTTAAAGCTTTGCATATGAAGGAAGGTGAACTAGTCTCCGATTACTTTTCAAGGGTTTTAACGGTTACTAATAACCTAAAAAGAAATGGTGAGAAGCTAGATGATGTAAGAATTATGGAGAAAATTCTTAGATCATTAGATCCAAAGTTCGAACATATTGTCACCATTACCGAAGAAACCAAGGACTTCGAGGCTATGTCAATAGAGCAACTTCTTGGTTCGTTGCAAGCTTATGAAGAAAAGAAAAAGAAGAAGGAAGAGATTGTGGAACAAGTCCTCAAGGCACACATTAATTCAAGAAAAGAAGAAAATGCACACAACCAATCAAGGTGAAGTTATAGTCAAGAACAAGGACGAGGGCATGCATATGGACGTGGACAAGGACGAAAGCCTAACAACAATAACCAAAGAGGAGAAAGCTCTAACAGAGGTCGTGGGAGAGGAAATCCAAATTCAAGGTATGACAAGTCATGAATCAAGTGTTACAATTGTGAAAATTTTGGACATTATGCTTCTGAATGTAGAGCTCCTAACAAAAATAAAGTCGAAGAGAAAGCCAATTATGCTGAAGAAAGGTGTCAAGAAGATGGTACTTTGCTACTGGCTTACAAAGGCCAAGATACAGGCGAGGATAATCAATGGTACCTTGACAGTGGAGCAAGTAACCATATGTGTGGGAAAAGGAGCATGTTCGTAGAGCTTGACGAATCAGTAAAGGGAAATGTGGCTTTTGGAGATGAATCAAAGGTGGCGGTGAAAGGAAAAGGTAATGTCCTCATTCGACTAAAGAATGGAGAGCATCAATTTATTTCCAACGTATATTATGTGCCAAGCATGAAGTCATTCGACTAAAGAATGGAGAGCATCAATTTATTTCCAACGTATATTATGTGCCAAGCATGAAGAGCAACATCTTGAGCTTAGGACAACTCTTAGAGAAAGGCTATGATATTCAACTTAAGAATAATAACCTTTCTATAAGAGATAATACAAGTAGATTCATTGCAAAGGTGCCAATGACAAGAAATAGAATGTTCGTACTCAACATTCAAAGTGATGGCCCACAATGTCTCAAGATGTGCTACAAAGACCAATCATGGCTTTGCCATCTTCGATTTGGCCATCTTAATTTTAAAGGATTAGAGTTGCTCTCCAAGAAGGCAATGGTGAGAGGGCTGCCTTCTATTACTCACCCCAACCAAGTTTGTGAAGGATGTCTACTTGGAAAACAATTTCGATTGAGTTTTCCAAAGGAGTCAGACTCAAGAGCTCAAAAGCCATTAGAACTCATTCACGCAGATATGTGCGGACCAATTAAGCCAAGATCACTTGGTAAGAGTAATTATTTCCTTCTCTTCATTGATGATTTTTCAAGAAAAACATGGGTATATTTCTTAAAAGAAAAATCAGAGGTATTCGAGAATTTCAAGAAGTTTAAAGCCCATGTTGAGAAGGAAAGTGGCCTTCTGATCAAAGCTTTGAGATCCGATCGTGGAGGAGAGTTCACATCAAAAGAGTTTCAGAAGTATTGTGAAGACAATGGGATCAGACGATAGTTGACAGTGCCAAGATCCCCTCAACAAAATGGAGTGGCGGAAAGGAAGAATAGAACTATCCTGGAGATGGCAAGGAGCGTGCTTAAAAGCAAGAGACTTCCAAAGGAGTTTTGGGCTGAAGTCGTTGCATGTGCAGTCTATCTAACCAACCGCTCTCCAACAAGAAGCGTCAGTGGAAAAACACCACAAGAAGCATGGAGCGGAAGAAAGCCAGGTATTTCTCATCTTAGAGTCTTTGGAAGTATAGCTCATGTGCATGTGCCAGATGAGAAACGAAGTAAACTTGATGACAAAAGTCAAAAATACATCTTCATTGGTTACGACACCAACTCCAAAGGGTACAAACTCTACAATCCTGATTCAAGGAAAACAATCATCAGTCAGAATATAGTGTTTGATGAAGAAGGAGAATGGGATTGGTCGACAAATTGTGAAAACCATACCTTCTTCTCGTGTGTTGAAGAAGATGACGTGGAACGACAACAACAACCAGAAGAGGCGCCTGCTACTCCACCTACTTCAACAATTCAAGATTATGAAAGTTCAAGTGAAAGAACGCCACATTTTCAAAATCTCCAAGAAATTTATGAGGTAACTGAAAATGTAGACAATGTTACCTTATTTTGTCTATTTGCAGACTGTGAGCCCATGAACTTCCAAGAAGCAATTGAAAAGAAGAGTTGGAGAAATGCAATGGATGAAGAGATCAAGGCAATAAAGATGAATGATACTTGGGAGCTAGTTTCGCTTCCAAAAGGGCACAAAGCAATTGGTGTCAAGTGGGTCTACAAAGCAAAGAAGGACTCCAAAGGAGAAGTTCAGAGATACAAAGCAAGATTGGTGGCGAAGGGCTACAGTCAAAGGGCTGGCATCGACTATGACGAGGTATTTGCTCCAGTTGCTCGACTAGAAACTGTTAGACTTATTATATCATTAGCAGCTCAGAATAATTGGAAGATACACCAAATGGATGTCAAATCCGCCTTCTTAAATGGAGTTCTTGAAGAAGAAGTCTATATTGAGCAACCACAGGGATATGAAGTTAAAGGAGAAGAAGATAAAGTCTTGAGATTAAAGAAGGCTCTTTATGGATTGAAACAAGCCCCGAGAGCTTGGAATGTTCGGATTGACAAGTACTTCAAAGAAGCGAATTTCATCAAGTGTCCATACGAGCATGCACTCTATATCAAAGCTCAAGGTAAAGATATTTTGATTGTATGCTTGTATGTCGATGACTTGATATTCACAGGGAACAATCCAAGCATGTTTGAGGAATTCAAGAAGGATATGACCAAGGAATTTGAAATGACCGACATAGGGCTTATGGCATATTACCTCAGAATTGAAGTAAAGCAAGGGAATGAAGGAATTTTTATTACTCAAGAAAGTTATGCCAAATACCTCCTCAAGAAGTTTAAGATGGATGATGCTAATCCAGTTGGTACTCCTATGGAATGCGACATCAAGTTGAGTAAGGATGAAGAGGGAGAAAAAGTGGATCCAACCCTCTATAAAAGTCTTGTTGGAAGTTTACGCCATTTAACTTGTACAAGACCATACATTCTCTATGCCGTTGGAGTCGTGAATCGGTACATGGAAGCTCCAACAACTACTCACTTCAAGTCTGCGAAGAGGATTCTTCGATATATCAAAGGTACGACAAGCTTTGGCCTATACTACTCCATTTCTAATGATTACAAGCTTGTTGGATATAGTGATAGCGATTGGAGTGGAGATATGGATGACCGAAAGAGCACAAGTGGATTTGTGTTCTACATGGGAGACACAGCTTTTACTTGGATGTCCAAGAAGCAGCCTATTGTCACTTTGTCTACATGTGAAGCAGAATATGTAGCTGCAACTTCATGCGTTTGCCATGCTGTTTGGCTACGCAACCTATTGAAGGAGTTAAGCTTGCCACAAGTGGAGCCAACAAATATTTTCGTGGACAACAAGTCGGAAATAGCATTAGCAAAAAACCCAGTCTTTCATGATCGAAGTAAGCACATCCACACCCGTTACCATTACATTCGAGAATGCATCAACAACAAGGATGTGCAAATGGAATATGTGAAGACGCATGATCAGGTAGCCGATATCTTCACCAAACCGCTGAAGAAAGAAGTCTTCATGAGGTTGAGAAGATTGCTTGGAGTACAAAATCAAGTTTAAGAGGGGGTGTTGAAATATAAATTGATTTTGTTATTGGGCCTATAAGATAAAAGCCCAAGTAGAGAAGGCCCAAATAGGATTCTAGAAAATCCTATCTAAAAGATTCTAGAATAATGTACAAAAAATATCTAGGGATGTTTATCCATAAGATGTTTCTAGGAAAGTTTAGAATTGTAGGAATGTTTTAGAAAGTTCTAGAGAATGAATTATAGCCCTTAGATGAATGATGTGGTGGCAAGATCCTAGCCATTGGTTAAGGAGGTGCCACTAGTATAAATAGGGAATGATTGTATCATTTTAAAGCAAGGCAAAAGATTAGAAGCCTTCAATATTACAAGTCTTTCATCCTCTCAATATCTTCCAACCTCTCCCAATCTTAAAAACTTCCTTCTAGCCATTAAAGTTTCCTCCCAACAAGAATGTTAAGTACTTATTGTAAACATTTTTCCAACGAGATCTGACTTATAAAATAAACAAATAAATAAAAAGGAAGAGATACTTGCCCTAGTTGGTGCGGGTCCAAGAGCTATTCTTGCCCTAGTTATAATTCCAAATTGACCTAATCCTCCTAGAACGGCGTAAAACAACTCTGAATTGCTCTCCGAAGAACATGTCACTAGGTCTCCTTTCCCTGTCGAAGCCAGGTGTAAACATGTGTGTCAAGTGTGCCCGATGAAAAAACAAATTTTTGAGATATATGAAAATCAGTGTACTCTATTTCTATTGAGTAAAATCATCTTCGTGTAATAAATATGTTTTCTGCTTCCAAAAACAAATCTAGTTACTGATGTATATAAAAAACAACATCCCTTGTAGATTCAGTAAAAAATCTAGATGAACTAAATCACCAAACTCGCATAAACTTTAATTTACCATTATTCATTTACAACTTGAAAATCGTGATTGCTTGTGCCTCACTCATCAAATATGGAATAGTAGAATAATTGAATGATGAATACTATGTAAACTTGAAATAGTAGAATACTATATTCAGGAGATGTTTTCCTAGTTTCCTTGGTCCTAAAACTCTTGAAGAGAGTTGACTTGTATTTGTCAAAGAAGATTTTCCCAAAATTATGCAGAGAATAATAAACTGCAATTGCTAAATGTGATGGGAAATATTTGAGAAAGAGAAACAGGTGTGCGTGCTGACAATTTGTTGGGTGAGGACTTATTGGTCCACTAAAAATGTTAGCGTATTCAATTCAAGCCGGTCGAATAGGAAAACAAACAATGTAGTGTTTCCTTCCGTAGTCTATCTTTGATGTAATCATTGATTGCTATGGAATCTTGCTAATATACGATGAAGTCACGTGACAATTACATTCCCTTTAATTAATTTTATAATGTTTGTTTCTTGGTTTCATTTTCATAAGACTGTTAACGAATCAATCACAAACAGATTTAGTAGCACACAGAAAAGTTTTATATTACAATAATGGTGAAGAATAAAAAACACATGAACATTTTTCTGTTCTTTTTTTTATTATAATATAAACCGAAGATCAATCCCCAGAATCCTCTTTTTCAAAAAAGAAAAAATTGTCAAGAAAAATAGACAGTTTTTTAAAATTTATTATCAGTAGACATATTTTAATATCAACAGAGTTAGTTTTGGAACTATATTTTATTATCAGTAGACATATTTTAACTTACAAAACTATATACGTCATAACTCGTTTTAGTACATCATAAAATATGATTTTTGTACTAGTGTAAAAGTTAGTTTTGGAATTTTTTGTACGTTATAATAGGTTTACAAATTTTATGATGTAGCAAAAATTTACATTATCTGAACATATTATAACACAATTTCTAAAATCAATCTATTTTTTTATATGAATACTAGAGAAAATTGTTTCGAATTGATATTGAGTAAAAATGGACTGATTTTAAAAACGGTGTCATAATATATTTAGATGACATAAATTTTTGCTACGTCATAAAATATGTAGACCTATTATAACGTACAAAACTATGTACCTCATAGTTTGTTTTTGTACGTCATAAAATATGATTTTTGTATAGTGCCACTAATACAAAAATCATATTTTATGACGTACAAAAACGAACTATGACGTACATAGTTTTGTACGTACAAATAAGTAACATTGGGTCCCACCCGTGTCAAATGAGTGTAGATTTTATTAGCCGTGTCAAAGAACTATTATGCAATGAAAAATGCTTCTCCATTCAAGAATGAAAAATCGTGAACATTGAAAAAACATTACAAAATGAAACAGCCCCCAAGCAAAGAAAACATCCCAACCTTTGAAACAAAACTCAAGTAAAATCTGAAAAAATGTGGAGAATGTTATTTCTACAAATCACGAATCTTTATTTCTACACAAAAATCTTTACAAAGCATCGTCTCCAAAAACTTGTTCCTCTCCGTCAGTAATTTCTTCCTCTTCGTCAACTTTATTTATCGATTCTTCTAAATCCTTCTGTATTTCTTTATGGATCTCGTCCATTGAAGAAAACAACTCATCATAGTACTTCTCCATTTTAGAACGAGTGTAATCAACATTGAACTTGTCTTGTAGATAATCATTTAAGTACCCGTTGGCACTAGAAGTGAGACAAGAAGTTACTTCGTTGATTGGAAGACGATCTGTCTGAACCTTTTCTTTTTCCTCATCCAAGATCTTTGGTGAAGAGTCGGCATAAAGCTTTTCGTCTGAAGAATCCAGTGCAGAAGAACGGATCGGCTTCTGTGAACAGTAATGGCGAAGCTTGCTTCTGCTTCGAAGGAGTTTAAAAGAAAAATAGAGGGATTTCATGATGCAGCAGAGAGAATGAAACACTAATACAAAAATCATATTTTATGACGTAAAAAAACAAACTATGACGTACATAGTTTTGTACGTACAAATAATTTACATTGGGTCCCACTGTGTCAAATGAGTGTAGATTTTATTAGCCGTGTCAAAGAACTATTTTGCAATGAAAAATGCTTCTCCATTCAAGAATGAAAAACCGTGAACATTGAAAAAACATTACAAAATGAAACAGCCCCCAAGGAAAGAAAACGTCTCAACCTCTGAAACAAAACTCAAGTAAAATCTAAAAAATGTGGAGAATGTTATTTCTACAAATCACGAATCTTTATTTCTACACAAAAATCTTTACGAAGCATCGTCTCCAAAAACTTGTTCCTCTCCGTCAGTAATTTCTTCCTCTTCGTCAACTTTATTTATCGATTCTTCTAAATCCTTCTGTATTTCTTTATGGATCTCGTTCATTGAAGAAAACATTTCATCATAGTACTTCTCCATTTTAGAACGAGTGTAATCAACATTGAACTTGTCTTGTAGATAATCATTTAAGTACCCGTTGGCACTAGAACTGAGATAAGAAGTTACTTCGTTGATTGAAACACGCTTTGTCTGAACCTTTTCTTTTTCCTCATCCAAGATCTTTTGTGAAGAGTCGGCACAAAGCTTTTCGTCTAAAGAATCCGGTTCAGAAGAACGGATCGACTTCTGTGAACAGTAATGGCGAAGCTTGCTTCTGCTTCGAAGGAGTTTAAAAGAAAATTAGAGCGATTTCATGATGCAGCAGAGAGAATGAAACACTAATACAAAAATCATATTTTATGACGTAAAAAAAGGAACTATGACGTACATAGTTTTGTACGTACAAATAATTTACATTGGGTCCCACCGTGTCAAATGAGTGTAGATTTTATTAGTCGTGTCAAAGAACTATTTTGCAATGAAAAATGCTTCTCCATTCAAGAATGAAAAACCGTGAACATTGAAAAAACATTACAAAATGAAACAGCCCCCAAGCAAAGAAAACGTCCCAACCTCTGAAACAAAACTCAAGTAAAATCTGAAAAATGTGGAGAATGTTATTTCTACAAATCACGAATCTTTATTTCTACACAAAAATCTTTACGAAGCATCGTCTCCAGAAACTTGTTCCTCTCCGTCAGTAATTTCTTCCTCTTCGTCAACTTCATTTATCGATTCTTCTAAATCCTTCTGTATTTCTTTATGGATCTCGTCCATTGAAGAAAACATTTCATCATAGTACTTCTCCATTTTAGAACGAGTGTAATCAACATTGAACTTGTCTTGTAGATAATCATTTAAGTACCCGTTGGCACTAGAACTGAGATAAGAAGTTACTTCGTTGATTGAAACACGCTTTGTCTGAACCTTTTCTTTTTCCTCATCCAAGATCTTTTGTGAAGAGTCGGCACAAAGCTTTTCGTCTAAAGAATCCGGTTCAGAAGAACGGATCGACTTCTGTGAACAGTAATGGCGAAGCTTGCTTCTGCTTCGAAGGAGTTTAAAAGAAAATTAGAGCGATTTCATGATGCAGCAGAGAGAATGAAACACTAATACAAAAATCATATTTTATGACGTAAAAAAAGGAACTATGACGTACATAGTTTTGTACGTACAAATAATTTACATTGGGTCCCACCCGTGTCAAATGAGTGTAGATTTTATTAGCCGTGTCAAAGAACTATTTTGCAATGAAAAATGCTTCTCCATTCAAGAATGAAAAACCGTGAACATTGAAAAAACATTACAAAATGAAACAGCCCCCAAGCAAAGAAAACGTCCCAACCTCTGAAACAAAACTCAAGTAAAATCTGAAAAATGTGGAGAATGTTATTTCTACAAATCACGAATCTTTATTTCTACACAAAAATCTTTACGAAGCATCGTCTCCAGAAACTTGTTCCTCTCCGTCAGTAATTTCTTCCTCTTCGTCAACTTCATTTATCGATTCTTCTAAATCCTTCTGTATTTCTTTATGGATCTCGTCCATTGAAGAAAACATTTCATCATAGTACTTCTCCATTTTAGAACGAGTGTAATCAACATTGAACTTGTCTTGTAGATAATCATTTAAGTACCCGTTGGCACTAGAACTGAGATAAGAAGTTACTTCGTTGATTGGAACACGCTCTGTCTGAACCTTTTCTTTTTTCCTCATCCAAGATCTTTGGTGAAGAGTCGGCAGAAAGCTTTTCGTCTGAAGAATCCGGTACAGAAGAACGGATTAGCTTCTGTGAACAGTAATGGCGAAGCTTGCTTCTGCTTCGAAGGAGTTTAAAAAAATAAAATACTCTCTTCACTCATTGTGTATAGAAAAAAGTAACCTTTGCTCTCACAAATCATTCTCACGGAACTTGTTCTCATTCATGGTGCTGTTACTTTCACTTTTTCACTGAATTTCTTCACGTAAAACACCCTTCCTTTTTCCCTCTCTTTTCTCCACATTTTTGTTTTCTCACTTATCTTCTTTTTTTTTTTCGAAAACTTTGTAATGACAAAAATAGGGGTTTTCGAAAACCTTATATATCAAAGTTTCTTCATTTAATTTAAACAATTTGAGTATATATTATTTGAACAAGCTGCTTTTGATATCTTTGCATTTGGAAAATTGTGTTACAGATTAAACTGCTTTTTATTATTATTTTGAATTGTCTTCAGTTTAAAATCATTTTTTGGGAGCGAAATTTGTTTAAATTTGTATATAGAAAGTTTGTAATTTTTTTATTTAAAAAAATTGTAATTAAATGGGCTAGTAAGCTAACCCGTTTACCCACCAACTTGTGGTGGGTCGAGCCGGGTTCAAATTTTTCTGGCTCACTAATAAATGAGTCGGGTTGGGTTGGCTCACTAAGTGACCAACCCGTGGTGGACTGAGCCAGGTCGAGCCGGGTTACCTGTTTTGACAGCTCTAGTTAATGTTATTCCATATTATACTCTATCATACTTACCCTATATTATAAAAAGGTTGCATTAAAAATAGTATGCCAGAAAAATTATGATCACATTTTTTAAGTAAATATATTTATGTTATTTTACACGTAAAGATAGGAGAAGAGAAATTGGGGATTGGGCGAAAGTAAAGTGAAAAAAAATTTGTCTTTGGAGAAGGGATCGTGAGTTTCCAGAGAAAAATGAAAAAATTGGATTTAGGGGATATATTATGACAAATATTTTTAAATGAATCATAATATATTATAAAAAATTACTTTATCTATGTATTATGATAAGTGTCCGCTTAACAGTCATAATACAGGTATATTATTAAAGTTTTTCATAGATAAGTCATAATATGTTTTAAATTTATTTACAAGTTTGTCACCGCATTAGATATATGACTGATATCCATAAATACGTTATAATATGCCTACGTTTATTACGATACTATCACCGGTCAACCTATTATGATTAGTGGTTTTTACCAGTCATAATAGGTCATCATTAAATCCCATTTTTCCACTAGTGCATCATTGCCGACGATAGCGTTATCTACCATTGTCGGTATCGCCATCATCTACTGCTGCAACTACCAAAGTTCTAGTTTCGATCGACAATCACATAGTTTTGATCGTCTCAGCCAGGCAACCACCATGCCATCAACGACGCCTTCATCGGGACTCCTACGCGCTCTTAGTGCCTTTTGAAGTTGTGGATTTTCTCCTTTTTCACCGTGCATGGTGGCATGTCTAGTAGCAATTCGAAGTGTCAAGTCCTTTGTTTTCCTCTTTCATGTTTATTGTGTATTGTCGCACGTCCCGTCTCCTCTTAGGCAACTATTCAGAGCATCGAGATTGCTCTTTTTCCTTTCTCAAGTGCCTTGATATGAGAATCTTGGATTTTTATGGTTTCTCTCTCTTGTTCATTTATGGCTTCTTCTACTGTCGTCTCTTCTGACCTCCCTTTTGTCACTATTGTGTTTGATCTGTCCATATATGTTTTTTCTCCCATGGAACAATTGTGGTGGCTCTTTAACAATGACCTCTTTATCCACTAGATGTCAACAATGCATTTCTCAACGTTGATTTGCAAGAAGAGATTTACATGGAGCAACCTCCAAAATTTGATGCTCAGGGAGAGTATTTTGGGTTGGTATTTCGTCTTCTATGTCGTCTTGCAAATCATTAGCAATTTTATGTCACTCGAGTGCATAAACATATATTTTCATTAAGTCTTTATGGATTATTTTAGTAACAAGCTTGGTACAACTGATTTGTATGCTCTAGCTTGAAGGAGAGTATTAGATATATTATTTTTATTTTATATTTATCTTTTATCTTTAGTTAGTTTGCTATTATTTTTTATTTGTATTTTTGGACTTAGTTTATATTTCTTCTATTATAAATAGAGGACCCAATATATATATATATATATATATATATATATATATATATATATATATATATATATATATATATATATATATATATATATATATATATATATATATATATATTAATCACAAGGAAGATTAATCTCATAAATAATTTTTACTATATTCAATAGAGTTCATGTTGATACTCCAATTGATTAGAAATAAAGATAATTTAAAGTATATAAATGAGTATAAATCTCATTTTATAAGTTGGTTTTTTATTATTAAGTTAAACTTAAAACTAACTTCTCAATATGAAATCAAAACAATTTAGAAATTTATTCTAACAAGATTTAGTATTTGTTAAATCTATCATATCAGTGGTTATCAAGCAACTATTCACACATATATAGTTCTATGCTCAATATGTCTCAACATAAAATGCCTTAAAAATCTTACATTAAACTTAAAATTCACTATTTAATTAAAAGTTAGGTTTAAATATAAACTCAAAATCAATATTTTAATGAATCTTAACGATATTAAACTTAAACCATAAAAAATAATTTAACCGAATCTAATATCAATTAGGCTTAATATTTCCATTACCGTATTTGTGTGAAAATCTCAAAATCTACTTTTTAATGAATTCTAATGAGCCAAATTAAAACACATATGAATAATCTTAGTTAGTCTTGTCTTGAATTAAGTTTAAAACTAAACTTAGTCTTTTAATAAACCTTAATGATATCTGACTCTGGCCATAATTTTTATTTTGACTAAGTTTGATTTCAAATATTTAGGTTTAACTATTTTAGTAAATCTTAATGAGTTTGAATTCGGTTCACAACAAGAATATAATGATCTCAACTTAGTTTTAAATGAAACTTGATCCATGAAATAATTTAACATCACCTTAATGTTAAATATAGATTGTAATTCGACCCATAAAGTTAATCCATGATATGTTACAAAAGTATGAAAAACAAGATAACTGTTCGCCACACGTACGCAATAGAAATTCGTGATTAAATTATTAATGTCATACCGCCAGTAAAATGATTATACTAGTCATCATTTTCTTAACCATAAACAAGAAAGAGAAATATTATTATTTTAACAAAGGTATTTATATACAATAGAGTTCATGACATTCATCACTGTTTTGGTCGCGTGGGCTACACAATTTGCTTTTCTAAACCGTCTGGTTCTACCTCCAGCAGTCTTCTTCTATGAATGCCGCCCGGTCTTGGTCTCAGATCCTTCGTTTGAATGAATTCCGTCTAGTTGGATATGTACCAAAGGTCCTCCAATACTCAAGTCAGTACAGAATAGTAATAAATGCGTAATGAATGCAAAGAAAGAACCTTTTACCTTTTACCTTTGACCTAGCTTTCTGGCATAAGCCTGTGATTAGCAATTTCTTAATCTCGGCCCAATCACGACCCACTACCATTAATCATTATTTACCTTAATTCTCATGGAGTTAAATCTTATGTCGACCGTATAGACCAGGCGTCCTTCATTTCTAGTGAGAATTGACGGACCGCTACCGTACAGACTCAGAATGATTGTCATCTTAGACGATCATCTAACTTGGCGTGCCTTCTAAGCTGTCTGGTCCTTTCGAACACCCAGTACAATAAGTTTGATATCAGATAATGGTAATTCATTATTGATAGTTAAATAATGGCATACCAATAATAAATAAATAATAACAATGTTGTCCTGTAAATTAAAGAAAAAAAAAGAGAAAAATAAAAAATTGTAGGATTTTTATTATATTATTTCAAATTTATCTGACTTTAATATCTTCATTCAATGTAGAAATAATTGTTTCATATTAAAAAAAATATTCAAATTACATTCTCAACACAATTATAAAATATATGTTTAATTGCTTATTTTGTCCTTAGTTTCATTGTAGTGTGTTAACTTGATCCTCATTTTTAGAAAAATTTCGTCTTCATCCATATTTAGTATAATTTGCATGAATGAAGTTCATTGCATTAAATATACAAAAACAAAGTTAATTGTTTCATGATATGGCAAAAGAGTATTTTTGTAAGGTTTACAAATGTCTAAATGTACTGTGGTTGTGGATGTCCTAAGTCAAGTATGTACCCCAACAAGCTTATAGGTGGTAGTAGTGTGGTAGGTCTTCTTCTTCTTCTTCTTTAGGGTTTGGAGTTTACTCTTGTGTGTTGGTAGTAACATGGTAAGTCTTGGTTGACGAAGTGCTCTTCCATTTTTCAGAAGTGCTCTTCTCCACTTCCACAACAGCGTATGCCAAAGGTAACATTTGGTCGTTACCATCTCTTCCAACTGCAGTTAAAAACTCACCTCCATATTTCTCTTTCAACAAACACCCATCCAAACCTATAATAGGCTTACATGATACAAAACTTGTCCTTACATGCCTTCAAACACACATATAGTCTCTTGAATATTTGGTTCTACAATAAATTTGACATTTGATCAAGGATTTGACCTCAATAGCTCCTTTTCATAGTCATATACTCTTTTATATTGTTCTTTGAAATAACATTCAAGTGTGTTGTATGCCATTGTTTTTGCCCTAAAGGTTGTAGACCGAGAATACCAATGTTCCATTTCTTACAAACTTTGTTTTGGAGGTTAATGAAATTAATATTTGGATTTTCTTTTATGGTTTTTTCTAACATGTCACTTAACCATTTTGAAGTCACTAAACAAATATAAATTCTCTATTGTATGTATGGTTGTTAATAATATCCTTAACTACCATGTACTTTGGCAGCCTTATATGCAAAATAAGTGTACCATGGACATTTCCCTTTTTCCCTACAACATTGTCCACAAACTCTTCTTTTATTATTTTTAAATACCTTTAATTTCCTACCATTCTCTACACTATAAGTTCTTATTGCTTCAGTGAAATATTTTTTTTTCAGTGAAGTATGTCTCAACTTCCCATTTATATTCTTCCATACTTTTGAGCATTAAGAAAATCCCAAAATTTTCACACCGCTCTTTATCATCATTTGATGAATCACGTAATACAACATTGCCTAAAGTTTCATATTCCCATTCAGTGTCAAATAAACCCATGTCATGTACATGTTGAAATGGAGTAGAAGACTCATTTGATCCACCCACTTCAACTTGGACACTACTTTCACATAAATCATCTTCCACTTCATCTCCATGGACATTAACATCCACAACATCATCTTCACTCAAGACATCCTCTTCGGTCCCATTCCAACTTCGAACATCATACTCATCATGTCCCTCACCCTCCCCCTCCACAACAACATCATCCTCACCCTCCCCCAAAACACCAACATCATCCTCTGCCTCACCCTCTGCCTCCACAACAACATCATTCTTACCCTTCCCAAAACACCAACATCATCCTCTCCCTCCCCCTCCACATTAACATCAACCTGACCCTTCCTCAAAACATCAACATCATCCTCTCCCTCTCTCAACTTGGGGTTCACTAACCTTTATCTCAACTTGGGGTTCACCACCCTCTCTCTCAACTTCGGGTTCACCACTATCTCTCTCAACTTGGGATTCACCATCCATAACAACTTCGGGTTCAACAAAATATTCCAACATATGAATATATATATATATATATATATTCATACAAGTGAATATATGACAATGTTAACCAGATGACATGCACATTTGTCATCAGATAGTAGTTTCAACCTTTGAGATATGACTTATAAGTATTAATGTTGAATATGTCTTAAGTTTACAATACTTATTGATTGTTTAACATCTTATAAGTATGTCATTTTTACCACAGTAAAACTCAATGATTCACTTTCGCAAGATCAGGGTAGGACTGCCAAGCCAGATAATAGAAGTAAAGTAATTGCATATTTTTAAAATTCTATAGGTTTGCCATTTAAGCAACATTATTTCACACTATTGTTTTGACTATAATTATAATTTCCTTAGATAATGAAAATGACATGTTTCCCTTCTAAACTACAGAAACTACTTAAATTTAGTCTAAGCATTTGCTATGTTAATCTATGCTTATCCTAAATGCTATTGACTCTAAAGAAAACCCATATGAAAGAACATATACTCCCTAGTTTATATTAAACCCTTTCGACACCAAATATCAAATTAATTGTAAATTGTCAACAAAATGATAACAAAAAGTACTATAAACCAGCATCCTACAGTGGTAGAGTTGGAACTTTCAAGGGGACCCATAAACAGACCATAAACATAAACATCATGGAATAAAATATAACAACATACCATAAGCAAATAATTTAATAGACCATAAACAAATAAAACAACACATCATAATGGGGGACCACAACAAAAATGTGGCATCATAAGCAATACAATAACAGATAGAATGGGGGACCATAACCAAACATAAATCTAACTTCATGGGAGACCACAACGAAAGCAATCATACACGCATCTAACAATAACGCACCTTAGACCTTCAATGGAACCCACTTCGCTGTTCAAAATATCCCACGAATAATGCCAAATGCGCTTCCAAATCCCCAAATGTGCTTCTGTTTTCAAAACCCCAATTGCGATTCTTCTCTGTTCATAATGTAGATCACCAATTCTCTTCGATGACAAACTCAACAACCCTCAATCAGAAATGCTCAAATTTGTTTTCTTTGCTCGAAACCCCTAATTCTATTAACATCAAGTTTTTTCCTAATTGTAAATCTTAATTCCACGTCACCCTCTTATTGGCTTACACGTCACAATCAATATTCCAAGACAATGCCACGATAACAAAATATGCACCACAAAGCTTCAAAAATAAATCAATGTTATTTATTTAAACTCCGTCAATACAATTGGACTTTATTGATGCACATTATAATAAATTTAGACAAAATTGAAACCTTTTTAAAAATTAAAACTAAATTAGCACAGTGAAACTAGAAACAAAATAACCAATTAAACCTAAAATATATCATCCCACTTCCAAATAACACACCTACAACGTCTTTAACACCCTTAAAAAAATAATTAGAAATCTTTTATATAAACCTAATATAAACACACCAATATAATTAGACTATATGTCAATAATTACTTTAACTATTAAAAGAGAGTTGTTTTCCTTTTAAAATCCCTATCACACTGACAGGACATAAAAATAAAACTTTCAATTTCAAAAATATTTTTAGATAAGAAAATAAATAAATAAATAGGATAATTTGGTACATGATTAGACATTTGTCGTGGCCATTGAGAGCTGAGTCATTTTTATGAACTACACTATCTTTTATCATAAATGGTGTTTAATATTAATTCAAGATTCTTTTGGATATTGGATATATACATAATATAGGAAAGTTGTACATTCACTTATCCCAACTTTTCTACCTCTATTCAATACATAATAAAAATTATTTTTCTTATATTTTGTTTTTAATTCTCCTTAAACTAGTTTATATTTTAAAACAAACGTATATTTTTTAGTGTTTAATAGATGTAGAGTAAAAAAATGAAGATCCATATATACTTAATTAAATTCACTTAATCTTTGAAATTTAATAATTAGGAATAAATATATTTGCCAGTAGCATTTCAATTTGGTTTTCCCCATAATTTGTAAATTAGCAAAAATATATATTTGAAATTCTGACATATGCATATAGTTCTCATGAATACAGAATGATTAGATTAAAAAGGAGTATATAAAGTACATAATAAATACTTTGGACTTTTGATTTTTGTTGGAATGAAATCCTCCTTTAATAGATTAATGATTGAGATAACTAAAGATACTTAAATGCTCATATTAGTAATATAAAGTGTATTTAATATAATTGTAACTAGGAACTCACTTTCATACAGAAGAGAGTTCAACTTTTAATAATGATAAAGGTATATTCTGAAGAAATATTTATATAAACAATAAAAATATATTTTTCAATTATTTTTATTTGATTTTTTAAACAAATTATATCTTAGATTTTCATCCAATTACAAAGAAGGTAACACTTATAAAGGAACATGCAAAGCAACACGTGGAGAAGAAGATATCAAAGCATAAAACTTGAAAAAGAAAATCATAATTATAGAATTTTAGTTTACTTTTCAGATGTATTTGGTAAAAAAAACAAACATAAAAGACAATGTTCACGTGTTAGACCGTTGGATACATATCACTCTTCTCTATAATTAAAGATGAAAATAACAGAAAATAAAACAAATAAGTCTGACATACTATCATAATACGATAAAGTAGAACAGAGGACGATACAATAAAGGAGAAAGAAAACATCTAAAGCATACAAAATTTTCTAAATTTTGCATTCTTCGTCCATCAATTGCACATTCCACGACATATCTCTTTGTAAGAATTATAGGTAATGTACATTTACGTTCATTTATTTAATACATATTATAAAAGATAAAATAATTATAAAAAATAAAATAATAATAAAAGTATATATATCAAATATTATTTCTCATTTCCTTAAGGCGGTAGCTCCCCAAGAAACATGTGTCATGCCAATGATTACAAGACAAAATTCAAATTACTCATGCAAATATTAATTTCTTTCATTTTTTATTATTAAATAACCTATTACTATATAGTTTATTTAAATTAAATATTGTTATTCTATTAAATTATATCACATATAATATTTATTAAATTTAATATAAATAAAAAATTATTTAATATGTTGTCAATGTGTGCTAAAATTAGATACCGTATTATGCAAGTCTCAATTTGTTTTTATCTATATGAACATATTTTAAAATAATAACTTTTGTCTTCGTATCTTTAAAGTAACTAAGACACATTTTATTCTTAAAATTAATCTAATATATATTTGAAAATTTATAAGAAATAAGGTTTGTTTGACCACAGCCCAGATTGAATCTGATGGATCATCCTATCCAATCCTGAAAAAAAAAAGGTCTAGATTGATTAAAAGTAATATATAGAAGAATTTAAGAAAGGAAATTTATAGTCATTTTCTGGATTCAGTCTATGATTGTTTTAGATACAACATGTTTTGCTATACACAGAAAGAAGTTTACCTATGAATGCAAAGGGAGGAGATAGGAAAGTGTTTCTGATATTTAAAGTGTTGCATTATGAATCCAATTCATCATTCAGTTATGTAAAACACTATTTTCTAAGCTTCCTACCTACCAATTGCATTGTCAATTGCTTACCCAAACAAGCAAGACAAAAAAAGAGTTCACAACTAATCTAACTTACAAAAAGAACAAATATTCAGACCTGCCATGAGTACTACATTAGTTCGGATTGTGTTAATAAATCCGAAATGCTGCATAAAGTTTTTCTCTTTTCTTATAAACTTACAGGTAGTCATAAATCTACGGAATGCCAAATCCCAGAAAAATATAAAATAAAAGAAAGGGAATAAATACATACAAAAATGGACAAAAGAATAAGAAAAATGTGTATATTGAACAGAAAGAACTGAACAATAAAACTTAGATTATGAACAACAGCATCATCATCTGACAGTGGAAGCAACTGTGTGTGCCCACCATCGGAGACTATCTTTAATGTCAGTTTCGTTGTTCAAAGCAGGTATTTTCCAATTCACCAAGGGGTTCTCTTTTTCTCTTCTGCCATATTCGCGAAACTCCCATGCTTCAGATAGGTAAGGCCTTGGGACATTTAGCTCATTACAATCTTCTTCTTCTTTTTCTTCTTCTTCCTTCTTCCCTAGCCTTTGCAGCCCAGGAATAATTGAAGCCAAGCTTGTGTTTTTATCCTCCTCTGAGAAAACAAAACCCAGATCCATGAACCCTTTTAGCTCCTCAAATTCAAGGTCTGACAAACTCTTGCTCTCCCTCCTCTTCCTAGCTCCATTGTCCGAAAGTTTGCAACTTTTTCTGTTCTCAGGACAAAACAGCTCATGGAGCATAACCTGTGTTGGACTCTCACCTTCAGACTCAGTGACTTCTTTTCCTGAGAGAATGGTTTGGAGCTTTGGCGAGAGAAGAAGCACAGAGTCTGGAGAAAGAGAATCACTGTTGAATCTCGTGCTTGTCATGGATTGGTCACTCATGGATCTGGGGTGGCTGGTTCGGATCAAGGGAAGCTTTGGTTCTAACTCTTCTTCTTTCTCTTCTTTTTTCTCACATTCTAGATTTCCTTTACCACTCGTAATCGATGTGTCAGCGCTGGAATTTTTCTTCAAAATGTTAACCTCAAACCAGTACGAATCAAAGAGGTCTAGAACAGCCTTGGTTTCCATGGCGGCTGTGGAGGAAAACCAGAAGGGAAAAATCCTCTGTTAATTGCGTGTTAGAGAAAGCAATTTTACACAGACTATGTGGCTATCTAGACTATATATACACCGTACTTCATGACCATATTGCCCTTCGCATTATCCTCTAATTACAATAATTATAAGCAATTGTTTGCACGTTTTGAATTAAGGTGGTTGAGGATTTCTTTCTCATTGCATGTGTGATATAACTTTTGTTGAAATATTATTTTTTATTTTAGCAAGTGAAAAGTATGTGTTCCGCGGAAAAAGAAATGGTGTTCGGAATTAGGTGGTTCTATGAAGAAGTAAAAGGAAGAGTTGATTGAGGTGGAACAATGAATTATGGATGCTACTAGATAAAGCTAGATACAAGGTTGTGATTGTTCACAATGTGACATCAAGTTACTTATCAACTACTAATGTTTATCCTGTTATCTCAAGATTCTGACTTTTTACTCGTTTTCTTCTCTTGTTTCAACATTACAAGTAATATTTGTGGCTCTAAATGTGGCAATTATTGTTGGTTGCTTCAAAATTACACAAACTTTAATTGTCTATGTCAATGGTGGTCGGCATTTGCTTCTATTTCTGTATGTTTTTATCATTTTTTTTTTTACAGTTTTTACCCTTTTCTCAAACATGTTAACTCTTGTGAACCGTGATAGAACACATATTTGAACACACTTATTTTTGAAAGTTTAAATTATAAATTAATGTACAGGAATTTAATATAAGGATAATTTAATATAAGGATTAAAATACATTTTTCTCTTTATATTTTGTATAATTAGTAAATCATTTGTGATAAGTTAAGCCACACGTGACTTCTTATTTTGTATAAATAAAATCCACGAGACCAATATTAAAAGCATTAACATTATTATGACAAACAAAACATCAACTATACTGTGAGTTTTACTCGGATCACGTGTGAACAACAATAGCACTCTTAATTTTGTGTTTTCAAATAAATTTAAAGAACGCTGTTGACGTTAGTAAAACAGATGTCACAAGAGAGTGTGGAATAACTAATAAGGACACGACTTCCTTAAAAAATCCGATACACGGTTGCATTGTTTTTAACGACAATAATTCAGACGTTGTATAATGTAGGAATACTGATGTCGTGTAAAGTACCTAATTGTATAAGATACCATTTTATGTACTATGCACCTCTCTTGTTAACATTGATTACGTATGATTCTGAAGAAGAATAAAATAATTATATGGTGTTGTTGACTATTAGTTGCTTTCTCACGTGTTTATCTATATGAATAAAATATTCTTTCAGACACGTATTGGAAGTCAAAATAATTTTTTTATTCCAAAACTAAGTTCGTAAGATTCTTTTGGCATAAATTAGGCAGCAGAATTTCATTTAAAAAGTTTAGACAATATGAAAACGCAATGTCATACCCATTCCTAATAGTTCATCTCTATTATTTTAGGGAGGAAAAAGTCATAAAAATGACCACGTTTAACAGCGATTAGTCCTTCTGATAATATAATAAAAAAATGAATTGAAGATCAACTTAAACCAAAACAAAACACAAATCGAATCAACTGTTCACAATCATCGCTGTAATATCTGTATTCTACAATGGAAAGTTCAAGACTAGACCAAAAGTACGCTATTGAATGAGTCTCAAAATCAAGATAAAAAAAAGAAGAAGGAAACATAGAGGTATTAATTTAGAGTTCTACAAAAAATTCTTATTAAATTCGTTCCTTAAAGTTTTATATTTTTTAAGGTCATTTAGGACTTTCAACGTGACAGCACCTAGTTTAGGAGTGTTTTTTCACAATTGGAAATGGCAATTTTGAGATCGATAGTAACAATAATAAAAGAAAAAAAATTTAAAAATTAAACAAAATACACTGATAATTCTTTTATGTCAGATGAGTTTTTTTTTTTTAAAAAAAAATCCATAATTGAATTTTTTGTTGTAATGCTCCAATTTATACAGTCTCTAATTTATACCAGTTCATTAATTGAAAACAAACACAATATACATAATTATGAATGAAGTTTTATATTAAAAGATTTTTTCATAATATTTGTATGGAGAGTTATTAAAAATATGATTGTCTTCATACAAATTATTGTATAGAACTTTCATATATTACAAAAAATTTATACATATAATAGAAGGAATAAATTCATAAATCTATCTTATTTTTAACTTTCAACATTTCTCATATCCTCATTTATTATATCTTCTGTTATGTACACATTAGATCATCACAAAAGAAAACACATTTACAAAAATGAAAAAATAAGTCATAAATTGATTTAAAAATTTAAAGTTAAAAATGAATTAAAATTTAAACGATTAAAGAATATATTAATTTTCACAAATTATAAACTAATAAAATTAATTTGTCATCTAGAAATTTAGAATATAATTATACGACTGTCAAAATTTATACAATCAAATATCTAAAATTCAAAATATCTCAATCTCATTCATGTTCGAATGGTCAAAATAAAGAATCATGTGTCTAGACCTATTTAAAAAAATTTAAACTCGACCTAACGATTAATGAAGTAGAAATCTTATTTCCACTAGATAACTCAGGATTGAAAATAAGGTGTCGTTTGGGCAAGAATTGTATCGATTAACTAATAATTTACTCGCTTGAGAGAGAATTTGACACAAAATGGGTTAGGTTGCAATGGTATTCTTGTTTGAGCGAGAATTTGACAGAGACATACCAAAATTACAATCATATATCAATTTTAACTTAGAATCATATATATACAACTTAGTTCAACTACAAAATCAACAAAACTTTTCCATTCTAATGTACCAATTTCATAATATAACAACATTGAGCTTAAAAAAATCAATTTGCAAAAAAAAGAGTTATAGCTTCCCTTATAATTATCATTATCACGACTTGCCATATCCATATCTATAACAAGATTTTCATAAAATCATTCAATGTAAATATTATTTAAACAAGACAAGTTATTCCTCTTTACCTCATAATATATATTCCTTAAATCTCAACTTTTACTAAGTGTTGATGGAACTATCTCCTCTAAAGACTCTATTTGGAAAATTCGACCAGTCTAAAATGTTCATTGACATTTCAACTACTCGTGCGTGCAATTAATTTCTAAAATGGATGAAGAGAATATGTGAATTTGAGAGAACAAAACGAAAAATGTATAATTACGCTATGGAGGAAAGAAGGAAAAATGAGAAAGAATGTAAGGTAATCTTCCATCTCCTTCCTTTCTTTTTTATGTTATGATGAATGTTTGCATAAAAAACAACATAAAAACATTAATGAACAAGCAAGGATCACAATACACTTTGAAAATTTGGCATAAAAGGACAATAGAGGAAAAATAAGTGTTGAAGAATGAGATAAAAGAAAAAAAAACTCGAGTCACGAGAGTTCAAAAGAAAGTTCACGATATTGTTGTATACTAGATTATAATGTTCTTTTATTAATTGAAATGCAATACTATCTTTGAATAAAAAAATAATACAAAACCATTAATGAAATACACATAATGTGTTTCAAATATCATTGTCCATTAAATTAAAATAATGTCTAAAAATTTGCGTTACCTCAAACTTTAGATTGATATAAGGAAGTCTTTATTAATAATGTAGATGTATATCAATATCTTTCATCTACAATTAATCCACAAATGAACTAAAAACAACGTAATTATAATAAACATACCTTATAATTGATATAAAACTTGAAAGAAAAAGAAGGTATACCTTAAATGTAAGGTTTAATCATTTTCGAAGTCCTTTTTTATACAGATTTGTCTCAAATTGGCCATTCAATTAACTTTTAACTCAATTAGGTTTCTGTTTGTGCAAAATTGATTCAATTGAATTCTTGCGTTAATTTGAATGTACGACATTACGTTTTCAGTCACATGGCATGCTAAGTTTCCAAATGTTAATCATGTGGCACATTGAAGGTCGCATTACATGAGCGTGTAATTTTCAAATGAAATCACCCAACACAGAACCTTCATTCCGCTTCTCCTCCATCGCGAATCACATCAGAAATCAACTGCATTTTGCGAAGTCAAGTAAACCTTAACGTTCAAATTGCGCCGCTGTCGCCATGTTCACACAATCATCCAATTTCTACCATTAACGTACCTTCAGATCGAAACCTGCACTCAGAAAATCCCATAAAACAGAACCTAATTGTGATGAACCCTAGCGCGAAACGTTCAAATCGCGCTACTACCTTCCTACTCAGAACCAAAATTTACGAAACACGAGTTCGAACCCTCCGCAAGCCTCAACCTCCACGATATCAGCATCTTCTCCAACCTCCAAAAAAATCAAACCAGAAGAACCCAGAAATCGCAAACGCAAGAGAGCGACCACCACCGGGACAACCTCCATTACCTTGCGAGTTACATGTGTCGCCGCCAGACCTGCAAAAAAATCCAATTCAAGAACCTTAATCGTGATTCACACCGCATGAAGAGCCACCAACATCAACCCCAACCTCTCGTGAGAAAATCCTAAATCGCAAGAGCCAATTCAATCCTCCATCATCAAAGAGCGAAACCCCTCTCTCCTCATGACGGCGTAGGTAGGCAAGCTTCCCTTGTTGTTGAATTCAAAACCCTAATTAGGGAAGAAAAAGGACTGCCACATCGTAGAACCTCATTGGATATTGAAGTCTTGTCAACTCTGGTCCAATTGGGTCAAATAGGAGCTCTTGTGCAATTTTGCAAAGAAAGAAAGGATCGAACAAGAACAACCAAAACTAGCTAGCTCAGACACATTTTTTTAATTAGGGATTTTCGCATGTTCACATTCTAGGGATTTAATGAAATCCCATTTCTTTTCATTTGAAAACTGAAAACTTAAGGTCTTTTATTCAAATTAACCACAAGGGTTGAATTGAATGACTTTTGTAAAAAAGGAATTTAATTGAGTTAAAAATTAACTGAAAAACTAATTTGAGATAAATTTGCATAAAAAGGATCTAAAAAATAATTAAACCTAAATGTAATGCAAATGTTGTACTTCTTTCTTTATAAAGAGTTTTGAAGATTTGTTTGTAAAGAATATTTTTAGTTGAAGTTCTCACATTTCCATCTTCATCCCAAATTAGGAGTTTCAATCCCTTCTTTATTTTGACTTTAGTTGCAAATGTTAAATATTGGAGGTGATAGATAGATTCCAACTCTTATAAGAGATTGTAGTTGACTCTTATTGATAATAATTGCAAAACATGATTATATTGGAAATTTTCTTTTTTGAAATTTAAAAGATATTAAATTCATTCTTAGTATAAATATAGTTTTCCCAATATTTTTTATTGTGATCATAGTAACAAAAATGACATTTTTGCCTAACTCATTAACTTACAACATTGTGCCAGTACAATGATCATTTGATTGATCAATATTTCTTAGAAGCATAATTTCCTAATATGAACGATCTATTAAATGCTTTAAAACATAGTCTATTAATAACTTTTCCTAAGGTATTGAATGTTTTTCATTTAAAAACATAATATCAAAAAATATAATTATTTAAAAAACTTAATTTTCAACTATTCCTATTTTAGGAGAAAATAATGAATATCTCAACCATGTTCATTTATAATATTTAATGATAAAAACAATTTTTATTTGTAATTTATATAATTCTGTCTAAAATTTTTTTTACACACTAATTTAAAAAAAATAAAATTGACTTATATTTTATAAGTACTTAAATTATATTAATTCCATAAAATTATTTCAACTTTTTTAATTTTTAGTTTTATTAAAAAATTATCCATTTAATGATAATATTAAAAAAATATAAGTTAGTTAATATTAATTAAAAATACTACAATAACATATATATATATATATATCGCACTAGAAAATCCTAAGAACCTATAACTCACCGATTGGTAAGAATGGACCAACAAAAATACCACAAACGAAGTTAGAAATGTAGGAAGAAGACCAATGAACACATGCAAACAAAAACATGGCTTGCATGTGTCACAGAGTTTAGGAAATTCACCAGAACTCAAGAAATCGAGACTTATTAGCTCTAAACAAGACTTTAATCTAGGAGAATGGAAGCTTTTGAAGTCAGGATCACCTAGGAAACTCTTGATCTTCAATCAGATGAAACAAAAGTGAGGAATTTTAGAGAGAATAGAGAGAAAGAATAGAAAAATCTAGTTTTAGAGAGATACAGTGTGTGAAAAATGAGACAATATTTGATTTTGAATTTTTTATTTATATACTCTAAAACCGCTTGGTCCTTTCATTTTACGATACTTGTTCTCTATAAAACTAAATTTTTTGGGCTCTTATAATTTATATTTGGATACTTATTCATTTAATTTATTTCATTTAGTCTATTTTGTAATTATACACTAGTTTCCTTTATTTATTTATATAACTATCTATAGTTTCAGTTCAAATTTTGTTAATTTTAATTTATTTTCAACTACGTCTATTTTACTTATTTAATTTAGTATCTTCATTTAGGCACACTTTTTATTTATTTATAATTATGTTATTCTTTATTCAATTATGCTTATTAAATTTTAGTTATATTATTTAATTAATTTTCAATTAGGCATTGATAATCTTCATTAAATTTATAATTATATTATTTAGTTTGTCTTTGGTCTTTTATATTGGATAAGGTTATCTTGCTCCGATGTCTTCCTTCTTTAATGTATATAAATAATTTATTTTCAAAATTTTACATTTTCTTTAACTTCAAAAGATTTTAAATATCATATTTATTTTTCTTTTTCATTATAATTAAATTAATGTTATTGTGAAATATTTTATATATCACAAAACTACATAATTAATTATTGCATTATTCTCATATTTTCAATTGTAAATTTGTTTTAATTATCTTTTAAAATAATTATTGCATTTATTCGTATTTTAATTTTAATATTCATGATATTTAAACAAATGTGTTTTAATCATTTTTAAATCATTATTACAATTATTTATATTTTAATTCTAATATTGATCATATTATTATATTTGAAGAAATATATTTCAATTATTTCTTAATTAATTATTATTATTTTTATCTCATTAATATTTATTATATTTAGGTAAATATATTTAATTATTTGTAAATAATTTGTATATTTATTTATATTTTAATTTTAATATTTTTATATTGAAAAAATATATTTCAATTTTTTTAAATAATTATTATATATTTCTATAATATTATATTAATAGTTTAAAAAAATAAAAATCTAATTCACAGTCAAAGTTCAGTTTCTGAGTAACCTGGTTACAATGGTCGTGAGTAGAACGTGCTGCTACATTGATTAATACTGTGCATGTTAGGTGCCTGAGTAATTGCGCGATAGCTTCTCCAAGATTGGACATTTCTTCATATTTTGCTCTATCACACAAAGCCTCTGCAATATAGCTCTCAGAAAAACTCAGACTAAAGGATACTCACAGAAATTGTAATATTGTTAGAAAATAAAATTTAAATATTTTTATTTAAATTAATTTTAAATAATACTAGGACATACATAGCATAAGACAAAGGATATTCCAAGGACATCCTCGTCTCAACACCTTACAACAAAAAGGTGGTACCACGGATATTTGGTTTGATAATACCATTCATTTAATGTTAATGAACATGTCTACACCAAGAGAACAAGTAATGAAATGCCATCCATATGAAAGGTTCTCGATTCCTTTTCTAATGTCTTCTGTTTAGTTAAGAATATACTGGTAGTGAATACCTATTCCAGAACTACTTCCATTGACAACGTAATGGTTGAAAAATCACCACCCTGCACACCTTTTTCACAATGCATTACCAATTTCTCAAATCGTAATTCTAATTTTGCTTTCAAAAACCATTGTTATATATGTAAGTTTTTCTTCTTTGAGAGAGACTAGAGTATCAGTGATTTCTGATATCAAATGTTTTGTATCCCGAGTAACCAGTACAGTTAAAATTTAGAAATTCTCTTTAGAAATACTTTCTCCATAAAATTATACAAATTTTGGTCTTGAATTAATTATGGTCTGGAATAGAGCTTTATTATTATATTGAAATTCCGGGTAATGAAGATGATTTGTTTTCCTCCTTTGTCTACCTATCTTTACTCTTGGCCTTGGAAAGAAAGAGATATTTTCAACTGAATAATTATGAGAATATAGATATTAATTGTGTTCCCATTTTGCTGCCATGTACACATATTCATTACCTGTTGCTAGTTGAGAATCTTTTCTTTTCTTTTCTTTTGTGTGGCAGTCTAATAGAAAATTTCATTGGAGAAGAAAGCAAGCACGAATGTCAAAGAACCTATGGCAGTAGATAGAACTTGTTTTTTTTTTTTTATCAGCAAAAAATTTACAAAATACCTTGTACACATTTTATAGGTACCTATGCCTATCACTAGTGTTTAGAAAGAGATAATAGGGTAGTCTATATACAATAAAAATATAACAACATTCTATAATTGAATAGATGTTATAGAATGACAACAACATGAAGTAATAAAACAATTTCTCAGATCCTGCCACTACATAATAATTCTTAAGGTTACATATTGTCATAAAATTATGCTCCACAATAATGTTTTGCTAACATGACATAATGGTATTTTCTTAGTGGCTGTCTTCCCTTGCTTAACCTGTTGCAGCATTAGTCTCTAATATGTTTGTTGGGTTCTTGGAGCGTTTCGAGAAAATCCTAGAACCAGAGAAAAATAAGAGAGAGAGAGCGGAGCGAGAGAATGAATACTGAATATTATTGAATGAAAAGTTATTATTGAGGAGCGGGGTTGGTTACTATTTATAACCAACGTAAACGCGCAACAGGAAAAACCGGCAAACAAAACAAGCCCACCAAAACAAGCCCAAAACGCGCAACTGGTAAACCACACAAAGCAAACAACCAGACAGACCGGACCGACCGGTCAACAGACAAAAGAAGCTAAGTCTAAATAACAATTCTCCACCTAGACTTGCTTCAAAAACAAAAAAAAAAACAAAACACGGACACGGCCGGTCAAACAATTAGTGACCGACCGGTAGACACCCAATTCTGGACAACAACAAGCGTAAACACATATCCCGACCGGGATTTCCTAGTGTCCATGCATCCGGCAAAGTCAGAATCAACAAAACCTTCAATATAACCTCCACCTTGAAAGTTATTCTGGAAAGACAATCCAGTACCGAGAGACCCCCGTATATATCTGAGCATCCACTTCAACGCTTCCCAATGTGTTGGTCCAGGATTAACCATGAACTGACTGAGAACACTAACACCGTGCGCCACGTCCGGTCTTGTGCAGACCATGCCGTACATAATGCTCCCAATCCCATTTGAAAATGGAACAGATTCCATCTTCTTTCTTTCCTCCTCGGTCTTTGGGCATTGTTTTCAAGTGTTGACCGACCGGCGTGCTGGCCATTTTAGATTCAGCCATCCGATACCTTGAAATTACCTTCTGCAAATAACACTCCTGAGACAGAAAAAGGTTACCGCCCGATCTATCCCTTTTAATGTCTATGCCCAAAATCCGTCTTGCTTCCCCTAGCTCTTTCATTTCGAAAGCATCCGCCAACCTTGCTTTCGTCTCACCAATCATGCCCCTGTCACTGCAGCAATTAGGATATCATCCACATAAAGCAGGAGATATAACATTTCACCGTCATGATTTAGAGTGTAAACATAGTCATCATAATTGCACCGCTTGAAGTTCAGCTTTATCAGAAAGTCATCAAATTTCCTGTACCACTGCCTTGGGCTTTGCTTCAAGCCATAAAGTGACTTCTGCAACAGACACACCCTATCATCCACAGCGAAACCGTCCGGTTGCTTCATATAGATGGTTTCCTCCAAATCGCCGTGCAGAAAAGCTGTCCGAACGTCCAACTCTTCAAGATGCAAATTGCAATGCGCAACTATTGCCATCAGAACTCTGACCGAACAATGCTTAACCACTGGAGCAAAGATCTCATGATAGTCTACGCCTTCAATCTGAGTAAAGCCTTTGGCAACAAGCCTAGCTTTGTACCTCGCTTTCTCACCGCCCGGTGTAGCTTCCTTTTTCTTGAAAATCCATTTCGAACCTATGACCTTCTTACCCTTCGGCAGATCCACCAATCTCCAGGTGCTATTCTTTTTCAAAGCCTCCAACTCTTCTTCCATAGCACCCTGCCAAAGATGTCGGTCGCTGCTGTCAAGGGCCTCCTTATAACTTCTCGGTTCATCCGATCGGTTAAGATCTTCAGCAGCATTCAGGGCGTAGCAGATTAGATCCGCCTCTCCAAACCGTTTGGTTGGCTTGGAGATCCTTCTTTCTCTGTCACGAACAAGCTGATAGTTTCTCAAATCAACACCAGCAGCTTTTCCATGACTTCCCTCGCCAGACATACCATCTGTATCATCACCAAGGTCTGTTCGAAATTCATCCGATCGGTTCTCCTCTATCGTCCGACCGTTTTCAACTTGCCCTTCACCCGTTTGGTTTTCCTCAGTCCCACCGGGCGTGCCAGCTCCATTAGTAGTATGCTCCACCTCCACGAGAATCTTCTTCTCACTTCCAGAGTTTTCAGGGTGCATCGCCATCCTTGTTTCATCAAAAATGACATCCCTACTAATGATTAGTTTTGAAGGTGAATCTAACCTCCATAACCTGTATCCCTTAACTCCTTCGGCGTATCCAAGAAAGATACATTTCGCCGCCCGGGAATCCAGCTTATCACCCCTGACATGAGCAAACGCCAAAGAACCAAACACTCTCAAGTGTGAGTAATCAGCCGGTCGTCCACTCCACACTTCCATTGGCGTTTTAAAATTGAGAGCTGAAGACGGACTCCTGTTAATCAGATAGACGGCCGTATTGGCAGCCTCTCCCCAGAAAGCCTTTGACAACCCTGATCCCAGCAACATGCACCGGACCCTCTCCAGAATAGTTCTATTCATCCGTTCGGCCAAGCCATTCTGTTGCGGAGTTCCAACGACAGTTCTGTGCCTCCTGATCCCTTTCTCTTAGCAAAAACCATTAAACTCCTCTGAAACGAACTCCAGCCCATTATCGGTTCTTAGGCATTTCAGCCTACACCCCAATTGGTTCTCAATCTGTGTGTGCCACTCTTTGAACTTCTGAAACGTTTCAGACTTATTTTTTAGAACGTAAATCCACACTTTCCTTGAGAAATCATCAATTATACTTAAGAAATACGCTCCTCCACCATGAGTTAAGGTTCTTGCCGGTCCCCATAAGTCAGCATGGACATATTCAAAGGGGCGTTCGGTTGAGTGTTTCCCTTTTCCGAACGGTATCCTGTGTGATTTCCCTAAGACACAATGGTCACAGAAATCCAGCTTCTGCAGTTTGTCTCCCAGAAGCAAGCCTTGCTTTTCCAATTCTTCAAGACCCTTCTCACTGATGTGTCCCATCCTCAAGTGCCATAACCGGGCGGTATTCTCGGTCCCACTTGCTACTGAGACATGACCAATGACAGTTGATCCCTCCAGAATGTACAAGTCGTTCCTCCTTCTGCCTTTGGCAACCACAGAATCTCCAGAACAGACCCTCATTACTCCATCTTCAACTTTAGTGGTGTAACCTCCAAGATCAAATGCACTAATAAAAATCAAATTTCTCTTTAGTTCGGGCACATACCTAACAGCCTGCAACACCATCTCACGATTGTCAAACATCTTCAGCCTCACCGACCCCACACCTTGCACTCGGCAAGCTTTGTTATTTCCGAGCAGTACATTTCCATGCTCTTTCTGATCAAGATTCTCAAAAAACTCCTTCACCGGGCACATGTGATAGGAGCAGCCGGAATCCATGACCCAGCTCCTTTGAGGATCTTCAGACGAAGCCACCAGCACTCTAGCCGACTCATATCCCTCAGACGCCTCTGCCACATCAGTGGTTTCTTGTGGCCGACCGGCCTTTCCTTTCTCCGGGCAGAACTTCTTGATATGACCCATCTTCTGGCACTTGAAGCAACGCACCTGCTTCGTACCGTCCGGATTCAGCTTCTTCTCTTTTCCAGACTGCTTCTTCCCTTTCCCTTTCACCGAGATCAATCCGGACGCTCCTTCCTCGGTTGTCTTCGAATCATGTACAGAGACTCTAGTTTTGCCCAGATTTCAGCGGCAGTCTTCTCCTTCGCAACCTCCCTCAGTACCTTATCACCAAGGCACAAGATGATTGCACTCCTTGCCTTATCTCCCATCTTCTTCTTCTCTTCTTGAGTCATGGCATCACTCATCCTCGACTCACCCTTCAACGCTTCATCACATCCCTGCTGTATCAAGATTGCCTCCATCTTGATCTTCCACAGCCCGAAGTCATTAGCGCCGTTGAACTTTTCTACGTCGAACTTGGTTGCCATTGCTCCTTGGGAATTCTTGAATCCTTGCCCCACGGTGGGCGCCAATTGTTGGGTTCTTTGAGCGTTTCGAGAAAACCCTAGAACCAGAGAAAAATAAGAGAGAGAGAGAGCGGAGCGAGAGAATGAATACTGAATATTATTGAATGAAAAGTTATTATTGAGGAGCGGGGTTGGTTACTATTTATAACCAACGTAAACGCGCAACAGGCAAAACCGGCAAACAAAACAAGCCCAAAACTCGCAACTGGTAAACCACACAAAGCAAACAACCAGACCGACCAGACAGACCGGACCGACCGGTCAACAGACAAAAGAAACTAAGTCTAAATAACAATGTTTTTTGTCACCTAGTTCCATTCCTGAAGTACAAGAATTGTATTGTCCTGTTGTTTATTTCATATATTTCATTACACTCCCATCCCTTCAAAAAACCATAACATATCTTCCCCAACCCTTCCCTAATGCTCTTTTCCTACAAAATAAACCTTATTTCTCTACTTTTAGACCAAATGTTTGTCTTTCTTGATAAAATCACAATGATTTTAAGCATCGAATTAGGCATTAGTATCAATCACTATATGAAAATTTTACATTTGATAATATATGTTTCATCTAAGTTCATGCGTCAGTTGTCTCATACAAAATATTTATTCTAGGTCTACTTTCCTTTGCTTAAAAATTATTTCTATGGTTTCCAGATTTTCCAAGATAATTCACATTTCTTTTCAAATTTGATTTTCTTTTCCATTTATTTGCATAAGATGAAAGTGTTGAAAATTGACACATGATTTGTTATGAGGCACTGTATTACACCAATCCACCGATCACACATATTCCATATTGTTTTGGTTATTTTATAATCAAAGAAGAAATGTTTGACACTCTCCTCACTTTCTGCACACAACTAACATAAGGTGTTACTGATGTGTATGCCTTTTTTTTACTAGCTTTGTCTTAATTTCTACCTTATTCATCATCAGTATTTGTGCCTTTGAAAGCACATTTAAGCACCAAAGATATTTAAAAACACTATTATATTGCTTTTAGAATCATCGTAGTTTCTTTTAATCGTTTCCATATCCATTCATTTTGTGTTCATCCCCAGCTCCCCTATGGTGTTATGTTTATAGTTTGAAATTGCATATAGGAATCTAGAATAAAGTGAAGTTCCTCTTACTCATTTGTCCTCCCATAACCTAATTTTATTTCCTTCTCCTACTCTCCACATGACCATGTTTTCAAGCCAATTAGCATGTTCCATGCTTCCACAAACAAACCTTGGATCTTTCCATCACCAAGATTCATTGTTTGTTATCTTAAAATAATTTAAGTTCCTCCAAGATCAATACATAAATTCTAGAACCTCTTTCCATTTTTCTTGGTTTTTCACCATTAGTCTCTATTTTCATTTTGCTAGAAGGACTTTGTTAAAATTTTCAATATCTCTAATACCTAGCCCCCATTGTTCCTTTGATTTACATAAATTTTCACATTTGATCCATATTATTTTTCTATCCTCAGATCCCCATCCCCATATGAAGTTTTATGAGTTTTTTACGTACATTTTTAGGGTCTTCGAAGAAGGATAGGTAATATAGGGAAAGTGTTGAAATGACTTACTTTGTTAGGCAAACTTGGCCAATAAAGGATAAAGACTTTTTTGTCCAATTGATTAACTTGTTTCCCACTTTATCTACTATTTCTTAGCAAAACTGGTTTTTCCTTGGATTTCCCCTATTGGTAGACCTAGGCACTCGAAGAGGATTTTCATATGTCTATAATTTAAAATCATAGAGAATTGATCCACTGCTTCTGTATTAATTACCACTTCTTACTTTTAAAGAAATTAATATTCTAAGTTCGAAAGCCAACTCAAAGCTTCTTAAAATAACTTTTATAACCATTATGTACATGTGTTTTTTTCACAAATAAATAAAGTATCATTCGTAAACTGTGACAAGCCAACCTCAATTCCCTTATTCCCTGCCCTCACTTGTGTAAGTGAATTTCATTTAATAAATTTCATTAAATTTTTAAAGGTACAACAATTTCTTTTCCATCAAGTTCAACTGGCAATCAATTCTTGAATTCTCCATAATGGACTTAATGTTGGATTGGTTTTAACAAATCTCTTATCATTTTAATATAATATTTTTTAGTAAAAAAATATTATAAATATAGCATAATAATGATAATAATAATCTAAATTTCCTTTTTAATTTTTAAACTTACTGAATCACTTACCAAATTCTTTTTTAATACTTCAATATCAAGATGTACATATTCAAATAGTTTATTATTTATCCTTTTATAAATGCATCATTTATGAACTCTGATTTATCAGTTATTGACTCCAAATGAAAAGGGTTCTGCATGCATATTTTAAATCACAAATAAATGAAGGCTGAAATGAAAGTTCGTTTCATGTATACAGAAAGTGTTGAAGACCAATTCCTACGTAGACAAAGCATCTGATTGATTAGTAAATCATGGTATAGCAAATCATTGTTTTTGAAAGGGATTGATGTTGAAAGACTTTGGACCAGTAAATAAAAAGAACCTTGCAATGGAATTGTGCTGGTATATGCTGCCTGCTCCTAATGCTTTACCTGTGGCATATCCAAGTTAGGTGCTCATAGCTACCTATAAATAGCCTTCCATTTTTATGATGATGCATCAGACACAAACTGAAAATCTGATATATATACATATATATAGATCTACTGTTGAGGAATGAGAGGGCGAAACTCCTTTTTGGCAAGAGAAGCAGAGGACTTGAAAATGCATGCTTCTAGTTTGCCAAAGGAGATTTGCCCTGCCATTTTTTGACAGTTTCTTACTGACACATTGTATTTACTTATTTTCTCTCTTCTGCTGATTACACATGCGTTGGTTTCTTGTAGAAGTGGTTGTTACATATGATATGACTGTGTTTAATTAATTTCTTTCTTGTTTACTAAATGTTTTCTTTTCAATATGTGGCAGCTGGATACGAAAGATTTTCAATTTTAAGTCACATGAAATGAGAGAAAGATAGCAAAAGTCAGAGATTACTCAGACAAAGCCATAATAAGATGCTTATGCTACATACTGAGATGAAGGTTGCAAAGAAGCTTCCTTTTTCAGCACTGCTATAATGTACCTTCTGTTAGAGAGCATTGCTGTTCTACTTTTTCTAGTGACTATACTCTAGAAATCTTCAAATGTCAAAATCTCAAGGCCATTATACCAGTTTAAATAAATTTCACGCGTTGTTTCACATTCAAATGTTTTGCATTCACTACATGATAAAAGCTATACTGTTCAATTTATTATGAGATAAAAACTAAAAGGTTCATACACTAAAATTCAAGTTTATCTTGAGAGAATAAACAGATTAATGTGGAATATAGCTTCATGAGAGATTATATCTAAAGGTATCATCGTGATACAAACTGTTGATAATGCAGAAAATCCAGCAGCATCTATAAGACCCTATATATATATATATATGTTTTATGTTTTTGGTCGAATTGATTTTACACGGTCTAAAGTGATTGAATGTATGCCCAAATTAAACATACTTTACTTGTAAACCAAACAAGCACTTTTCAAGCATTGATTGGATTTAGCTGGTGTTGATGCATGACAGCTCGTTTTAGTTTCAGTAAAGTACATTGACATCATCTGAGGTTCCCTCAAATTATATTTTAATCACCTGGATTTTAATGATTATTTTATTGTTATTGTTACTTCTTTTGAAGGATATATGTATAATATGAAAATCGAGGACAATACAACGTTTTTAAAATAAAAGAAAATTGTGTGTAAAAGTTTCAAAAAACTGAAGTGTTAATTTATTCAAGAAAACCTCAAAAGTGTTGTGATTTAGTTTAGTTTCTTCTACTATTTTTTTTCCCTCATTTTCTTCATTTATTTTACATTTGTTTCTGCTCAATTGTGAGTCATAATGACAGAAAAAAAGGTCTCAAATAAAAGGCTTTCATCATCTGGTATACCAGGTCCATCTGGAACATAATTACTTGCTTGCTAATATAGTGAACATCCTTTCATGAAAATCTTAAAAGAGAAGCATCAGTACATCGAGAAAAACATGCTACAAATAATCAACGTAGAGTATAGTTTTGTTGGTGGAATGAGATTAAATAAGTGAGTACGTACTGTTGCATTGGTTAAATATATTCATGGTTTATCATACACATGGACGACGTGTATTTAATATACAATATAAACTGTTAGTTTTCCAATCAATGGCTACACCTTTATTCTTTAAACTAAAACTCTTTCTCCTGAGAAATTTTATCATAGTAGTGAATACATTTAATGTTGCCCTTTCATTATGCAACCCCCCACACTTTAAAAGGTCACTACTAGCAGAATAAAACTTTAAAAACTAGCCAAGAGCAGAAAGTGTGGTATAATATAATATATATAATATAGGTATTTAACTTTTCAGAACTTTATAATTGAAATGTGAAAGAAAAAAGAGAATAAGCTTGGTGGGAAGGAAGATCCAGAGGTATGTGCTCTCCCTTACTTTTCTCTCCGCCGTGTTAGTTTGTTTTCCACGATCACCAAAGAATCCCTTCCTTTCCTGTGATTCATAGGTGAATAATCTTCACTGTTTAAGGTAAAATAGAGTAGAGAGAAGAAAACCTTAATGAACAAGACCTTTAAAAAGAATGGATTTGAGAAAGGAATCTAAACACATCAATTTCTTACTTTGATTGTTCAACTTGTGACTTTCGAACGACATGAAATAATGAAACTGAGCAACAGTCAATTTTTTTCGCACATATGATGCTTCCAACTGTAGTGAGCTTTTGGTAAGGTTGGTTGAATGAGGAGCTTTATGACAGTAACGCAGACAACAAAGAAGTTCTCCCAGGATAATCCTTGGCATATACCAGTACAAGAAAAATGGTTAAAATAAAAGGTAATAAACTTCAAAGGAATAATGGGAGAATAACACTGCAAAAGAAGAAGGTTATCAAATTCGAAACTTTACTTAGGATAAAATTTGACATGTAATCTTGAGATAAAAAAATTATATAAATAGAATTTATAGATATATTGTTCAAAAAACTAAATATTATAAAACATAAATACTTAAATTATGTCATTAATTTTGATGCATTTCATTAAATATATAATAAAAAAAGAATTGTAGCAGTGTCATGGAAAGACAGAGGGGCACGAGAGATAATGACAATTAGGTTATGAAACCCTAAATTCCAAATGATCTCGTTTTCTTAATTTTTCTCTTTTTCAAACTTGCATAATGGCTCCAAACTCGTGATTCTATACAATTCTACCGATTTCTCAATCAATTCTATCGAGTTTATGCAGAAAACGAGTTTACTTCTTAGAAACCATGTAAGAAAACGTAAACTCGTATGAATTTGCGAGTTAACTCAAGAATTTGATAAACACAAGTGCAAATGCTATAGTTTTCCAAATTACTGACACATGCCTTAATTAGACAGGATTGGTTGTTCCACATATAAATTTAAATTTACAACGTGTGATTTATTATTATTTTTTTTATCACTTCAACTATTAATACTGAGTTTTAGTTTAATAATGGTTGCATGAAAATGTTCTCAAAGGCTTCTCGAAGAACCACGAACGATGGGATTAATCTTAAGTTCACGGAATTTGAAAAACAAATCTGCAATGGGAAAAGAATTAGGCTTTTTTAATCCCTTGGATAGCGGTTTAAAAATAATTATTGTGTTTCGGAAAAAAAAAATCAACTTTTGTATGATAAATTGGGAAAATTTGGAAATAATGTATATTAAGAGAGGAAAAGATATTAGAAAAAAATATAAAATTCAAAATTTTCATATTTATAAATTTTAAAATAAGCGTTTTCCAATTGTTACGGGTCAAACTCGCATAACACTTACAAATTAGTGAGCTTATAATTATTATAAGGTTTTTTTTATCAACAAATATATATATATATATATATATATATATATATATATATATATATATATATATATATATATATATATTAAAACATTTGGAATGTTTCAATAAAAAAATGTTTTGTTACACTTAAAATTTAACTTGTTGATAAATAAATGTTTTTAGTTATTTGAGAGAAAAAAAAAAGAACTCAAATAAATTGTTGAAGGTGGAAATTAAAAGAGAAACAAAAAAATAATAGCTTACAAGCTAGGTTAGTTGCATACTCTTTACCTTTCCATTTTTTCTTTCTATTTCACAGAAGCATTCTCATTTTATTTTATTGCAAACGTTTTTTAGTTTCACATACAATTTATATATTGAAGTGTGAACGGATCAATTATTTTATTATTGGAACCTTACTATTGGAACAAAATGAGGTTTAATTTGGGAATGATTACAAACAATTGTTTCTTGAATTCTGTTAGAATTTCTTTTATTTTTAAAAATATTTGATATAGATATCTATAAATAAATAGGTATTTATTTAAGAGGAAAGTCTAAATTTAATTTTAATTGAATTGAGATGGAAATATTTTGAGCGGTAAGTAGAGCTGTCAAAACGGGTCACCAATCCAACCCAGTCCGACCCACCACGGGTTGGTGGGTAAACGGGTTGACTCACTGACTCACTTAATTACAATCTTTTTAAAATAAAAAATCTTACAAACCTTTATAATTCAAATTTAAACAAATTTCACTCGCAGTTTACTTAATTCTGAAAATAAGAAACTTAAATAATTTTTTCAAAAGAAAAAATAATAATAAATATTTTTTATAAAATTAAAATTAAATTTTAATAAAATAAAATTGTGGGTTGGTGGACCAACCTGGTCCACTACGGGTTGAAGCCGCATGAGCCGGATTTAAATGAGCCGGGTTTAAATGAACCGAGTTGAAATCTGACCCGCATAAAAAAATACAATTTTTTCAAACCCAATCCTGAACCTGTGGTGGGCCGGGTTGGCCCGCGGATTGTAACTCATTTTGACAGCTTTAGCGGTAAGGATGACAAAATGTATTAGCAAATAAGAGGAAAGTCTAAAAATTTAATTGATAATTAAACTAAATTTAGTTTTAAATCACTTGAATGAGATGTAAATTATGGAATTTAATGGTATGATAGAATAAGTATGTTTGGGTAATAAGGTTACGGGATAACAAAAATATGCTGACTGAAGACACTCAAGTATATTTTTGAGATAAAAGTATTTTTGGAGCATTTTGAAAGTTATTCCCAAACATGCAATATACTCTTAATTTGTGTAAAGTTTTAGACACGGAAGCCTTTTCTTGTCTAAATATATTCGGTCAATTGAAACCATTCACTAAAGGTGATCATATATTCATTTGATTTTTTTCTCAACGAGTTAAACATCATGAATATTTCTGAATATCTCATGGAACATTATATGAATTAATTTCCAATGAAACACTAATACCAGGAAATTGCTGAGAATTTGTAAGCTCATTGAAGAAAATGCGAATGTATGAAAAGCATATATCATAATGCCAAAAGTGACATGCATGAGATGTCCAGTAATGCATGCAGCCTTAGCTAACACATAGTGGAATTCCTTTCTACTGCCATTAACGTTTTTTACAACTGGTAAGAAAAGAATCAGCATATCCTATGGAACAATGCCTTCATTATATTCTTCTCCTTAGGATTTTCCTTTTGCTCAACCTTTTCTTAGTTCATTTTCTTTTATCTTTTTCACTCTCTCAGCATAATTAATCTGAATTCCCAAGTTTATCCTCTCTCATGGACTAATTCACAGTCTTTATCAGACAGCAAAAATCATGATGTTATTTAGAAGAAAAATTCCTTAATCATAATATGTTTCTCTCTTAGTTTTGTTATTCTTAGTTCAGTATGATTTTTGTTAGAATACTTTCAATTATAAACATGTATTTTTCTTTCTTCATCGTGTATATGTTCCTCCTTTCATATGTAATAATGGACAGACTCTGTTGATCCTTTCTAGCTTTTCTTGTTTTCCCAATTGCTGTTTTTTGATATAAAAATAATGTTAAATAATTACACACACACATAATAATGTTAAATTATACTAATTTTTACATGTGATTATTATCATAACACAATACTGTTTTTAAAAAATTGTAGCTACTGGGAGGAGTATATATAATTTAAAGTACACAAATCACTGCTCAATATAATTATAACCAAGATATTTCTTAATTATTTAATCTATAAAATACTTTTAATTGCTTTTTACAGTGAGTTGTCCAGCTTAAAAGGTGTGGACACACTGATCCTAGTAGAATTTTAATTTTTATTTAAATAATATTTAATTTTTAAAAAAGTGAAGTAGGTATTGCCCCGGTTTATTGGTATATATTACTTTTGAAATTAGTTTTAAGGTTGACAATTAAATTTTATAGAATATAATAAAAGTATGAAAATTATTAAATTATACTTATGTACAAACTTTAATGTCTTACATTTTTTTTCTCATAAAATTATATATTTATACAAACTGTTTATTTCTCACTAAAGATTTTTCATAATTTCACACTGCACTTTTCAAGTATAGTATAATTTTATATGAGATGTTGTACCTCTCCCTTCAAATGTCAATAACATCATTGTTAAGGGAAAAGAAATTAAACACACGCAATTAACAATACCCCTACATTATTTCATTATAGTATTTAAATATGTTTATTGATATTTTATATATTATTTATTAAATATAATTAATAATGTCGACATATGTATACTTTTTCATTAAAATTGGTTCAAAATTAAAATAACTACATTTGAATTGCACAAAAGGAAAAGTGATAACCCGCGGAATTTTTAAAAATGTTCTAAAGCTATAACAGTTTAAGCTTTGAGATGAAAACACACACAACATTCTTCAAGTGTTGGAAAGTTAAAGCATCATATAATTAAGAAAGAAAACCCATAAAATTGTGTTAAGATTTCAGGTTACAAATGATATTAATACCTTAAGTGAGTTGGACTCAAATATGATTGATATTGTGTATTTATAATGAATTTTTTCCTTAATAAATTCATTAATAATATTAAAGTCAAAGGTTTGAAATTTATAAGTAGTATCAAAGTTAATATATAGTTAGTTAGTTTTCATGATTGACATACAAATAACATAATCTATATATTGATAGTCTTCATAATGAAGAATTCATGTAAGCATATTCTCTTAATAGGAACCACGGTATAAATAAAGGATGTTGGAACAATTTTCCAATAACTTAGGGAAACAAGATGAACAATAATGTAGACTTGATATATTCTTCTAGACGTGAGTGCACACTTTCCTAAAAGCAATATTTCGTTCCTTATAAGAGTAGAGGGGATCACGAAATCCGCTTTTGAAATACAAAGAAGAACAACAACGATGATACTCACTCTTAGTATTACCGTTAAACAAGAATATGTTTCTCAAGAATTGATTTGTGTGTTGAGAGAATGAACAAGTGAATTTCAGTAGAGCACATGATTCCTTTATATAGATGTTGATCAGGCATTAATCCAAGAGATACCAGATTCTGATTAGTTACATTTCTTCATCAAATATTGTAAGTGTTCATGACTAGCAACTCTTCATAAATAATTGTAACTCTTCATGAATGGTAACTTTTCATGAATAATAGTAATTCTTCATTTCATGAATAATTGTAACTCTTCATGAATGATAACTTTTTCATGAATAATAGTAACTCTTCATTTCATGAATAATTGTAATTCTTCATGAATCTGAAAATTGTCTCTAATACTCTTAAATTCCAACAAAGGATACTTATAGTTGAAAATATTTTCATTTGAGAAAAAACGTGCAATGTGGAAGGGATTGAGAGGAGACTGCTGGGAATGTAAGTGAGTCTAAAGTCTACATTTAGATAAATATAAGAAAATTGAACATCATTATAACAATGAAAACCTATAAATCTTTTAACTTAAGGTTTTGGATTAAAATTGATGTTAATCTTTAATATAGGTTGGACTCATATTTCTTTAGTTTTATGTCCCCCTTCATGAATTCTCTACTCAAAAGACTCAATCAACAAAAAGATTAAAAACATCATGTTGAGGGTAACAAGAACAAGAAAATGCACAAATTTGACAATACCTTACTAAAAAATATTTTGATATGGAAGAGGAAATTAATTTAGCTGAATATCACAAAAGTACTTTTCAAATCATATCTTTTTTCCTAGTGTACTTAATGAAATATGCAAGGAAAATTGATTCTAAGAGAAGAAAAGAGAATATTATATAGCATGCAGAAGAATCACTGGGCAAATCTTCTTTGGCAGGTTGCACACTATGATATATATAATTTGTCTAAGATAGTATAGTAAACTGCCAAAGGAGAACTTGCCCTGCAATGCATCTGCAACTGGAAGGTATACCAACTGAATGCCTATTGGAAATGTTATTTATGGCTTCCTAGACTCAGCATATCCCTTCGAATTATGCCTCATTCGTACTGTCTCTCACCTTTCCTATGCTTTTGTCTAACCCCTTGTGAACCATCTTTTTAAAGTGAAAAATCAAAAGGTGAAACCTCGAAATTTGTTATGTTTATTTCAAATTCAGCTTAGAAAATGTATAATTATTATGCTTTATGCAAAAAAAAAAAAAAAAAAGAAAAATCTTGACTTTAACTGTTTTAAAAATACAAAACCATATAGTTCCCTTTCCTGTCATGTAACCATAATTCACCAAATCACATATTTCATTATTTAGATTTCAATTGTCATATTGCTAAATTTAAATTTAGTTTGTTTTGAAATAATGCCTAAAGAGTGTGAACTTTGGCTCTTAATTTGCTTACAAAATCTTAGAGAGTGTCAAAATTTTGAAATATTACGTTGAAAGAAATTTAATTTTTTAAATATAGATTAAACTAAACTTAATTTACTTAACTTATGAGCTAAACACGTTTCAGCAGGGTTAAACATAAGTTAGTATATAACCTGTAACATCCCAAAATATGTGTATAATTGATATCAAGTGGAATGAAACGTATTATAATAATAGAAAACAGTTAGGAGTAGAAGATACTGTATAAGTATAAATTACAGTCATCCAAAATAGAGGGGGAAATTAAAACGACAAGTAATTTAAAGTACAAAGGTCTAAGGTTTTGCAAAACATAATAAGCCAAAAAGAAATAAAACGATATAATCGTCTAAGCACTAGGTGCTGGATCTTCCTCGGTCTCCAATGCCTGCTCCAGAGGTATATCATCACCTACTGCTCACATCCAAAGGATTGGATGATCATCGCAAGGGAGGAAGCAAACACACACAACATACAAGTGCAAGGGTGAGCTAGTTTTCAAATCAACATACAATTCGTAGCAAAGTAATCTAGCATGGCAGGAAGAATAAATTTACATACAAGCATACAAGTTATCATGTTCATGAGCACATAGTTCATAACTTAACCAAAATAAATCATATTAACATGCAAAGACTACTAGACACGTCCGGACATAGAATGAATGTAGAGCTGGGGCAGGTTGTGCACTTGTGATGGCCTCTACTGCTTTGCAAAGCCATTGCCGAGGGGTTCCACCCGACCATACACAAGGCTAATCCGTTACCGCGGTATAGGCCTACAGTGAAAGCGCCTACCCTAGGACCTCCCACTACTCCCACCACACGCGTCAATCCTCTCTAAGTGAGAATGAAAGACCGTTGGAGCGTTAGGGATAACCCCCCATATGGAAGCCTTTCACCATTCAATCAATACACTAATAGATCTCACCGAGAGATCATAATTTCACAACCGAATCCAACCAAATCCAATTACTTGATAATTCTCCGAGTCATATAACTCATACACACCTCAATTTGCCACAAACAATTATATAAACCAACCAACCACAAGCTTTAAGAAATAAATCGAACACTACAAACAGTGGCCTAACCACTGGAACAGAATTGGGTGTCAATACTAGACACCCATGGCAGACCGAACGGTCAAGGGAAAAGCTAGCTCTTCTCTAACCGAGACCCTGCAGACCGAACGGTTATGGGGTGGGAAATCCTTCCCTGGCCGAAAGCACATCTGACCGAACGGTCAGGTGCAAGAAACCACCTACACTAACTATGTTTGATCGAACGGTCATGAGAGGGAATACCTTCTCTGACCAAGAGTGTTTAAGTGGCCAAGAACAAGGCCATACCAAACGGTCAAGAGAAGGGGAAATCTTCTCTGACCAAATGAATCAAACCGGGCGGTCAAGAGAAGGGAGAACCTTCTCTGACCAAGGACACTAAATCGGACGGTCAAGAGAAGAGAGAACCTTCTCTGACCAAGGACACCGGACGGTCAAGGGAAGAATTCAGCCTTCCCTGACCAGACCTACAAAACCGAACGGTCAGGAGAAGGGGGAGCCTTCTCTGACCAAGGCCTCCAAACCGGACGACCAAACTCTGCAGAATTCTGCAAAATTATGCAGAATCGCGATTTCACCTATTTGGACCATTTCTAACCATTTTAACCAACTTCTAACTCCTCTAATCTTTGTTTTAAACATAATTAAACTTACCTAAGTGATTCTAAACATTCCTAACACATTTCTAAAGTGATTTAAGCTTCATTTCAATTCTAAAACTCTCATTTTCCCCACTTAGGGACCCAAAACCAATTCTTACCATTCTACACCCTTTTTGGCTAATTTGGTGACTCAAACAAGTCACAATACACTAAGTAAAACTGTCCCAACAGTCCATAAACACCACAGACCCCAAATACTCAAAATCACTACCTCACTTCCCTTAAAATGGCTAAAAAGTGACTCTAAGGCACTTGGTTTTCTTCCAAACACTACCATAACAGATTTCAATCATCATCACAGTCCCAATCATGCATAATTCAACATACCAAAGAGTTCCAAACAGTCCAAAATCATAAATCATCAATTCTACACAACATACCCATTTCCATACATGAATTTCAAACCAATTCAACCAATTTCATGCTTCCAACAACATACCACTTTAAAATTTATCATACATTCACAGCATACTATAAAAAAAATGGAAAGAAAGCTAGCTCCCCTTACCTCTAGTGTGCACGGCCAACTCAAGGAATGATCCTAGCCCAAGTACTTTGAACCCAAAGTACGAGAAACACCTAAAATCATCAATTGATGATAGAAAACGAGTTTTAGGACTAAAATTAATCTAAATTGAGAAAGAAAACGAGATGAGGTGCAAGCAACAAGAAATTACATGCTAGAACCCTAGAGCAAAGAGGAAAAAGAGGGCTTTCTTACCGGTTGGACGAAAAGAAGGTTCAATCGGTGGAAAATGCTCCTCTTGCAGTCACAAAAGCTTGGGTAGCTTCAATTTGAAATTTAATCGGTGAGATTTTGAGTTATGGCAAATGAAAGGCAAGGCATGAGAAGAATAGTAGAAGAAGATGTTGGTTGTTGACTGTTTTAGAAAGTGACTAAGTCTTAGTATTTTAGGATGTTTTTACTTTACCAAAAGCTTCAGCCAATCCTTTGATGCCACGTGTATTCCACTCATATATATATTTTTCAAGGTATTACATAACCCATCAATAATAATTTTTTATTAGTTTTTTTATAAGTTATTTATTATAATTATTTATGTTTGTAATTATAGATTGACAACTTGATATTTTTAAATACTAAAATGTTGTTCTATAACTTTTAAATAGACATAAAGTAATACTTTAATTTTCAATTACTATCTTTATAATAATATTTGATGAAATATGCAAGCACTTTAGTTATATTGTTTTAAAAAAATGAGTTGTGTTAATCCACTTTTATTATAAAAAATCACATATTAATGATAGGTTCAAATTCAATCCGTTGATGATAGCAAATGTTGGTAATTCAAGTTTATTGACGACCGAAAATATGTTTTTAAACTTTATTGGCAAGATGACAAAATTCTTCAATAATTACTGACTACCACAAACTCGTTGTTAGATACATGTTGATAAATACTAACAGATTCTGATTGATGGTAAAATATGAGATTAAATCTTCTTCTCCCTCCTCTTTTTAATTTTATTTTTCTTATTTTTTTTTCATCTTTTTCCTCTTTTTAATTCTTCTCCCTCCTCTTATTCTTTGTTTTAGCTTATTTTATACTAGTTAAGAAGTATTTGGTGCATTCTATCAATATAAATTGTGTTTCTATCCTTAATGTTTTAAAGCAAACATCTATTCCAGTAATATTCTTTAACATTAATTTGTATTCCGTGTTCTTCGTACATGTAAAATTGCCTAGAATGTCTTTTAAATACCGATGTAGGATAATTTTTTTTACAATACAGTATGCTCCCTGATGCATCTTGGAGTATCCACACACTTTGGTCTCTAATTAGGATCGTCTATGAAATTAATTGATAATTTGATGTTTAATCAAATTCTAAAGATCTTTATCTCTTCCAAACATGTATTATGTGAAAATAAAACTTAAGTCTTCTGTTACAAGCTCTCTATAGGTTATGAACAAAAGTTAATTTATTTACAAACAACAAAACTCCTGTTATATTTTTTTATTTATGATTAAAGTTTCAAACTCGCATATTAGCTAAAGTTGACGCGCGGGTACACACGCACATAAACTTCATATTATTTTTTTATCTGTTCTTGTTAAGAAATATATAAGAAAAAATAAAATAAAAAACAATGAAAGTTCATATTTAAAAACCGATGTTCGAAATAGATGAATATTTGATTTTTATTCAACAGTAAAATTTGATAACTAATTCTTCCAATTTATACTGCATTTTAAAATATAAGAAAATGACATAAATAAATTTTGAATGAATTAATTAAATAGAATAAAATATAGTGAAAATAAATATAAATGATACAATAATATTATATTTGTTTAAACAAGTACATAAAAAGAGTAAATACAATAAACATTTCCTTCTTGAGGAAATTTAATTAGGGGAAATATTTTTATACACGAGAGACAAAACCAACTTCTTCTTTTTATTTCTCCTCTGAAATAAATAATATAAGTTTTACATTTTAATGTTATATTTTTCTTTTTCCATTTCTTTTTTTTTTTAATTTCACCAGAACAAACTTGGCGTCAAAGAAAAACCTAAACACACTGGAAGAATTTTTAATCGACCCTACAAAAAAAATTATGCCCACTACTTTAACTACAGTGAAACATATTAAGCAACCATATGTGGCGAACATCACATAAAAATAGAATAGAATCAACCAAATAAAAGAAGCAACAAAGTATCAGAAGGAAAATAATTAGATGTACATATACGATGAACATGTTAGGTCAGAATTAAAGTACCTTTCAACGGAGAGTGATGAATAAGAATATATGTTTTCAGATTTTGTGTTTACGCATTCATAGGGAATCTGATTTTAAATTGTTGAGAAGAAAAAGAAACGAGACCATTATGCAGAAAGAAGATTCTGCAGCACATTCTCTTTGGCTTCTACAAGCACTCAGAGATTTGTTACTGCTGACTACCAAACACTATTATTAATTATTCACCCAAAAGTTGTTTATGTTGAAACTAGAAGCAGCGCAAAGATTTGCATTACTTGTTATATTCCTATTGGAGAAAGTGAGCTAGTTTAATCAATTATGATTATTATTATTATTATTATGCTTCAACACTAACTGTCAATATTGCCTTATTACAAAATATTTATTTGACTCACCCAAATTTTACATCTTAATTGCACAAACATAAATAAATGAAGGTGATATCTCATCCTGACATTTGTTCATTCCTTATAAAAGAAAAAATGAATTAATCTTCCAATTGTAGTGTGTTAGAGACGCTGATATGAAAACCTAAACGCAAGCAGAGGGACTGTAATCAGGTCAAAAATCATATTTAATTGCTTGGCACTTTAGCTTGCAACAGAAATTAACCAAAAATAATTAAATAAGAGTTAGTAAAAACACGATCACATTTATATTTACATTACATGAGGATGAAAATTTGACAGTGCAAACAAAGCTTATTGAAATAAGAGAAAAACAAACATATAATTTAGGATGAATCTCCATACAAAATTTAAGAGACACATGGTTTCACTCGAGTGACATCGTTAGAATTAACCACCGTACATTCGTCGAGGTATTATCTATTTTGAAACGTGTAATTTCAGTTTTATTCTTAAAAGATGTTTTAGATAATGAAAGAAAGAAAGAGTATCTAAACGGTTTTAAACCGCTTTTTAAACAATGAGATTATTAGGTGTGGTAGGAGCAACTCTCACCTTAAAATCTCAAACCTTTGGAACAATGATACTACTAGTATCTTTTTCTTATATGATGCTGAACATTCTCTTTTCTTGGAAGTTAAACTTGTAGTTGGATTTCTGACATTGGAAAAAATGATTTTCCGAGGATATAAAAGATGAATGTTTGAACTTCATGATTTAAACGAGTAGAAGAAATGTTTGAAAGAATAGATAAAGGTGGTGAGAAAAGTATAATGGATGGATGGAGTGGTTGCAGGAGAATCGCTGGGCAAATCTCCTTTGGCAGATTGCACACTAAGAAAAGTTGCAAATATGATGCATTGATCGTAGTGGGTACCTGCCAATGGAGAACATGCCCTGTAATGCAGCTGCAACTGGGAAGACACACTCTCACACACAGATGAATGGCTTTGGGAACGATATTTATGGCTCTTAGGATGGCATATCCAAAGGAACTATGCCTTTATTTTGCGTTGCATGTGTCCTTTCATATGGTTTTATTCTTTTCTATGCGAACCATCCTTTATGGTGAATTATTTTTTTACACAATGGCTAAGTTTCAACAAAGGAGAAAGAAAAGGGAAAAGATAACTTTGTTTCTCCAAAATTTTTGTGGTACAGATATAGGCTATGTTATGCCGTGTGTGGCCATTCAAAGCTGCAAAAGTCGAAGCCCCCAAAATGTCAAATTCCTCCAACACCACACTTTACAGTTCCATCTTTGATTTGGCTTATTATATTCATGGGATTAAAATACAAATTTTGATTAATTTATTTTGAAAAGTAAAGCAAGTATAAGGAACTTTCCTTTTGTAGCTCTTAAGCAGAGTTTAAAAAATTAATATTCCATTATTGTAATCTGATTATTTATGTAGAAACATGGAAAAGAGAAAAGGCATTGGAGACATCTTTTCAACAAAGAATTTTTATAAGAAATGAAATCGTGTTTGGAAAATATCACTTTACAAATGACTAGAGAAATAATATGTTGTATCCTTTTAAATTTTAACATTTTTGTTATTGTTAATTTTTACTTCCAATAGTTACTGTTATGTTTTTTCTTGTCTAATTATAAAATTATTATATATTTTAAGTTAGTATGTAACTAGTTCAATTATTTTTATTTAAATACAAACTTGTGAATGTTTAAATTCAAAATTTGATTATTGTTTTAAAATATTATAAGGAAAACTTTAATGTTAGATATTCAAAAATTTAAAACATAGAAATAAAGTTTAAGTATATGTTTTTAAGTTTTTCCTGACAAAAGTTCATATTCAATTTATATAATAACTCATCAAGTCTCAATATCTTACATCCTTAGTGATGACACTGTTCAATGTTATATCAGCTCAACGTCATATCATATAAAACACAAAAGGAACTCTTTGTCAAACCATTTTAGATCGTTCAGTGTTAGTGTTGAAAGACTAGGTGATGCTCAACACCACTTTATTGCCCTTAACATTGATTTATCTCCGGATGGACACGATTTTGGTGCCACTCAAAACGAGTATTTGTTCTAAAATGATAAATTCAAAACATCATTTCTTGAATTCTTGTTTGTTTTTTTAATTGTTCTCTATTTATTTATTTTATACTTTGTAAATAAAAGTATTACAAGTCAAATAAACATAAAACAACTAAAATATAAAATATATTAAACTTAAAAATAAAACAAAATTAAAATTAAGAAAATGTTTCTTTATTCATGGTAATAGACACACAAAATAAATAAAAATGAACATTATCACTTTCTCTTGAAAACTTTGATAAAAAAGTTTTTTTATTCAAAATATGATGTAGGGGTCATGCTTTCAATAAGCACTAGAATACAAAATTTACTTAAACATAAAAAGGTTCACACCACTAATTTAATACAAAATTCACCCACTACAAAGGGAAACATTATAAATTAAACTTTCAATTACAATTGCTCTTTAGCTCAAATATAATTATAAATGTCTAAGATACAATTAAAAAAAAGTTAATTTTCCTCTCTTTCCTTTCTATCATTAATTTGTATTTTAACTTTGCATTTTTTTACTAATTCCACCACCAATATGTCATTAATACCAACAATTTTATCTTTTGCTTATTCTATTTCTTGTTTTTCTTCCATTTCACCTTTTGCTTCGTCAACTCGTTCAAAGTAATTATAGTGACAATCACATCAAAACCACAACCCCTTATCAAAAACCATGGTAACAAAATTGAATACCAATAATACACTTCATTACTTACTCTTTAGTTCCTACATCTCCAAAATAATATTCCTTTGTTCTTCCCGGTGTTTGCTTTCAACTAACATTAGTCTTTTCTCACAATCACATAATTTTCCTCTTAAGCTCGAAAATGAACTTGATGCACATGTACTTTTCAATTCATACTTACAAATAGATTCAGAGATTTCACAATGGAATTTCATCACGAAGTTATAACCTAACCACATTTTAATATTAATCCGCAAATCAAACAACCTTAACAAAAAAACCTTAATCAGTAAATTTTCCAAATCAAACAAATTTATCACACTTTCAACACCACCATATGTCAAATATTTTGTTAGGTATAATTTAGACATTGTTATAATTTGTGCAGATATTATTTCTTTAATAAATGAAAAATTATTGGAATCTTTTATATATATATATATATATATATATATATATATATATATATATATATATATAAAGTTAGAAAAGTGTTTAAAGAAAGAGCCTTCTTTGAGTAGCATTGTTTTTACTTTAATTATTGATTCTTTTGTTACTAAATAGCACTAAAGAAATTGAAAAAGTCAAATTGGACCAACGTAATAAGTACTTTATTTTTTGTCATAATATTGTCATACATCAGTTGCATATAAAAAATACGTCATTTTTGGTCATAATACCTAAGAAGGGAGACTTTTTATTTTAATTTTTTTTGTAGGATATTGTTTCTTACACCCTATCAAATTTGAAATCGGAATTTATTTTCCGAAACACAATAAAAACTTCTCGAAATTATTTTCCGGAAAGCAATTATACGAAAAAAAAATGCAGTAACATTTTGATGGAGTGAGGCAAAAATTTGATAGGGTGTAAGAAGCAAAACCATTTTTTTATGACCTTAAAAATAATTAGGGCTTTGATTAAAGCGAGTTTGAGCCCAACGTTTCAAGTCTGCAAAAAAGGAAAGGGGCAACACCACTGCAATGCCTCCCTGTTGATGCATGCGTAGGAAAATTGCGAAAAAGAAACCATAGTTAAAACATGGGGTTAAACATCTAATTAAATCCAGAAAATATGAGCTCTCACTGTAGTATTTAAAATTAATTAAATTTAAAAATATATAAAAACATAATTCATACTCATTCTAGTCTGAAACTCAAAAGGCTGGGAATTAAATAATAAAATTAATGTAATTTTAATGACTAATATAATAATAAATACTCAAGTTTAAGAACTAAAATGACATTGCATAATCTTATTTTAATTTTTATTATTTTCAAATATTAATGTAAAATATTTAATACTTTCAATATTAAAATAGTGTATTCCTTTATGTAGTTATTATTAGAGAGAAATTATATAAATATGATGAGTTTAACTCATATAAATTATTCACGTCACTTTTAATCTAAAATAATTTAGAAAATTTGTTATACAGTGTTTAACTTTGTTATTTTTATCTAATGTGAAATTTTGTCTTATTCTTAGATTATTCTCAATAAGAATAATATTTTATAAAAAATAAAAGTTGTAATCTTTAAGTTGTGTTTTTATTTTTAGGTTTAATAGGTTCGGAGGTCCCTATATTTGGGGGTTTGTTTCAATTGGGTCCTCCAATTTTGGAAGTGATCAATTAGGTCCCTAATTTTGTCAATTTGAATCAATAAAAGCCTTTCCGTTAAATGCAGTTAACGCCGTGAAGTTTTTGAACATGTGACACGCTGACGCTTCCAGGTGACAACGTTTCAAGTGCATAGGTGGATTATAAAAGGGTGAAATCCCTAAATTAAAAGGGTGTATTTGAAGGTGAAATCTTTAAATTAAAAGGGATTTCACCCTTTTATAATCCATCTATGCACTTGAAATGGTGCCACCTGGAAGCGTTAGAGTGCTACATGTTCAAAAACTTCACGTCGTTAACTGAAAAGCTTTTATTGATTCAAATTAATAAAATTAGGGACCTAATTGATCACTTCTAAAATTGGAGGACCTAATTGAAACAAACCCCTAAATATAGGGACTTCCGAACCTATTAAACCTTATTTTTAATATAAAAGTAGATAAATAATTATTTCTTTTAGCATTTAGGTTTTATAAGGAGTTGATGCGGTAAGAATTACTTTTACGCAATTAAAGTTGGAATATGGTATATATAAACGATCCAGAAGGTTGCTTTATCAATTTTACTCTAGCATTGCTAATTGTCGTTTGATGTCTAAGACTATATATTTTCAAAGTCATTACGTGATTGTGTCGTTTGATGCCTAAGACTATACTTTCAAAGTCATTACGTGATTGTGTGAACCAATCATCCTATCATAAAAATTCTTTAAAAACTCGATCTATAACAGGAGGATGATCGCCTAGTCAATAAAGTTATTAGAGTTTGGCTTGATGTTTGAGCCGAGAGATTCAGTCAAAGACCAATGCTTGACTCATTTTGTGGTTGAGCTACAAAGAGTGCATAGTGAACTGGTTGACCAGTAATGGATGTGTCATCAAACAAAAGGAGAGGAGGATACTTTATGTTTACCCAAGGGGTGTTCATGGAACATTCCTTAATTATTAAATTCAAAGTATCAAACAATTAGGATGAGTAATAAGTCTTAGTGGTCGGATTGACCATAGCTAAAAACTTGGAAGCACAAAAGCTAAAATACAAAAGACCGACTCCTAACTAGTGGTCGATCAAGTTAAAGGAAATTATCAAGTCAAATATGACTTGCTCCTTCAATATTATCACAAGGTGGTAGAGCTGATGAGAGGATTTAAAGGGGACACCCTCGAGCATATTCTCCGAGAGGAAAACACCTAAAGAGATTTGTTATCCAAGTTAGTCAAATGAAAGGAGAAGGGGCAGATAAAAACTTTAATAAGGCAAGTATGAACACGTCTATGGCCAATCAGGAGTATTGAAGTGTATAAATCTGACCTTTAATGAAGTAGTAAGAAGACGGCATGTGAATCAAAATAAGGATGCAAAGCGGATCACTCGTGTTGTTACCAATGACGACCTCTACAAGAGAGGATTTTCAACACCACTTTTCAAATTTATATCCCAATAAAAGGCCCAATACGTAATGGATGAGTTGTATAATGGTGTTTGTGCATGCATACTGGTCGGTGAGCTATGAAAGCACAAGTCCTACGAGCGATATACTCATGGCCAACGATCGAGGTCGACTGCAAGGAATTTATTAGAAGGTGCAATAGATACCAAAAGCATGGAAACGAAGTCAAGACATCAACTTCAAAGTTACCTAACACTATTTCCCCTGACCGTTCGCTTGAGGGGAATGGACATTGATAGCCCATTGTTAACACCTTGCAAGCGCACCAAATCGTTCAAGTAATATAGATTGTAAGTTCAAGTATCGTTTCCCAAGGGATTTGTGTTTGTTTAGATAATTATGATTACTTACTACTTTAGGCAATGACTATAAACAATAGTTGATTGAAATAAGTTGCAAACATATAAAATTACTTAATATAAAGGTTATAAAGTGATACGGGTAAACACTCATCGGGGTTGGACTTTATGACCCAAACTCTAAGTAGTCATCCACACAATATATCTCTAACATATTCAAACATTTACATCAGAAGTATACAAGCATTAATCCCTTAGAGACAAATTCTAAATCTTTATGTGAAAATACTAATCCCTTAGATATTCAAACACAAGATTTGCATTAAGAAAATATGTCTAGAACGACCAAACACCTTGGTCTATGTCTAAAACCAAGCCTCTTGGTTGTTCTATCCATGTCTAGGTTCCAAAGCATTTTTCAATGATTAGACACCACCAAAGTAGCATAGATATTCCATCATGCAAGTGAATAAAAATGATAAAACACAAGAAATATGAAAGATATTCTATTGCATAGAAAGAACTACAAAGAGTTTAGGTACATTAGATCCAACCCAAATGAAATGGAGTTTAGCTACCCCTATACATCAAGAACACAAGAATGGATTGAAATGATGAAAAGGATGGAGGAAGATGGAGTTCTTGAGCCCTAGAAATGCCTCAACATGTGTCTTAAGCGTCTGGTTCATTTCCACTTAAAAAAATTGTCTTTTTCTTCAACTCTCGACACTTTAAAATCTTTACAAAAAAATGTTTTCTCGCTAGGCCATAATATCCCCTCATTGGGTGAAAGGTATCTTTTCTGACACATTGGACTTCAATGCCGATCAACTAAAGGTAGAGATCAACATTGTCATCGAATGAAGGGAGATGGCAGTGATGAGAGTTAAAGCATGTAAACTGATGGTAACGCGAGGTTATAACTTCAAAGTCAAGCAATGAGTTTTGTCAAGCAGGACCTAGTGTGGCTAAACATGAACAATGCTCACAAAAAGTCAGCGCATGGCAAGCTTTCTCCAAACTAGGAAGGATTGTTCAGAGTGGCAAAAAACACAAAAAATAGGAAAACACAAGTATGAAAATTAAAATTACTTGAATCACTCTAATGAACATTGTACAAGGTGAAGAGGTTGATCCAATAGTGATTGGTTTACAAAAAACCTAGTACTATCGATTCCATCAAATCGACCAGTAAAAAGTATAACAAAAAAATACAAGACAATGAAATTAAATGAAGCTCAATAGTTAGGAGGATCGAAGGTGTCTTCATCAGCCTCACTCTGATCGGCAAGGTTGAAAATGACTTCATTCTCAGTGGCATCCTCTCTGGTGCCTTCAATACCACCTTCCTCATCCAAAATGTTTTGAATGTGCATCAATTGAATGTCAAATTTTTCCTAGTGGAGAGGAATGTCATAGAAGCTAGCCTCGTATTAATCCATCACTTGTTACCCAATTTCATTCAACTTAGTAACTAGGGACTTATATTTTTTGTCCAAGTCCCCCAAAGATTTATGATCGACCTGTTGAACAAGTAGAAAGTCATCAACTTGGCACTATAGATGACGAGTATCGACCGTCAAGCTCTTATCCTTCTCAACCAAGGCAACAATCCTGGCATCGACATCCTTCTCTTTCTGACCACATGGAGAATTGGCAACATTGTCGATAAGACCCTATGCGCCTTAAGGGCAGTGGCAAGATCTACCTTAGTCTCCGTCAAGCTCTTCTCTAATTGAGTCACCTTTGATTAGTTGGCTCCAAGGGTCACCCTTTGCTATAACACAGTCACACAGAGGTTAAACTTTGTTGTTGTAGCCAAAGCCTTGACCTTTGACAACCCTTTTATTAGCTCTTTCTTGGTAGGGTTGAGGTGAAAGAAAACTTTGTCTCTAAATCCATAAGTTCGTGTCGAAAATACCCCTAACAAGGAGGGCAACGTCACCCCCAACCTGACGGTTGCGCTTATGAGAATGGATGGAAGTGGGTTGTTCTTGTTAGCAAAATCTTGAAGTTTCGAAGTTTTGGTGATGTCTTAAAGTCAAGTCTCAAGTGTTCAAGTTGCAAGAAGACATTCATGAATTGTATACTTTAAAATTCATTTTAAAGTCAGAAAAACTCTAAAATAATCGATTAACACTTAAGATAATCGATAATCAAAGAGAGGTTTTTAAGTTTGCTAAAAATTCTTTTTGTCTCTAGAATAATCGATTACCAGCCCATGATAATAGATTATCCATAATCGACTATGATTTACAATAATCGATTATCATAACTAGTCGTTGGAGATTTTAGACATGTTTTTGGCTGTTATGCATTCATCAAATGCATAATCTATTACCATAAGTGGATAATTTATTATCACACGTTAAATAGTTGACAATGAATTTTTGGAGGTATCTGATAACGATTATTTTACGTATTTTTGTGTCTATATTTTGGTGAATAAATCAACTCTTTCATAGCTTTTACCTTGTTTTATCCCCAAGTTTAGCGTGTTTTCCTATTTTATTGTTTTTTAGAAAGTATATACTTGTTTTATCTCTGATCTCGCTTTGAGTGTGAAATAAGAAAACATGAAGCAATTCTGGTGAGGGAAAACAAGTTGAAACTCAAGGAAGCATGATTGAACAACAAAAGATGGGTTTTAAGTGAGTACTCACACTAGGTGGCACAAGAGTCACATTTAGTATTGCGAACACAATGAAAAAACGAAATTATTAAAATGGCATTGTTCCTTATTCATTGTTCATTATTCATGGGTTGATCGACACTGTTCATGGGTTGACCAACACCATTCACTCGCTTAGGAAAGTTGACTTTTTTGTTGGGCGAGTTGACTTTTTGCTTGGGCAAGTCTATCAAACCAGAAACACGTTGTCAACAACCAATTTCGTCCGGGAAAGTAAATAATCAAAATTAAAGGATAAGAGAATAATAATTAATGGTGGGTAAAGGAAAAAGGAAAAAGAAAATAATAAAATAATCTTCCTTAATGTATGACACATCACTTTAGAATGTTTTCGAAATATTAGTTTAATATGGTAATAATTTCAATTAATATTATGGCAATAAATATAAGCAATATTTAAAAATAATATGTTGATTGCTACATCACTTTCTTCCTAAAGAGAAAAATAAGTTTTCCTGTCTTGAATATTATTTGATTTATTTTTCTTGCAATCAAGACCATTTCTTTCCCTATTTTGCTAATTGTCAAATAATTCGCCATTAAGGCAACATCACAATAATATTACAATGTGTGTATATAAGTACGAACTCTGTGATAGGAAAAAGGCACTGGAAAAATAGAGAAAAACACCTAGAGAGATAAAAAGATTGAAAAAGAGAATATAGAGAAAATAGGTTCTCAAACATAAATGTTCTGTCAACTGCAACCACCAGGAAGCACTAGGAAATTCTAGAAGCTAAAAAGGTACGCCATCTCTATACCATTCCTTATTTTCTTTTTATTATATTTGGATGTTTTAAAAAAGAGGTACAATTTTAACGTGTTCTAAAAAAAATCATAGAAAGAATGTTTTCTTTCGTTTCTTTTGGTATTGGCTATATCTCTCGCATCACCTGATGTTTTATCATTATTATTATTTTTAAAGAAAATAAATAATAAATCAATGATTTCGTAGAAAAATACTTTCTTATCACGTTTTTGTCTATAAATAAATCATAAAATAAAAGGTACGCGTCGGTCTATGACTGTTTTATTTCTTTTTTCCAATCTTTCTTAAAATAAAAAATTACAAAATATTTAAAACCAAAAGGTCAATTTTGTTAAAGTAAACTTTTTCACTTTTCGAAAAATGTCAAACAATCCATAATCATTTTAAAACAAACTGACAAACCTTTTTTTAAGATAAAGAACTAAGTTATCCCTGATTGTCCATTAATGGATATACATAAGACCAAGGTCAATCCTTGTCGGGTTCATCAAACAAAAAATATTTTTTGTTTCCTAATAATTTATTTTATTGGAAAAACCCTAAAAATAAAAGCATGGTCTACGAAAAATAGATTTTTCAGGTTCGAAAATCGGTTACATGTAAGGAAGGTATTAGCACCCTACCGCGTCTGCCCAAAGGCAGTACCTTTAATTAAATATATAAAATTAACATGGTTTTCCAAAATATTTAATTTTCCCAAAACATAAAAAATTTTCCAATAAAATAAATTATTAGGAAACAAAAAATATTTTTTGTTTTATGAACCCGACAAGGATTGACCTTGGTCCTATGTATATCCATTAATGGACAATCAGGGGATCATGTAGCTCTTTATCTAGAAAAAGGTTTCTGAGTTTGTTTAAAAATTATTATGAATTGTTTGAAAATTTTCGAAAAGTGAAAAGGTTTACTTTAACAAAATTCCCTAGTACTTTAACAAAATTATTATGACAGAACCCTTATGTCTCAGAACCTAATTTTCTCTATATTCTCTTTTTCAATCTTTATTATTTCTAACATAGAGTGCGTATTGTAATATTATTGTGATTTTGCCTTAATAGCGAATTAATTGACAATTAGCAAAATAAGGAAAGAAATGGTCTTGATTGCAAGAAAAATAAATCAAATAATATTCAAGACAGGAAAACATATTTTTCTCTTTAGGAAGAAACTGAATCAACATATTATTTTTAAATATTGCTTATATAATATTAATTCAAATTATTACCAAATCAACATATTGCTTATAATTCCTTGTACAATAACTATTTGATAAAAATACAAAAAGATTATCTTGTGTTTTTTGTGCACTTTGATGTCTAATTCAGTTATGAAAGGAAGAGTTGTCATGTATTACACAACTCGCTTAGGATAGAACGATATTTATCACTTGGTATAGCGCTTTGTTGGGGACTTGTGCTCAACACAGGGCAATTTAGGCATTTGTGACTCTTTTAGACTTTGTTGATATTTTTACCTTTATTTTTGTTAAAATGTATATGCATTATCAGTGACCTATGAATAAAACATACATTGAATTTTCTTGTTTTAGTTTTACTTCTTATAAGAAACTTTGATACAATTTAGTCACAAACTTTAAAAATGAATTAATGTAAGGTTTAAACCACTTAGGCGTCCCTATTTTCGTTTGGTCCTCCCACTTTGGTCCCCTTCTTTTAAACTTTCCCAATTGAATCCTCAAAATTGCTAATTTAAAGCAATTCAACCTTTGTCGTTAAAAATGGTTAACGACTGTTTAAATATTATGACGTGACATTATAAATTAATTTTATATTAAAAATTATTAATAAATATTTATCTAATCAGGATTTTTAGAAGGACAAAAGTGGGAATAAAAAAAATTTCTTCATCATTTTCTCGCTCCTGCGTCTCAAAATCCTCTCACAGTAGAAGGTTTTCGAGATTCTTAAGGTTTTCCAACTTGCTTGGTATGGATCCAGTGAGAGAGTTCTCGTAAAGGTAAATGTTTTGAAGCCCTGTGCAGTCCCCAAGTTTAGTTGGTATTTCACCGGAGAGTAAGGAAGTGTAAATGGCAATGGTTTCAAGGTTTTTCAGAAGGCCAAGAGTTGGTGGCAGAAAACCTGAGAGGCTTGTTTCAGCAAGACCCAACATCACTAAACTGGAACAGTTGCCGATTTCTTGTGGTAGAGGACCCTCCAAGTTCTTGTTTCCCCCCGCTCTTATCACTTGAAGGTTCTTAAGGTTGCCGATGGTGGTAGGAATTTCCCCGCTGAGTTGGTTGTCATATAGGATCAGCTTCTGCAACTTTGTGAGGTTTCCAATTGCAACTGGAATGGTGGGTCGGTGGTAATAAAATCGCAGAAACCTAAACAGAAACGGAAAAGATTGAACTAAAAAACTGAGAAATAGAGAATCAGTGACATAACAAAATCGCAGAAACCTAAACAGAGAAAACCAATTCGCCATCACATCTTTGTCTTCTCCACTATCGCACAACCAATAGCATGTTCTTTTCTCTCATATCGCAATATTCAATCTCCTCTACCGCTCCCCACCATCATCGGACCAGCAAAACCAAACCAAGAAAACCAAAAAATCCCCAAATCTGGCCACAACCGAAACCTTCAAAAACCATCCAGACCACCACTGTGAATCTCCATCCACCTCCTCCATGCTAAAATCCCAATCACAACCTGTAAGAAAAACCACCTATAAGGTTTGTTCCCAGTTTAAAGAACCAAAACGCAGTCATGAAAATTTCAAACGCAGGAACGAGAATGTGAGGAAGAAGAAGGTCCTTTTTATTCCCACTTTGCCCTTCTAAAAATCCTGATTAGATAAATATTTATTAATAATTTTTAATATAAAATTAATTTATAATGCCACGTCATAATATTTAAACGGCCGTTAACCATTTTTAACGGCAGGGGTTGAATTGCTTCAAATTAGCAATTTTGAGGACTCAATTGAGAAAGTGTAAAAGAAGGGGACCAAAGTGGGAGGACCAAACGAAAATAGGGATGCCTAAGTGATTTAAAACTTAATGTAATCATTATGACCCAATTTACGTGTCATGGCATTTTGGATTGACGTTTGAATGGTTTACATAATTTTACATATTCTAACTCAAATAGTGAATACTATTTAACATGTAATTAAAAACTAACACAGATTAAGAATAATGCATTGATTCATTTTTAAAGTCGAAAGATAAAATATATCAAAATTTCAAACTTAACAAATTTTAATTTCATATCTAAGTATAAAGATCAAAAATATTTAACTCTTTATTTATTTATTTATTTATTTATGCTTACAATAGCGGTTGATGGAGGTATAATTCTCCTTAAAAATAACGAGTCTTGTAAAATTATCGGAGTTGGAACCATTAACTTCCGATTGGACAATGAACTTAAGAAACTACTTGAAGAAGTTAGATTTTATACCTTATTTATTGAATTAATTTAATTTCTTTTTTTTTTATATATAAATGCAAGTGATATAGTGTGTTGTCTTGTTAAAGTAGCATCATTGAGACAGAGGTGTTTTAAGTTCAACAGAGAGTAACTTCGTAGGAAATTTTGATTGGTAACAGGAATCATATTGTATAAGCTCCTGATGGGAGATTATTGATGTGTGTGAAGTGTGATTAGAGGTGGTGGTTCTGTGGAAGCTGAAACCAGAGCATAGGATGTTGTGGGTGGACTGGTTTGGTGGTATAGAAAATATTGCTCCCTTATTTAGAGCATGTGAGTGTAGATTCCATGAAGGATATAAGAAGATGAAAAGCATAGAGCTTTTAGCAAGAAGCCAATGAATAGATACAAATATAGCTTCTTTTTTCCCATTGAGAGAGAGACATGTCAAGCAGAAATGGACAAGCAAAACCGATGGAAGGATGAACTTTTTATCATTGGTGCATGAAAGGATGAGGAGACAATAAAGCAGTCCTCTCTCACGTAGCTAGTAGCCTTCAAAAAGAGATGTTAGTGCGTACAACAAAACAAGGCTAATAAGAGCAATTTAAGGAGGCATGCAACTACTAAAATCCAAACCTTCTTTTTGCCTTCTATTGCTAGTGCTTCCCTCTGCAACAATGAGATGATTCAGTAATCGACAACTCCTTTCCATGGCCTTTTATGCAACTTATGTGCTTTCTGTTTGTCATTTCTACCTTTAGAGAATGACCACCCAATCCACAGTTTATGCAAAATGCTTATGCTTTTCTTCAACTTGGATTATAATAATATAACCTGTAACACACATTCACATAAACACACTAAACCACCATTTATATATACATATATATGTGTCAGTCTATATTAAAGAATTAATTTATAAATTCTTTAAACTCCTTCTTCCATTATCCATTCAATCTATTTCTGGTTTTGAAAGATATATAAAGAGATATTATAATGAATCGATGTGTTGGAGTACCTAATTTATACTTTATGAATTAATTGAAGTAGGTAGAAACGAAGCCAGCGAATCTGAAGTGGAGAAAGGGAAGGATATAAAGAATAAAACAGAAAGTGTGTCAGTACATGTGATATAAGTGTGGCCACTAGCTAGTGAAGGTTTGGCATGGAGAGAGAGAGACAAAGGCAAAGGCTAATGCAAAGAGAGGCCCGTGAAGATGAATGACTGATATGCATGCATGTATGCTTATGTCTCATTGGCATTGCCAGTGACTGAACTGATATATGCATTATTTCTGACTGAGAATGACCATCCTCTCTTATTGTCCATTGGATTGCTTCAGTTCTCACATCCCTTCCCATGCAAATTTTAACAGTCTTTTACTGAATATGACAACTATATCATCCACCTTTTCATGCTCCCCCTCTTCACTTTCTCTCCTTCCTACACATCCCTTTCACCAACCAACCCTTGTTTTCTAGCACTTTCACAAATGACAAATTACTAAACTCTGTACTTCTCACACCTTTTTTCATTTACAATGTACCTACATTTCGAGAAACCACAAATCAAAACCTATTCCACTATGCCTCACTTTCCTCTTCAAAACTCTACTCTTAAATCATTTAAATTAATTGAAATCTCTTCTGCTTCATATCATTCGTTCATAATCACTACTTTGTAAATTTTAAAACTTGTTTCTGTTCAGAAGTGATTTACCATTACTTATTAAATAATAAATCTATGTTTGTGCTAATGAAAATCCCATCATTTTAAAGAGAATAAATGTATAATACCCTTTCAATCAAGCTTGCTAACTAAAAATCACTTTATTCAAATAATTTTTATCATGACAGGTTTTGGTTTTTACACCAACCATATGTCTCTTTGTCGCTATTCATTTTCTTATCATTTCACATTTCACAGTCTAGTCAGTGCCTTTGTTTTTCCTCTTTTCCCCGTGTCTCTCTATATGTGTAATAGGTATGGTGGTGTCAGATAGTCTTTAACTCTATCTCATGTTTTTTATTTTTTATTTTACTTTCGTGTAGAGAAACACATGGTAGCAATGGACGATTTTTATCAATTTCAATTGACAAGAATCCAAGAAACATCACTCCAATCACCAGCTATAAATACCCAGCAAGAGTTAAGTTCTCTCAATTTAACATTCACCAGAGAGATAGAGAGAGATAGAGAAGACTGATAAACAGAGAAGATGGCTTGCAGAGTGCAGAAAAGGATATCACTGCGCAGAAAACTTCATATTCTGCGAGTCCTTACCAACTCATATTCTGTAATGCAATCTAACACCATCTATTTCAACCTCTCTTTCTCATTTTCTTTCGCATGATTTAGAAACTGAAGTAACTTTCTTTCTTCATACATTGAATTTGTTTCTGTTTTGTTTTGTTTTGTAGGCCAAGAGAACCTCCATTGCCAATACCACCATTCTGCGTTTGTACAAGCTTAAGCTCGCCTTGGAAACTCTAAAAAGACATTATGAAAACCTACTAGCCGCAAGAGAAGACCACATTAACCTATTGAACCATGTGAAAGAGAACAAGGTATGCTTATTCTCTTAACCTTTCCTACATTACAAAAACAAGGCCTGGGTACAAAAATGAAACCACCCATCATAATAACATGTTAGATATACACGAATGTTGTTTCTATGTTTAATGTTGCAAAAATATGTGCCAGGATGTGAAAATAGAGAAGGTAAGGGCAGGAACATTTATGGTGAAGGTCACCTGTGAGAAGGGGAGTAACAAGCTAGTGGGTATTTTAGAGGCATTTGATGAGATGCGTCTGAATGTTCAGCAAGCCAAAGTTTCATGCGAAAATGGTTTTTCTTTGGAAGCCATTGTTGTGGCTGAGGACCAGACCCTTGATGTAAAGGATGTCACTGAAGCACTTCTGAAAGCTATTGGAAAGCAAACTGGTGAGAAGTCGCAGAAGTTTGACAAAAAGCTGTGATCTTTTACTTTTTTCAATCACTTTAGTCTGCTCAACATCTTGTGTATCTCAAACTAGTTAATACCAATTTCAGTTTCATCTTTATATAAACCAAATTCTCAAAGATTTTGGCTTGTTTTCTATGTGCTGGAACATAACTGTGTTAGACCCATCCAAGTGCAGCAGCACATCCACACCCTGTGGTGGGGAATGAATGAAGTTTCGGCAATGAAAAAAAGAACAGTTCCATAAGAATGATTGGGATGGCTTTGACCAGTGAATCAGTCTAAGTTATTGAATAGCATTACTTTCAGAACATTTTTTTCACGATATTTTAACGTTATCTACTTGTTTTTTGTGATTCAAAATTACTCCATAATGCTAAAATGTTGTGAAATATCATTATCCTAAATTATTCGCTAGAAGTTATTTGATTGATGTTTTAAAATCGTACTGTAAGAATGGTAAAATTCAGGGGGAAATGGATTAGTTGGATCAATGAATGACCAAATATAAACAATAAAATTGTGGTCCATAAAGTTGGGCCAACCCGAATTTTACACCTCTGTGGGGAAAACAATTTGTACGGTGGTGTATCCCCAAAGTCAAACGACCGGCCTTACAGGGGCCCATCACAGTGCCAATAGTTATTGGGCTCGAAGCCCAGCACCAGAATAAAAGATTCCCAGGTATATCAATCATATATTCTAAACAGAAATATATCAACCAGATATATTGCAATATCAATCATATATATTCTAAACAGAAATATATCAACCAGATATACTGCAAGCACAAATAAAATCCAAACGAAGATATTTTATTCAGAAATATGCCAAGCAAAGATTATATTTTATTTTATCATATCAGAAATATGCCAAGTAAGATTATATTATTATATTTTATTCTGTTTATATTTTGTTCATTTTATATCAATCCAAAGCCTATAAATAAAGGCCTGAGGACTCCAAACAAGGTACGAGTTATTCACACTCCCAATACACTCCACTCATAATTCCTTAGCATATTCTTTGCTATCATACATCATCAATCCTCTCCCATAGAGGATCGAGTTCTCTCCTACTGAGAATCTATCATACACGCCTAACTTGGGCGTCGGAGCGCCTTTTCAGGTACCTCCCCCCTCCGGTCAAGACTTGAAGATCACCGGACGGTCGAAGTCAACACAAAGCATGCGGTTGAGATCCAGAAGAAGCAGACAGAAAGACAGAAAGCGACGTCATCAAGGTCAGTCCTTCGGTCCCAAAAATTTATACCGAAACATTTTGGCGCCCACCGTGGGGCCGAATGGCAAACCCAAATGGCGACCACGAGGAGCATGGAGGAACAACAAAACACCAGAAAGATGATAATAAACAAAGATGAGCGTTCGGTCTCAACATCACTACTCCATGTCAACATCAAGAAATTTCACTAAAGCGAAGATTACACAACATGAGTTATCATCTCTACATGGAACATCTTCAACAAGATAAGTATTTTTTTTATTTAAAAAATGAAATAATAAAAACCTACCGTAAATTCTATGGGAGCACCAATCACCTTTTTCATTATAAAAATATATCAGGAATCCTTGGAAAGATTAAAACTGCCCTATATAAGTGTCAAGAATACATACGGCAATCTCTTCACCAATATTTCAAGATTTATTCTGTTTCATGCAGAATCATCATTAATTATCATTAATTTATTGCTGCATAATTGAATACCATGGTATTCAAAACTAATTTTGATATCACTGCTCAAGATTTATTCCAAGATTTATTTACATATATTCGGTAATCATGTATCAAGATACCACTTTTCATTATTATATCATCAAGGTAAAAGAAAAACTTCAGGGGCAATACGAGGATAAATCAAGATAGCCGCAAGAATACTGAACATGATGCAAAAGGTGGCGCACTCTCTCGGCCAGTCGACTTTTATAACATGATCTATTTTGTTATGAATTGTCTAACCATGTAAATACATTGGTTTGTCTCATTACTCTTTTCGAGTTGTTATATCTCTTCAATGCAGATGACAGGATCTTGCACACAAATCATTTGGCTTATCTGGAGCTTACCATAAATCAAAGAACCGACCGGTCTCAATATATCTCTCTGATATTATATCTCTTGCAGATTACTAAAGCGGTTACAATCTCAACCGACCGGTCTCAATATATCTCTGATATTATATCTCTTGCAGATTGCTAAAGCAATTACAATCTTAACTGACCGGTCTCAATATATCTTCAATATATATCTATTACGGTTGCATCTCAACCGACCGGTCTCAAATATATATCTCTTACGGTTGCATCTATATCGACCGGTCTCAATTATATCTTCAATATTATATTTCTTGCAGAAGCGGTTACTAAAACCGTACAATCTCAACCGATCGGTCTCAATATATCTCTGATATTATATCTCTTGCAGATTGCTAAAGCGGTTACAATCTCAACCGACCGGTCTCAATATATCTCTGATATTATATCTCTTGCAGATTGCTAAAGCAATTACAATCTTAACTGACCGGTCTCAATATATCTTCAATATATATCTATTACGGTTGCATCTCAACCGACCGGTCTCAAATATATATCTCTTACGGTTGCATCTATATCGACCGGTCTCAATTATATCTTCAATATTATATTTCTTGCAGAAGCGGTTACTAAAACCGTACAATCTCAACCGATCGGTCTCAATATATCTCTGATATTATATCTCTTGCAGATTGCTAAAGCAGTTACAATCTTAACCGACCAGTTTCAATCAACCGACCGGTCTCAATTATATCTTCGATATATATTTCTTACGGTTGCATCTCAATCGACCGGTCTCGATATATCTCTCTGATATTATATCTCTTGCAGATTGCTAAAGCAGTTACAATCTTAACCGACCAGTTTCAATCAACCGACCGGTCTCAATTATATCTTCGATATATATTTCTTACGGTTGCATCTCAATCGACCGGTCTCAATTATATCTCTAATATTATATCTCTTGCAGATTACTAAAGCGGTTGCATCTCAACCGAACGGTCTCAAGTTATATCTTTCAGATTATTAAAACAGTTATATATTTGGACGCCGCCGACCATTATGACTAGAGAGATTTTGATTCTCCGCTGTTGCACTAACAATGCTCCATATATGTTAACATATCTTATATTCCATAATTTCAAATGCAGGTTTGGATTCAAAAGCAGGTTTAAAGAAAAGATTTCCTTCCACTCAACGATTTCAACGAGGTATTTCAGTTCAAAATTCTATATGCAATTCATCTTTACACTGCAGGACCGGGCGCCATGTCCGCCAGATTTCCTCTTTCAGGACGCAACGTCCCACCGGGCGACATGCCCGTCACTTTCAGGACGCAATGTCCCGGACGCAATGTCCCTCCGGGCGACAAGCCCGTCACTTTCAGGACGCAATGTCCCGGACGCAATGTCCCACCGGGCGACAAGCCCGTCACTTTCAGGACGCAATGTCCCACCGGGCGACAAGCCCGTCACTTTCAGGACGCAATGTCCCGGACGCAATGTCCCACCGGGCGACAAGCCCGTCACTTTCAGGACGCAATGTCCCGGACGCAATGTCCCACCGGGCGACAAGCCCGTCACTTTCAGGACGCAATGTCCCGGACGCAATGTCCCACCGGGCGACAAGCCCGTCACTTTCAGGACGCAATGTCCCGGACGCAATGTCCCACCGGGCGACATGCCCGTCACTTTCAGGACGCAATGTCCCACCGGGCGACATGCCCGTCACTTTCAGGACGCAATGTCCCACCGGACGCCATGCCCGTCACTTTCAGGACACACAGTCCGACCGGCACAACAATGCGGCAAAGATACACCGAGCGCCAACAAAACTAAGTCCTTCGGTCATGAAGGAAGCAAACCCCTCCCTTTCCCTCGGACTTGGGGGGGATGATGTACGGTGGTGTATCCCCAAAGTCAAACGACCGGCCTTACAGGGGCCCATCACAGTGCCAATAGTTATTGGGCTCGAAGCCCAGCACCAGAATAAAAGATTCCCAGGTATATCAATCATATATTCTAAACAGAAATATATCAACCAGATATATTGCAATATCAATCATATATATTCTAAACAGAAATATATCAACCAGATATACTGCAAGCACAAATAAAATCCAAACGAAGATATTTTATTCAGAAATATGCCAAGCAAAGATTATATTTTATTTTATCATATCAGAAATATGCCAAGTAAGATTATATTATTATATTTTATTCTGTTTATATTTTGTTCATTTTATATCAATCCAAAGCCTATAAATAAAGGCCTGAGGACTCCAAACAAGGTACGAGTTATTCACACTCCCAATACACTCCACTCATAATTCCTTAGCATATTCTTTGCTATCATACATCATCAATCCTCTCCCATAGAGGATCGAGTTCTCTCCTACTGAGAATCTATCATACACGCCTAACTTGGGCGTCGGAGCGCCTTTTCAGGTACCTCCCCCCTCCGGTCAAGACTTGAAGATCACCGGACGGTCGAAGTCAACACAAAGCATGCGGTTGAGATCCAGAAGAAGCAGACAGAAAGACAGAAAGCGACGTCATCAAGGTCAGTCCTTCGGTCCCAAAAATTTATACCGAAACACAATTTATTTTGCTACCACTTACTAGTTCAAGGATTTTTGTTGTTGGTAATGTGTCTTCCTTCTTTTAAGATGAATTTTGGTTTCTTTTATACTTTATTATAACACATGTAATGAGTTATATTGTAATTTTGAATTGTTTTTAATTTTTTATCAGTAATTTTAGTCTTTGTAATTTTTTTCTTATGATTATAGTCTTCATATTTTAGAATATTCTTATTTTTTTTTTCAATTCTATATATTTTATGAATTTTTATCCTTAACTTTTTCATTTTTACATAATTTAGGACTTAGATAACATGATAATAAATTTGAACTTATTCCAAGTTAATTAAGAAATTATCATTTTTTATTTTTTATTTTCCTTTTTGGTTAAAATGGGATTGAAGCCCAAAAACAGATTGCGAAAAGAAAAATAGAAACTATTCTAGAAATAATAATTTCCAAGATATTAGATAGGAGTGAGTGATTTAGTTAAAAGAAAGATTCTTCTAACATCAAATAATCTTCCTCCATTGTTCTTGTTTTAGTTGTGAAATGATAAGCTGACTTATTGATTTATGGGTAAATATATTTGAACATAACTTTCTAATTCTCCTTACTTATGTCTTAAATGGCTTTAAGAGACTATAACCTCAATATAGCTTATTTATTTATTTTTTTTCAGCTAAATATAGTCGCAAATAAACTCTCCATAGTTCGACGACAAGCATATATTTTTTGCATAACCTACCACCTATTGTCCTTGGTCATCCCTCACAATTCCAACGCATCTTTCAATGATCAAACAAATCTATTTGTAAAAACGCAAATTATCGGCGGGCTTTTATCGAAGGCTTCTGGACTCTCGATAAATTCAGTTTTCCGAAGATTTTACCGAAGACCTGTAGAGTAGTAAAATACCGAAGACTTCGATAAGCGAAGTCTTATTTATCGAAAGCCTTTGTCCCTCGGTAAGTGGTTCGATTATATGAAATAACAAATTGAGTTTTTGTCTCCCATTTCGCAAAAACAGTTCTTCCCCAAAACACAGAAGCTATCCACTATCTCTGCAATTGCCCTCTACCCTAACTCCATTCGTTAAACCCCATTCGTGAACCGGCGTTGTTCCCTAATCCTCCATTGCAATCGCCATTTTCCAATCTCCAGTGTACGATTTCTTTGCAAACCCTCATTCTCCAATCCTCCATTATGGTCGCTATTCAGTCACAAGTGTCTATTGTAGTCGCATTACGAACTCCTGAGAAATTTGGTGGTTGACGGCAGCTATTGTGGCAAGACTGTTGGAGGTGGTTTCCTGTCGAGGGGGCTGTCACCATTATCGCGAGAGAGGGCGGGCGGCTGTTGCAGTGTGATGAGGGCTTCCATTATGGTTGTGTGACCCCGCGGCTGCTGCTAGGTGAGGAGGTTCCCATTTTGTTTGAAACATGATGCCTGTTTACATTACAGAGGGGTTGGATTTTAGGTTATCTTTGTACAAATTCCATTGTTGATACACTACCTCCCATGGCTTGAGATGACTCACAAAAAGAGGGTCATGCAGTAGTTGATTTCTCAATCTCCACATATAGTAAGACCTGTGTGTCTTAATAATTCTACTGTGTAATTTGTCAAATAAAAACAGGGAAGGAATCCCCTGAAACCACGGGAAGCAAAAGATAAAACAGGGATATTTAAGTAAAAATGCATTCATTCTCCACAAATCCCTTCATATCAAGTGAGATTGGATGAGATAGCAATCCGGCAAATCCACTCCACGAATGCACTTAAATCTCCTTCCAAACATTATTAACCTATATATTATGAAATTTTTTTAAACATTTTATAAATACTTGATGATATAAACTCTCTATTTTTGTCGTTAAGTGAAATCCTTTTATCATTGGTTGTACGAGGAAATAAAGATCAGATTCTTTCAATAAAGATCAGATTCTTTCATCATTATAACACCGTTTCTTCTCTCTCTTTTTTAAATCTCTTATCCTTTTTCTCTTTAATTTTCCTTTTTCTTATTCATCTCTTTTAAAATCTAATCATATATACCTCGCTATAGATGAGAAGTTAAGGATAAATTATAACTGATCAATTTTTTTAAATAAAGAAAATTCATGCTTACTCCAAGAATTCTTATTCTCCTTTTTTTTTCATATAATTTTGTTATCAATTTTAGTGAAGTCAGTTGACAAAAGACAATCATTTCAAATTTTCAAATTTAGTCTAATTTACATACTTTATTTTAAGTTTCTAAGTTTTGAATAAGTTTGTATTTGAGTTAGAATTTTATTTGGAATAAGGAATTGGAAGTTTGTTTTTTTTTTTTTTTTTTTGTATAGAACTTTAGGGTAAATTATTTGTAAGTAAAGGTGGTCATAGTATCTTGAGTTTTATGCAGGGTTGTTATTTGAACATTTTTTTTAACATTTGAGTTTAAGACCAGATTTATGTAGTTTGAGTGAATGAAAGTTATTATGGTGGATTTACATTTGAGGCGAATTCAAGTTGTGCTTGCTTGAATTAAAAAAATTTATGTTAGTTGTTGAGTTTGATATGAATAGAAATATTTATAATGAATTTGAATGTGAAGGTTGAATTGAATTTGACTTAATCATAATGTTTGAGAAAATTATAAATTATATTGATAATTTTGGAATGTTTGAAAGTTATATTTGATAAGGTGATTCTGAATAAAACATTTGAGAACTTATTTACTCTACTACATTAGTATGGTTCTATGATGTTTTCACTCAAATGAAAATAGAATAGAGATCAAAACCTTACTTTGAGACCTATTTTGGCTAAAGTGAAAGTTTCTTGTCCTATTAAATGTTGATAGCTATATTTTAATAGAGATTATTTTGTTTCACTAAGGTCTAAGTCACATAAACTAAGATATCAGGTGAAAAATTGAAAAAGAAATTCTTATACATCGTAACTTGTGTAAATATAACATGAATCGTAACAAACTTATATAGATCCATTATTCTTAAGTTTGCATATAAAGTATTGATTCGGATTACACATAGTGGAACATTCTAAATATGAGTAGTCAGTATTTTGTTTATTGAATATCTTTAATGCATAAATTCTGAATAATCTTTATGATTTTTGATATATTGGTGTTTTGATGGAATTAATTATTTTTAATATTTTAATCATAATACTTCCTCTGTATATATATTTTCTATTAAAAATGTATTCTAATAACTTACTTTCACATGTGTTATTTTTAATTATGAGTAGCTAATATGCATTATATAAATAAGTAGACATTTAAATTAAAATTTATTTATGATTCTTTCATATGTACTTATTTACATTTATTTTATGTTTTTAACTTTATTATGAAAGACTATATAGTGTTATTTGTGAGGTTGTTACAATCACTTTATATGGAAACAATCCATTTTTTTCAATTTGTTTTAAAATTGTCCATAATGTTATGAAAGTCATCATTAAGTATATAGGATATCTTAAATGACTGATTATACTAAGATAAGTCTTTCACTATTTTGGTAAAGGACAATAGACAATTATATATATATAACTCTTGTACAATATTATTGCTTAAAAATACAAAAAACATAACTGTTAATATTTAGTTGTGAATTAACTCACTTGATTTACGTTCTAAGATAATTGATATTATATACAATAATGCATAAAATAAAGATTTTTTTCAGCTAAATTTTGGCAAGAAATGGTGACTAAAGATCACTCTTTCACGTGTTTATTTTAATTTATGGATAATAATCTTTTAATATAAAATTTAAGTAAAAATTAAAATATCTTTATTAATAAAAAGTAGTAGAGTAAAAGTTTTAGTTTATTTGTTAAACATTTTTTTAATTAATATAAAATTATTGTTCATATGATTTATTTATTTCTGTTCAATTTGAATCATCTAATCAAGTAAAAAAGTTATAACTTTTTATGTATTATTTATTCCTTAGTAATATATTTTTTACTCTTTATATTACTGTTAATTTTATCCTTCCTTTTTCTTTCTTATTTCTTTCGTTTTTTCGATCTAAAGCAGTAGCCCTACATGTTTACACAAATAGAGTCACTAACTATACCAAAATTAGTATTACTTATAGAATTGAATATGAAAATAAGTGTGTAACAGATTTCCTAGTGCAACATGCACTAAATAGAAAAAATTGATTAAAACATTACCCAACAAAGTATAAAATAATAAGAACATAATTTCTTAGAATGTATCTTCTTCTTCTTTTTTTGAAAAAAAAACTCATATAAGTTTAAGTTTAAAATATAAATTATTGAGAATTTTTTATAATTCATTGGTATTATCCTCTTAGAAACTATTCTATAAATTATTTTAATAATGAGAAATTGAATTTAATATATATTTTGTTAGGGATAAGTCATTATAAGTAAAAGAAGAAAAAAATAGTTTACTATTTAAATTTCGTTTTTCTTTTAAGAATAGTCACACATCTTAACTTTTATGTGTCCAATGTTAATTATTAAAAGGAAAATATTTTTTAACAATTTTTTTTTATAATTTTTTTACAACACTTATATAGTAGTTTGTAATTGATCTAAAATAATGACATGTAATTTATTATAAAAAATTAGTAACATTCCAAAATATCATGTACATATAATATAATAATAGGATTCGGCTATTATAATATGTGAAAGCAGTTGAGAGATAGGGACAACAGTATTAAATATACAGTCCTCTAAAATGTAGAGGAAATAAAAACTTAATTAAAATCTTAAGAATCCTTCAAAATACACAATAGAATGAAGGTCCAGGAATAGGATAGTTACATGAAGTATTTGAAATAGAGATCTAACAAAGATGGACCTAATGAGAGTCCTAAGCACAAGGAGTTGAGTCTTCTGCAGTATCCAAGGCTTGCTCCGGAGGCACATCATCACCTACTGCTCACATCCAAAGGATTGGATGATCATCGCAAGGGGGAAGACAAACACATACAAACATACAAGTGCAAGGGTGAGCTAGGTCTCAAATAAACATACAAATCATGGCAAATTAATCTAGCATTACCGATAACATTCATTTACATACAAGCATGTAAGTCGTCATAAACATAAACATTCATTTTAACAAGACTCATTAAAGCAAGCATCATATCCTGTTAAGACTCCTAGACATGTCCGAACATAGAATGAATGTAGAGCTGGGGCGGGTTGTGCACTTGTGATGGCCCCTATTGCTTTGCAAAGCCATTGCCGAGGGGTTCCACCCGACCATACACAAGGCTAGTCCGTTACCGCAGTATAGACCTCCAGTGATAGCGTCTACCCTAGGACCTCCCACTACTCCCACCACACGCGTCAATCCTCTCTAAGTAATAGAGTCTACCCTAGGACCGTTGGAGTGTTAGGGATAACCCCTCATATGGAAGCCTCTATCATTCGTTCATACACTAATCGATCTCACCTAGAGATCATAATTTCACAACCGAATCCAACCAATCCAGTCACTTGATATTTCTCCAAACCATATTAACCATATATACCTTAATTCACCACAAACAATTAGATAGACCAAACAACCACGAGTGTTAAGCAATAAACCGAGCACTTAATGCAGTGGCCGAACCACTGGAACTGAATTGGGTACCAAGACCAAGCACCCTTGACAGACCGAACGGTCAAGAGAAGAGCTAGTTCTTTTCTGACCGAGACCCTGCAGACCGAACGGTCGTGCAGGTCGAGGCTTCTAAGGCTGAGAGGAATCCATGCAAAGAGCACCTAATGTCTTGACTGACCCCTACCATCAAACAGAGTGTCAGGACCGAGCACTCCTGTACAGACCGAACGGCCACGAACTATCATGGCTCAAGTGAGACAAATCAACTTATGACCGAGAGTATTTACAGGACCGAACCCTACCAGACCGGACGGTCATACAGACCGAGAGCAATACTAAACCGAGAACCCTGTATGAGACTGAGAACATCTAAGACCGAGAGCCCTAGGTGGCCAAGAACAACGCCAGACCGAACGGTCAAGAGAAGGAACCATCCTTCTCTGACCAAGGCACCAGACTGAACGGTCAAGAGAAGGAACCCTCCTTCTCTAACCAAGAACACACCTGCCAGACTGAACGGTCAGGAGAAGGAACCATCCTTCTCTGACCAAGACCTTCCAAACCGGACGGCCAACACTCTGCAGAATTCTGCAGAATTATGCAGAATTCGACAGAATCTGCTAAGACCATTTTCAACCATTTTTGCCAACTTCTAACACTCCTAATCTTTGTTTTAGGCATAATTACACTTATCTAAATGGTCCTAAGCATTACTAATACATTTCTAAAGTGATTTAAGCTCCTTTCCAACTCTAAAACACTCATTTACTCAACTTAGGGACCCAAAACTCAATCTTACCATTTGATACCTATTTTGACCAATTTGGTGACTCAAACAAGTCACAATACACCGCATGAAACTGTCCCAATAGTCCAAAAACGTGACAAACCCCATTTACTCAAAATCACTACCTCGCTTCCTCTAAAATGGCCAAAAAGTGACTCTAAAGCACTTGATTTTCCTTCCAAACCATACCTCAACAGATTTCTACACCAAAACAGTTCCAACATGCATAATTCATCATTCAAAAACATCTCACACAGTTCATATCCATCAATCACCAATTTCACACGACATACACAATTCCATACATGCATTTTAAGCCAATATAACCAATTTCATGCTTCCAACAACATACAACTTCACAATTATTATACATTCACAACATACTACTAAAATGAAAAGAAAAACTAGCTCCTCTTACCTCTAGTGTGTACGGCCCACCCAAGGAAGAATCATAAACCACGTGCTTTGAACCCCAAAGTGTGAGAATCACCTATAAATCATCAATTAATGATGGGAAACAAGTCTTAGAACTTAACTGAAGCTAGATTTTGGAAGAAAACGAAATGGGTTGCATGTAACAAGAAATCACATGCTTGAAACCCTAGAGCAAAGGAGAAAAAAGGCTTTCTTACCGGTTGGACGAAACGAAGATTCAATCGGTGGAAACGCTCCTCTTGAAGTTCCTGAAGGTCTAGATAGCTTCAATTCGAGAAACCGACGGTTAGATTTTGAGTTGAAATGGATGGAAAGCATGGCACAAGAGTAAGAAGAAGAAGAAACTGTGTTGGGTTTCGGTGAAACTATTGTTGCAGAGAAATAAAAAGAGGGGCTGAACTTTGTAAGGAAATGTTTTAATACAAGTTTATTTTAAAACTTTGCCTAATGCTTGGCTGCCACGTGTGCACTACTTTCGTGATATTTTCTCAGACCTTACAAAAATTATTATAAAAAAAATTTTAATATATTAGAATCTTCTTAAAATTTACTTTCTTGTAAAGCAATATGTTAAACCTTGTTTCTATTTAAAATAAACAAATTAATCAATTCTTTAAATTATTGTTTAAAATACCCTCTTATATTATATTTGGATTAAACTATTAACAAAGAATGAATATCAACAGTTGATTTATTTAAAATCTCAATTATTTTTATTTTTTTAAAATATTTGTCACATATGAAAATATACTAAATTTATAATTTAAAAAAAAAGACTTTAATTACTTTCATTTGTCGAAACTAATGTTATGATTTCATTTGAATATTATGACAAAACGAGCTACGAGTAAAGAATAAAACGAAGTCATGAATTAATTTAAAAGATTAATTAAAGCGAAATTAACTTTAATTCTCTAATTACAAAAAATGTTAGAATTTAAAAAGTAATTAGAATAAGAATTAGTCACACCCAGTATATATTATAATAGTTGTAAATGGAGAAGGAATACATTTAACATAGACCTTTTCAATTAGAATTTTCTATATTTTGAAGTTTGGTTGACATAGCATGGTTGGTTGTGATGTTAGATTTGGGAAAAAAAAAGTAATAAATATCCACATTATGGTTTGGAGTTGAAAAACTGAAAAGAAAATACTTAAAAATATGGTGAGAAAATCTTAAAATTAAATGCGATTTGCAGGTTACACGGATCCTGATTCTACAGAGCATGTGACTTACATTCCACTGGTTTATGACCACATAACTGCACATATTGGGATCATCAAATTGCCATTATTCTTTATAAACATATTCATTTCTTTTCTTATTTTATTTCCACTTTTAAATGGTTTAATTCTTAAATTATAATTTATTTAAAATACATCATGAAATAATAAGTAATAAACTATATGAGTAAAAATCAATTTAAATGTAGACTATTTTCTGAATTTAACACTTAAGCTCATTTATTTTTTTCCATTAACCATTAATGCATGTCAATTTACAGTAAAATTAGAGACATTACGTAATTGAAATTTATTCTTTTTTAAAGTTTAGAAATTAAAATGTATTATAATTTGAAAAAAAAATTAATTATGTATTACAGTTAAAACATTAAAGCAATTCACCCCTCTCCCTCCTCCTCTTGGTTGAGATATATTGATCCTACATTTTTAACCATTGACATTGAAGCTAGTTAATCCAATATTAATAAGTTAAAAAGATTCTGTCATGACAAATACATCTTAAACATATGTTTAAGGAGCATTCATAAACAGACTACCCATGTTTGCTAGAGAGAATTAATAAGAACAGAAATCTTTTTAGAATCAATGGACAAAGATGTATGAAAGGTTATTGTAAATAGACCTTTTCAATCCATAAAGACTGAAAATGGCATGCCTAAAGAATTTTCATAATGGACTCCTATTGAAAACAAGAGAGCACACTATGATATAAGAGCCAAAAATATCATATCCTTTACATTAACCCCTGATGAATTCTATAGAGTTTCTTTCCATGAATAAGCTAAAGAAGTGTTAGATGTTCTTAAAGTCACACACGAAGGGACAAATGAGGTAAACAGATCAAGAAAGAACACCATGATTCAAGAATATGAAATACTCAGAAAGAAGAATGAAGAAAGCATATATGATATTTAGAAATGATTTACTCATATAGTCAATCATCTACTCATTCTTGGAAAAACCTTTGATAAAGAGGAACTAGATATCAAGATTTTGAAGAGCTTAAACAAAATATGGTAGCCTAAAGTCAATGCAATATCATAATCTAAAGATATCACTACAATAAACATGGATTGTTTGGAAAAATTGAGAGAACACAAGCTAGAGCTAGAGAGATTCAAAGAAAAGGAAGAAATGGAGAAAAAGGTACACCATAACACCAAAGTTCGTTGCCAGAACTACTGTAAAATCTAGCTTTAAGAAAATTGATTATGGAGATAATCAAATTGTTGAAAATTCTAATTGTGAAGCTCTAAATCTAATACTAAAAAGGTTTTCTCAATTTTTGAAGTATAAAAATAAAATTAACAATGCTTATGCATGAAACAAAAGATCATTTAGAAAAAAAGACTAGTATGTTGCCCTCACTTGCTTTGAGTGTGGAAAAATAGGACACATCAAGCGAGAGTGTCTTGTACTCAAACTGAAGCATAAGTTGGAAGAGAAAAATGATGACAATAGACAAAAAAAAAGAAAGAAAGCATATATTTCATGGGAGGACAATGCATCCAACATCTCTAGTGAATCCAACAAGAGTCTTGAAGAGGAAACAAAATTCTGCTTGATGGTTGGATCTACATCATCTAAAAGAAGTGTGAGTAGTATTGAATTTGAAAGCATTGAAAATAAGTATTATCAACTACTTGATGCATTTCAATAATTACACAAGGAAGCTGGGAAATTCCAGTACTCAAATAATAAGTATAAAAGTGAAAACAATTGGCTGAAAAATAGAATAGAGGTTTCAAGTAGTGAAAATGTAACTCTGAAATCAAAATTAAAATCTCTAGATAATATCTCTAAAAACATCATGCATGAAAACAAGGAATGTGCTCAAGATTGTGAAAATTGTTCAAAACAAATGGAAATAATCAAATACCTTATGAAAACCCTGTCTAAGTTAACTATAAGAAGTTCAAATCTTGATGCTCTTCTTGGTTCACAAAGGAGTGTGTTGAATAAAGAAGGAATATGGTATGCAGGTAAGAATAATCGATTAACAACAAGAAATTTTATTGACATAAGCAAATCTTCCTCAATTGTATGTTTTTACTATAATCAACTAGGTCATGTATCAAATTCGTGCTATTACAAGAATTTTGATGTTTCCAAAAGGAAAGTTTAAATAAGTTCCCAAGGAACCATTGAAACTCCCTAATATGAAAGGACTAAAATTTAACTAAGTACCTGTCATTACTTTCTAATATGTGTTGCAGGATAATCAAAGAGGAAAGAAGTCCATGTGGTACCTAGATAATGGTTGCTCAAGACACATGACTGGAGACACAAGCAAATTCAGTCATATATCCTGGAAAACTAGTAGACATGTCACATATGGTGACAATAACAAAGATAAAATCATATGCACTAGAAAAGTAAAAACGCCATCAACTTTTGAAATTAGAATTGTGATGCTAGTGGAAGGCCTTAAACACAATTTGTTAAGTATCAACCACCTATGTGACAAAGACTTAAAAGTTACCTTTGAAGCAAACCATTGTTTAATCTATTGTGCATCATCTGATGAGTTAGTTTCATTGGTAAACACTACTAAAATATCTACATGATTGACTTTGAAAACACATATTTTGATTCTATTGTATATTTGCTTGCTAAAAATGATGAACCATGATTATGGCATAGGAGATTAGCTCACATTCACATGTCATTACTTGGTTATTCCTTAGTCTCATAGCATTCAAAAAAACAAGCATGTGTAGCACCATCAACTACTAAAGTTGAGTACATTTCAACTGGTAGTTGTTGTGCTCAATCAATATGGATAAAAAGTCAATTGGAAGACTATAGCATCTATCTAGAACAAATTTCTCATGATAATACTAGTGCGATAAACCTAACTAAAAATCCTATTTTGCACTCTAAAACTAAGCACATAAAAATAAGACATCTTTTCATAAGAGATCATGTAGCAAAAGGGGATTGTAAAATTGAATATGTGGATACAATTCATCAACTAAAAGACATTTTGACTAAATCACTACTTAAGGGTAGATTCTACACCATTAGAAATGAATTAGGCATCTTAAATGTTGAATGTACATCCTAAAAGGTAGAAATAACACTTTTTTGTATATATTAATTGATTCTTTATCGATTAATGCCTGAACAATCTGTCAAAATATTTTGGAACAATGTTCTCTATTTTAATATTAGACAACTCATTTAATCGATTAAGAATCCCTCAAACACTAAAATTCACTTATTCTTCTTTGTTTTAATGGATTGCATTATTCTCTTAATTGATTATATTCACATTTGTCTTATTTTTTGAAACTTTGAAAAGGATGTGAAGGGAATAAACAAATTTTAAGTTCTGTTAATATTTGTTTTGTCTTTATCTTTATTGGACAATTTAATATAATATAGATTTTCAAGAAAGATAAAATCAATTCACCTCTTCTTGATTAAGATATTTTAATCCTACATTTCTATCCCTTTTAGCTTCTCAAATAGATTTATCCGACATAATATGGATGTGGAGAAATTTAATGTACTTTTGAGCATCAAACAAATTATAGATCAAGAAGTAAATTAAGGGGTTTGAAACATGAAACTATGAAATAAAGAAATATCTTGTTCTTGAAAACTAACGGTGATTTCACTACCCTTTTGACGGGGCAAAATAATACAGTGTTGGTAAACAAAAAAAAGTTAGAAATTTCATTAACTTATGATTGGTGTATAAACAGCAAATAATAAAGATCTATTAATTAGAGTCATAAACAGCCTTGATAAGAAGATTTAGATTCTTTAACAATCTTTCTTAAAATAAATAAAGAAACGAAAATTTATAAGATATGAAGAGATGGTACTATGATGCCAAATTATAATTATTTAAGGTTGGGAATAATTCGCATCACTCATGCCGTAAGGAAAGGAAGTCAAAATTTGGGGAACAAGAAACCTATGAAATACGTTTTTTTTTTTTTCTTTTTTCCAGCATCGATTCATTTGCAGATTGGTATAGTTATTATTTTTCTGACAAAATGTGGAAAAGAAAAATAGATTGTGCAGAATATAAAATGTGGGTTGCTGGAGATAATAAATGATGAATAATATAAAAGAGTTGTTGCATTGCTTCACGCTTTTAGGCACATTAGAAAATTGATTTGTTTTTGGTGTTTGATATTTTTTATGACATATTGGCCAATAGCTACTTCCAACCCCTTTCCCATTGGAGAGCGACAGATCCAGCCATAAGTGACTCAGTCAAAACTAATGAGATCTCAATATTAAATGCTACGTCATGACAAAAATCAAAATGTTACTTAAACTTTTCGATACCAACCCATTCTCTACAATTTAGATCCAAATAAATGTTATCACACACAATCTCATCATTATTTAAACCCACATATTATACAATTTCACCCTTCTTTAGCTCACTTTTCTTCTTTTGCTTCTTTTTTTTATAAGGTGATTTTATAACAATAAACTATCCTTAATGGTTGAATTTCATTGCACGAGTGACGTCATCTACATGCTTGAATGAGGTACATGTTTGCACTACTTCCCAGGATTCCGATGAGTTTGTTATGAGATATGTATGTATATTTCAGTTTCTGTCGTATGTTTTGCTTACCATGTTGCATTGAGTGTAAGGTGTCTCTTTTTTTAGGTAAATGCGTTTACTTTGTTTGGGTTTGGGCCAAAGTTGTCGACCCAAAACAATAAACTCCTTCCCTCAAGTTAGCATGCTGTGTTGGAATTATTCATATTGTTTGGTCATTTTGGGATCTAATGTCTGAACATTTGTAACATTGTTTATAAGTGTCTCTTCAAAGTTGATACATACTTAGCACCTTTTCATCGTTATGATGGTCAAATATTTATTTACTCAAATTGTCTTTTCCTTTAAATGCTGACCAATTTACTACTTTCTTGCATTACTTCCACAACGTTATATATAGCAACTTATATCTTTCGTAAGAATGTTAGATTCTACTTCCACCAAGTAGCTATTATTGTTGGGACTGTAATATATAGTGCTCTTTTTTTCACAAATACATAATATAATATATTTAGTTATTATCACCTCTACCACGGAAAAGGTTCCATTAGGTTTGGCTTAAGGGAGCATAAAGTGAACAAAATTTCAAAGTATGCTATTTCATTGGAGAAGAAACCCACTGCTCTTCCTTCTGCCCCTTCGTCGTAGGCTTTTTATGTTTGGTGAAAAGTTTGGCACCTTTATTAATTTGGACATAGTTTAAGTAGAATTTTAATCCATTTATGGTGTTCTATTCTGATTTAAATCTTTATAAAAAGAATTATCTACATAGATTTCGTTTTCAAACATTGGAAATTGTAATAAAAGTGATTGTTAAATTTATAAAAAAAAAAGGATATTTTGAATTCATCCAACGCAGTTGGAGTACGGAAGCAGTTTTGATTTATTTTATAAAAGTTATTTGAAGCAGTAAAAGGGTTGAATTATATGATATGAGAAGGGTGGAGGCAATTAAAATAAGGAGTTAATAGTAGGCAGACTATATATGTAATAAAAAGTAGAGTAAGTAATTGTGGGGGAAAGGGTGGGCAGATATGACAAAAAGAGGAGACTTAGTTACATTAATATAATCAATGGGCTTATCCTTAAGGAAAATGGTGAGATAGAATAAGTACTAAAGAAAGAAAAGGTTGCTTTCAAATGACATATACATATTCATATAAATTGGTGTTGGTTCGGATATGATGAAGTATTTGCTCTCACGTCCTCTAATAAACAAAGACAAGGCCAGTCTGTCAACACAATGTGCCGTTTTTAAAGCCCATTTCTCCTTCTCTCTCACCTCCTTTTCTTTCTTAATTCTCTTCTTCTTCTGCTAATCTACCCCCTAACCCTTCTCCATCACCATCGCCAACTTCTACGTCGGATCTCCAAATGGATACTAACTTCACCAACATCAATGAACAAGAAGACTCTGATGGACCTCAAGAAACCATTGCCCACTCCCCTCCTTCTTCTTCTCTCTTCAACATCGATGGCGTTCTCACCTCCCCAACTTCCTCATCAAAGAGAAGGTTACCACTCCTTACATCTTCCTTTCAAATTTAAATGTTACATCCAAGGGAATGAATTACCAATCATCTCACAAATTGTACGCTACTCTCCAAAGTTTTACACTTTGTATTCGTATTCACGAACCTTCGATTTTCTTCTCTCTTTTTCAGTGTTAAAGCTACTTACCTAAAATACCACTCTGTCAAAATTCTTAATTTCCAGAATTTCCGTACGTGTGTATGGGTGTGGTTTTTCAAAAGAATGACTGTATATGTGAAAAGGGTGAGTGAAAAGAGGAATTGGCTTTGTTGAAACATGCAGGAGGGCAATACAGAAAAGGGTGGTGCAAATCCCGATCAAGGAGACAGAAGGGTGTAGGCTAAAAGGAGAGAGCAACACCCCGCCGTCGGATTCATGGGCATGGAGAAAGTACGGGCAGAAACCGATCAAGGGTTCGCCTTATCCAAGGTTAATTCCATTCCCAAAACGTTTCAGTGTTGTTATATGTTTGGTTATTATTGTGTACAGAATAACTGAAAACAACAAACGGAAATAACTGGTGTAACTGTCTTGTTAGTTGGTGAATTTGATGAGTGAAATTAAGAAATTGTTTTGGTACAACAGGGGGTACTACAGGTGTAGCAGCTCCAAGGGCTGTCCGGCACGGAAACAAGTGGAAAGGAGCTGCGTGGACCCCACAATGTTGGTCGTCACTTACTCTTCCGACCACAACCATCCCTGGCCAGCTTCAAGAAACAACACCAGGCCCACAAAGAAGCCCGAGCCCGAACCGGTAACGGACCCGGTCGAGCCGGAGCCGGAGCCGGAGCCGGAACCCGAGGAGAAGTTTTCAGAACTGGGTGGGGATGAATCCATGATCAGTACCGCGGATGAGATGGGGTGGCTGGGGGAGATGGAAACGACGACGTCCACTGTACTCGAAAGCCCGATTATTTCCGCAGGGTACCACGCTGACGTGGAGTCGGCGTTGCTGCCGATGAGGGAAGAGGACGAGCTGCTCTTCGCCGACCTCGGGGAGCTGCCGGAGTGCTCGGTCATGTTCCGGCAGGGGCTTCTGGCGGAGCGGCGGCGGTACACGGCGCCGTGGTGCGGGACCACAAGTTGAGGGTAGAAAAGTCAAAAGGAGAAAAGATAAAGAAAACAATAGGTGCCCGTTTGACACGTTGTTGGTGCGGCGGGCACGAGAAAAAGATACCAGCATTTTTTTTACTTGTAGTTTTAAGATATTTTTATTTAAATTATTTTTTTGTTATTAGAAGATAGTTTGTTGAGTAGAAAAGGAAAAGAAGAGATGAGTAGAGTGGGGAGAAACAGAATAAGAGGAAGTTTGGGGCAGTTAATGAGGGATGAGATGAGACAACGATGTGTGTGCGTGTCGGGAAGTGGTTGTAATTAGCGTAACTTTGGCCGTCCGTTTCAAACATCTCGCACAATGTTTGAAAAAAATATATATATATGAAAATACTATATTACTCACTGGACCCCGTATCTTCTTTATTTCTAGAACACTATATTAATAATGCGCCGATTCTATTAATTGCCCACAATGAACAAAAATCTTCGTTTAAATTGATGATTATTTTAACTTTCTGATATTAATTATATGCATTTTTTATATGACGGAGTAGGTGTAGTTGATTTTTTTTCAATAAATTTGTTAATTTGTTTCTAGCAAGTTTTACTGTTAATCATGCAGATAAAATAACGGTTTACAATTAATTACAATTTACTGAATTCACAAATTTGTATAATGTCACATCCCAAAATATATAGTAAAATATATACATATAGAATACATAAATTATAATAAGAGAAAACAGTTAAGAGTTGGTATATGACAGTATCAAAGTGTACAATCATCCAAAATATAGTTATAATTTAAAACTTTACAAGTATAAGAGTATCTCAAAAATGAATGAGGTATTTAAGAAAGATCCTAAGTACTAGGGGCTGCGTCATCTCCTCTAAAGTCTGCCCTAGAGGCATCTCATCTATCTCTGCTCACATCCAAGTGGATGATCATTGCAAAAGGAAGAACACAAACATACAAGACAAAACACACAAGCAAGGGTAAGCTAGGTTGAAAAACATGCAAGTCATCATATAGAATTTAAATAGAAAATCATATTCAGCCAAGTAACCAAGTAAAATATCCTATCATATTAATACACAAGCTAGACTCGTCCGTACTTAGAATGAATATCGATCTGGGGCAGGTTGTGCACTTGTGGTGGCCTCTACTGCTTTGCAAAGTCATTGCCAATGGGTTTCACCCTACCACACACAAGGTTAGTCCGTTACCGCACAATAGGCCTCCAAGTAGCGCCTACACTAGGACCTCCTACTACTCTCACCACATGCGTCAATCCTCTCTAAGTGAGAATGAAAGACCATTAGAGTATTAAGATAACCCCCCATGAAGAAGCCTCATATATTCATTCTAAACACTATAATGATCTCACCAAGAGATCTTACTTTCATACTCCATTTCATTACTTTCAACACAACATCTATGCTTTTAAATCATTAACATACCATTTCTCTATTTATAATTACATTGAATACTATATTAAACCATATATGTATCATACATCATCAACCAATTAAGAAAGAAAAAGAAAAGAGTGAACAAGAGCGAAGCAAGTCGCTCAGCGCACAAGTTAAAAAGGCAAGACAACAAAAATTCGCACAGCGCACCACCCTTGGTGCGCTGAGTGAATTTTCCTCACGGGGGAGCCTTTCAGCTCAAATTCGCATAGCGAATTATATCGCATTGCGAATTAAACCACAGAGGCTTCAGGCCTCACACTTTCGCAAGGCGCACCTCCAATGCTATGCTAATTAATTGGGTTATTTCCTAGACCCATACCAGTGGCAAACGAACATCTTCGCAAGGCTACTGTAAGGATGCTGCAGGGAAAAGAAAAAGGAAGATGGCAGAGAAGAGAGAATATTCAGAGAGGAAAAGAGAAAAATTTCAGAGAAGGAATTTTACTGTTATATCTGGTCCCCTCTCTATTACATTATTGTATTATATATGCACCTAGCTCATGCCTTGCAGTACTAATTCATGTGCAGATATCAGTAAAAGAAAAATACAATAAGAATTCCAATCATTTCTTGCTAACCGAATTCCCTTTTTTACTGGTTATTGGACACGTGACCACATAATCCTTTAGGTGACGTGGTTGTTTTGTGGTTCTTTTGGCTCTCTCCTCTAACAGATTCTCAGCAGCTGGAGCTGCACTAGCAACTGTGTTTGGGCTTCTGGGAAGAGTGAGGGAAATGGGCCCTGCAGCCTTTACATCTCCTCCTGGTTCGAGAAACACCTTGTCCTCAAGGTCAAATTGTTGCTGAATTTGTAGCCAAGGTTCCCAGCTTGCTTCCTCAAGAGGTAGATCTTGCCACTGAATCAAGACTTGAATTTTTGGAGGAGAAATAGAATTATCCCATTTCCAATCCAGAATGGCAGCTGGTTCTAACACAGGCTGATTATCCTCAATGTTAGGTGAGAGTGGCAAGGGGGAAGAGGGTATTGGCCCTTTGTGAGGACGAAGGATGTTAACATGAAAGACGTTGTGAATCTTGGCAGTAGGGGGAAGGTCCACTTCATACGCAACCTCTCCAATTTTCCTCGTGATTTTGAAAGGGCCAAAAAATCGTTTCGTAAGTTTCCTATAGGTAGTGCCTGTCACAAAGGATTGTCGACGAGGACGAAGACGAATGTAAACCCAATCATCTACCTCAAACTGTAAGTCTCTTCGATGTCGGTCAACCTATTTCTTCATTACTGCTTGAGCCTTCTGCAAGTTACAGGCAAGCTTTTGAAGAATCTCAGCACGGGCAGATATTTCGTGTTGCACTGCTGCATTAGAAGTTTCCTCGGGAAGGAAAGGAGGCATGAGTGGGGGCTTGCGGCCAAACATTACCTCAAAAAGGGTGAATCCAGTTAACGCATTCACTGAAGTGTTGAAACTCCATTCTACCCAAGAAAGAAACTTGCCCCAAAGGGAAGGCTTGTGGTGGACAAAGCAGCGAAGGTACTGTTGCAGTACCTTGTTGGTGACCTCTGTTTGACCATCCGTTTGTGGATGGTAGACAGTTGACATACGCAACTTAGTGCCACTTAGGCGGAACAGTTCCTGCCAGAAATGACTGAGGAAAATGGGATCACGATCAGAAATGAGGTTGTATGGTAAACCGTGATGTTGGCAAATTATATCAACAAATAATTGTGCCACATTAGATGCGGTGAAAGATCTTGGAGGCATTCCAAAATGTGCGCCCTTAGAGAACCTGTCCACGACAACCAGGATAGTGGTGAATCCCTTGTAAGGAGGAAGGCCAATGATAAAATCAAGTGAAAGATCTTCCTAACAGTGAAAAGGAGGGGCAATTGGTTGAAGTAAACCAGGTTGGCCGTGTGTAGGGAGCTTAGTCTGTTGGAAAGTGATGCATTGTTCAACAAAGGCCTTAACATCTTTGCGGATGGTGTTCCAATAGAAATTAGCCATTAGTTTACTCAAGGTTCGTGAAATCCCTGTATGTCCAGCCATTGGAGTGGAATGGAACTCATGTAGTAAGAGTGGAATGAAAGTGCACGTATAAGGTAGCCATATTTTGTCTTTGAAGATAATGAGATCCTCCTTTAAAGCAAAAAGAGGGAAATCCTATGGTTCAGCCGTAATCTTGTCTCTTAGAGTGATAAACTCGAGATTACTCTATAGGGATGATTTGAGATCCGATAATAATTTTGAATGTGGGATAGACAATACCATAAGCGAATCTTTGGCTGGATGAGTAGAAGCATCAAGTCGAGAGAGAGCATCAACAGCTGCATTGCTCTTGTCGGGACGATATTGTATTTCAAAATCAAAGCCAAGCAATTTGAAGAGATATTTTTGTTGCTCCGTTGTGAGAATTGTCTGAGATAGCAATTCCTGGACGTGAATAAAAAGGTTTATATTCTATTTAGGATAGCTTAAGGTTTTTTTACCTGGACGTGAATAATATATTTTATAAGGCTTGTGGCACATTGATTAATCATTAAATCAGACAATCAAATTCAATAATATATGTTAATTGTCCATTAATACCAGATTCTTGTGCAATATGACCTATCAATCACTTATAAATAGCGTATATTCACATTTAATTTGATAATTAAACATATTAATTTGCCATTAATGATTTTTACCTTTTCTGGTGTTTATCTTACCATCGATTGGTTTCCTGTTTTTACTCCGGATTCTTCTTAGTCGGTCGGTCACCGGGGTATAGTACAATCTTTAATATGTTTTAAATAAAAAAAACACTTACTTTATATTTTTAATTAAATGACGAACACTTTTTTTATTTTACATAAAAGTATTATATTGACTAAGATTTAAATAAAAATTATAAAAAATAAATATTTAAAAGGAAAAAAACACAATATTTGTATAAAAAAAGAAATTTAAATGACAGTTAGCTAAAAGTACATGAGATGTGAATGTTAGAAAGTTATAGGATGTATACATGTTATTATATATATATATAATAAAAACTAAGTGGGTCATAAATGCCCTTTATTAGTATATTTTTTATTAAATTTAAATATTTATGAATAAGAATAACTTTTAAGACGTTAATTATGTGAGTGATACAGTATAATTATTGGATAAATTATAATTATTATCTTAAAGGTAAACAAAGTGTAATTGAACTAACTTCAAAACAAAATTTAAAGGGAAATATTGCCGAAATTGACATAAAAGTTTTGACTTTAATATTGGATCTTCTCTTTATGATGATTCAATTATTTAATTTATAAGTTGTCAAAGTTGCGCCCTAAACTTTAATATTTATATCTATCTTTTTCTACCATTTCACCATTCGTGTAATTTAAATTGTGGTCATGCTCAGATCGTTATTAAAGGTCTATTTATATTATTACCTAACTTTATTTGTGGTTATATTTTAGGTAAAGAGTTTAATGTAGACGTGGAAGTTACAAAAAACTATTTATATTTTTATTTGATTATTGCTTTAAATCATGAATATATATGTAAGGAAAATGACATAAGAGTGAAATTATGAATAACAAAAAAATTGTCTTTATGCTAAAACTTACGAAATTAAGGAATATTATTAAAACACTAGTATTATATCAAACAAAAACATTTTCTAGAACCAGATGGGGCTATGAATATGTGTGCATTACAATTATTAGTTAAGGATTTCTTCTTATTGGAATCACATCAATATTTTGAAAATAAAATTCTTTTTTCATAAGAAAAGAAAAAGAGACGTATATGACTTTTTCTTTCTAGATACAAGAAACAGATATTTATATTAGTTACCTTAAAATATATATTTATATTAAGTATACCCTTAATTTATTACGAAATATATAAATAGAAGACAGCCGTCAATTTCTCATGATTATAAAGAAATGTTATTGATTGGTCTTGACCAAACCATAAGTTATGATTTGACAAAGAATAGTATAACAAAAAAAGTCACTGTAAAGCATATGGGACACGACCAACTAACAATAATTTACCTCAAAATTGGCTCATGAAACGTTTCAATATGTATTAAACACCATCACTTGAAAAACAACTTCAACACTTTATAAACTTTACTAACACCATTTGTAACGGAGAATCATCATGTCGTTCACCATATTTCAAATCGTCTCAATTCTTTTTTTACCTTATTTCGAAATTTAGGTAAGTATCAATTTTTTTTATTAAATTTTGAAATTTAGTATAAATCTTTTTGTTAATCAGATTTTAAAATCCAGGTGTGAATTTTTTTTTTCATCGGACTGTAAAATCCATTTTTTGTAAGTGTTGATCGGATTGGAAAATCTGCTAGCTTTTTGGGATATGAAGTTTTACATTGAATTCTGAAATCTGACAACTACATCCTTTAAAAAAGGAGTGTTTCATCTGTACCTCCAAGTATTTCATTCTGCACCTCTGATTTTCAAAACTATCCCTAATTAATAAATAGTTTAAGAGTTTAATATTTTGATTAGTATGAATTTTTGTGTTTCCATTGACTGGACCTCCATTTTGTTCCAATCCCTAAGCATGCATTGCTGAGTCTGCACCCCTTGACCCTGCACTCCTTGACCCTGCACCCTTACACCACTCCTGCACCCCTACACCACTCCTGCACCCTTTCATTTTTGCACCTGTTTCATCTTTATAAAGGAACCCTACACTTCTGCATTTTGAAATGCAACTCTTTGCTTGAGGTTTTGTACTTTGGAGGTTTGAGTGAGTGTTCTTTATATATATTTGAGAAGGATTGTTGAGTGTAAGTTGAAGTGCTTCACTTGTGGTGTCTTGTGTTGTGGTGGTGTATTGAAGTTCTTTGCTCATTCTCTGTCTTCGTGTTGAAGCAGGTTGGTATTTTTTTTAAATCTGTTTGCACATCTTCTTGCTTGTAATGATGTACGAATGATATAGATGATGGATTGTTAGCATTTTTTTTAAATCTATTTGCACGTTATTCGTTGTATTGATATTAATGAGAGGTATTTATTTTTCTTAAAATGTTTGCATGAAAAGAAAAATAAACTGAGAGCGATGTGCGGATCGGGTGTGAATATCCGATTAACACATCTTCAGATATGGATATCCAACGCACAAAACCCTCGGATATGGATATATGATGTACGAACGTTCGGATACTGATATACGATATATGGACATCCTAATACACCAACATAATATATTTATTCAACATCTTTACTTATTTTTATATTAGTTTAATATTTTTTTAATACTTCTTATATTAGTTTCAATTTTTTTCTAATTTTATGTATTAGTTTATAATATATTTTGTAATTTGTAATTAATAAAAAATAATTTTATGATTATATTAAAATGAATAAAACTAATTTTGAATAAAGAAACATAAAACCAAGTTATCGGATTTGGATTTCTAATGACGATATATTCGGATGTGAAAATCGAACAAATGCATATTAATTTATATAAGTTTAATAATATATTTATTTAATATATTTATTTAATTATTTTATTAGTTTTTAATTAATTTTAAAATTATACATGATTTTGTATCAGTTTATAATGTAATTATATAATTTAAAATGAATATAAATTAATTTTTACGATATAATTATAAATTTTAAATTTTTTGTATTATTTATTTTATTTTATTACAGGTGATTATATTCTAAATGGACGAATATTATTATGGGATGGATTCTGAAATAAATTTTAGGAGGCTATCAGAATTTTCGTCCTTTATGAAGGAGGGTGTTGAGGGAGACCTGGCAAATCATTTCACAACAAATGAAATATTTTCCTCTCGTGAAAACTTAATTGAATGGGTAAGAGGGATTGCATATAATCTAGGATTTGTTGTGGTGACTATAAGATCCGATAAAGCTACCGGTCAACCTGGGAGGAAGACGTTTGTGTTGCTAGGATGTGAAAGAGGCGGAAAATATAGAAAATACAAAGCAGACCAACCTAGTACATATGGGACCCGAAAATGTGAGTGTCCTTTCCAATTAAAGGGTAAGCCATCTGGTAATGGTGATGGATGACTATTGCAAGTGATATGTGGATACCACAACCACGATTTAGCAGAAACTTTAGTGGGGCATCCTTATGCTGGTAGGTTAAATTCTACTAAACAAGCAGTACTTATTGATATGACTAAAATCCAAGTAACATCGGCAAATATTTTGTTGACCCTAAAGCAAAATAATGATCGTAATGTAACTACAATAAATATAAATAAAATTAATTAATTAAAATAATTCCATTCAAAATTAATTAACTACAATAAATACAAATAAAATTAATTAATTAAACAAAATATTTAAAATAATTAAAATAATTCCATTCAAAATAAATTAAATTAATTCAAATGTTTAATATAAATAATTAATTAATTCAATCATAACACTTTTATTAAAATAAAAATCAAATAGCGTCATCCTATAAAATAATTAAAAAGAAAGTTTATAATTATAACATAAACATTTAAATAAATTAAAACACAAAATTTAAAAATATTATAAAAGAATATTTAAAATAATTATAACCGAAAATTTAAAATAATTAAAACAGAATATTTAAAATAATTATAACAAAATAATTAATTCAAATATTAATACACATAATAAACTATTTAAAATAAAACAATTAAATAATAAACTATTTAAAATAAAACAATGAAATAATAAAATATTTAAATAAAAATTTAATAATAAAATATTTTAAATAAAACAGTTGATTTCAAATAAAAAATAAACTATAAAACGAAAAAAAAAACATAAAATAAAACCGTAAAAAAACAAAAAAAACGCATGAACAATTATTGTAACAGAATATTTAAAATAATTTTAACAGAAAATTTAAAATAATTGAAACATAATATTTAAAATAATTATAACATAAAATAATGAATCAAATATTAATATACATAATAAACTATTTAAAATAAAACAATTATATGATAAATTATTCAATATAAAACAATTAAATAACAAATTATTTAAGAAAAACAATTAAATAATAAACTATTTAAAATAAAACAATTAAATAATAAACTATTTAAAAAACAATTAAATAATAAAATATTTTAAATCAAAAAATGCATTTCAAATTAAAACAACCAAAAAAATAAATAAATAAAATCGTAAAACAAAATTAAAATAAAAAATGCAACCAATACATGTCTATTGCGTTTCAGATCACTGAAGCATGGATAGATCACCGCGGACAAATTTAAAAAATTTCTAATCATCGAATCTATATATCTAGTCTACAGATATGCTACAAACATGCAAAAAGCAGCAAAAAAAATTTTAAAACCATGAACCAACCTGGAACGTTTGAGCAGCGAAAAAAATTGGAGGAAGAAGAAGACGAATCTGCACTGGGAAATACACAGCAAAGAAGAAACTAAAATGCAAAATGAGAGTATGCACAAGACAGCAAAGAAAGGAAAAATCAAATCCAAAGAGTCCAGTGTTTCTGTACCTCCCTTGAAAAAAAAAAAACTTGCTTGCGAAAATGACGGTGGTCACTGCTATGGTGGAAAAATATAGATTTTAAGTTGTGCTCTTTGAGAAGGAGAAAGGAGAGTAAGAAGGATGAGAAAGAAGAGGAGGGATGTTTTGAAAAAAGAAAGAAGGGTAATGGTGCTGTAAGGGGAAGGATGCTCGGAAGGATGATGGTGCTTGAGAATTGAAAATGGAGTGAATTCCCATACATGATGTAAAACCACACACTCTCTCTGAAATTCAATCTGACTCTGCATTGGGAATCTTTGACCAAGTTTAAAAATTAAAACAGTTTAAAAATTAAAATACTTTTTTAATCATGGTTAAAATTGGAATTTTATTAAAGTTTGGAGGTGCAGAATGAAATACTTGGAGGTGTAGGATGGATGAAGCACTCTTAAAAAAGTTACTGAAATTCTTATTTTTATTCACATTAAGGCCCAATGTGCATGCAGTAGTATCAAGGCCCAAATATATCCTTGGATAGCCCATTTAAAAAGCAGTGAAAATGGACTGGATTTTTAAAGTGCAATCTAAATAATTGGATTAAATTTTAAACTTAAATAATTATATTTCAAATATAAATTATCATTTTTAAGAAATGAGATGTATTATGTGAAAATGAAAAGGATAAATATTAACTATTAACTTGTATAATATATTAGCTTAGAATAAAAAGCTATTTGATATTTTAAACGAAGACAAGTGATTGTATAATAATAAAAGAAACAATTCTAATAATTTACACTAAATTCTTTATTTATTTTCAATTAAAGCACAAGGTTTTATACACGGTTAACTAATCCTAAGAATACAAGGTTTTCTTTCATTTTTAGGAGACAAAGGGAGAGAAATACCAAAAACAACATTCTCAACCATGACTATCGACAAAAAGCGGTTAGTGAAATGATGATAGTTTTTTCTGTGTAATGTAACTGATTCCTCATCTTCACTTCCTCCTTGTACCTTAAAGATGCAAACAAAATCTGACATTTTAACCCTCAGAGATTACAGAAACACCAGACCTGGCTCCCCATTTTACACACATAAACACAGTACCAACAGAGAATAAACGAATCAAACTTTTCCCATGCCTTTAAGGGAAAAACGAGTACACTTAAATACTCATTTTATATAATAAATCAAAACCACAAAACATATCAAACAAAGGAATATAATATACATTAGTCGCTGCCTGCCCTTGTCATAATTCCGCTCAAACGTCATTTGCACTAGAACGTGTATACATCAATTTTATTTCTATATCAATATAAAGCTTCGCACCCTATCTACACATGCTTGTTTCAAGAGCACCAACTTGAGAAAATACATTTTTAATAATTTTATTTTTGACAACTTTTATGCGTATATAAATTCGTATCCATGTCTTATTTTATCTGATGTGAGACTTTGTTTGTAACAATGTAGATATGCACTTTAGAATAAGCAGCCAAGTAGCCAAGTAGGACAGGCCAGAATTTGGTTTTGTCATCCAGTTCTTTTCCAACGTGATTTTGATATGGTTTTTGAAACGAAAAGTTTCAGTTGAATAAGTATTTTGGTATATTTAAATGCAGGCTGTGGAAACAAACAAAGTGAAAACTTGGTATTGAAAGAGCAAAAGAATCTCATTATCTAATATTATGGTGATCACGACCTATCTATGATTGTATACAGCCATACACGTCCTTGTCACAGTTCCCACCTTCTGCATCATTAGCCCCTCGTAAAATTTGTCTCCATTGCAGATGCTACATCTCTCACACCCTGTATTTTCCTTATCTAACACTCACCACAATGCCTTGTTATCATTCAAATTTTCATTCACCATCACTCATATCTCCCACTCAAATGCTGCCCAAAACCAATACCTCTCCACAAAAGATCAAAGTTCAGTATGTCTCAAAGCCCGTGTCTGATAGGTTGCTACAGAAGTTCAACGATGAATCACCGTTTGATTTTGATTATGAAGAAAGTGGGTTGTGGTCTCCTCCGGTTCCACGCACGGTGTTCTTGAACTCACCCGGAAGGATACTGACTGAGCAAGAGATGCTTCAAAGACTCAGAAGAAAAACTGCTCCAAGAAAACGTGCCAAAAAGTTCAGAGTTTGTTTCACTGTATAGTCATACTTCTTGGTTCTTTCCCTGTTCCATTGGTTCCAACTAGTGCTACATCTCAATTTCCTCTTCTTCTTCATTACCACTGAAAAATTCTATGCGTTATGCTTTTTGCAGGTGTTCTGCTGTGCCTGATAGTGAATGTAAACAAGGTGGCAAGATTTTCTTCACTGATTCTTGTTTACAATACAAAAGTGAATTAATCCAAAATTTTCGCTATGATTGTAGTATCATATTCACAGGAATTTACGTGTATTTCTATTCTTTTTGGTTAGCCGAAAAAGATGTATATGTGTGCATTTTTATGCAAAATATCATATAGAATGTCAATTTGTGATCCATTGTTTTCATACCACAGTACCTTTGGGTCCCTAGCATTCTCTTTTTCCTGTTATTCATTCTTGATTAAGATGAAAAATGTTTTCTTAATAATTTTTTTATAACTTTTTTATAATCGTTTTTAAGTGTTTTAAATATAAGAATCATTAAAACAGTGATACATCCTCGATTTATTAAATAAAGTTGTTAATATATGACCATTCATCGTTAAGATATACTAATAGTCACATGTTCTTGTAAGGTTCGTCAGCACAATTCCACTTCTCTACCAATACCATGTTTTAATATTCTTTTTCAATTTCTCAATTCACCTACCCATAAGATTCTTCTTCTATAGGTAGTTATATAACCAACTAATCATCTATGGTTGAATGCACTTAAATATAAACTCAATTTTCTAATTATAATATAAGTTTGAAAGGTATTATTTTAGTGTTCTTTTAAAAGAAAGACTTTAATGTTTAATGTCCATTTCAAATCTTTCAGATTCGCCAATGCAGTCATGAAATTAGAAGTCACATAGGGTATGACAATGTCACATTTCTTTGCTCCACACTTGAAAATGACTAACACAAAAAGAACACAAACACCGTTTTCACGAATCCCGAAAGCAATACCACATGGTGTTGAAATAATAACACTCAAAAGATTATAATTTCTTCGAGAAGCTCATGAGTAGAATTGAGTTGAATGACAGTCAATTATTATGACTATTAATTAGAATAATATCACATTATTTAAAATAATTACATATGACATGTCAGTAGATCGACATAAAAAAAATACTAAAATTCTTTCTTTTAAAAAGTAACATCAAGTTTGAATTATGTTAATGTTTCCTCTTAATTATTTTTTATGATTCATTATCTCGTTTTCTTGAGTAATAATTGTCATTGGAATTTAATCCTAGACATTAAGACTTTTATATATTATGAATAGGTTTGTCATAATTAGAAATTTTTAAAATTGTCTGCATCTAAAGTTGGATACTTGATCGAGTTCTACAAGGAATTACAAACCCACCACTTACTTGACTTTGGCTCAATTTTTTGAGGAATTAAAATTAAGCTTTGAATAATCACGAGCTGATCATAAACATTAAATAAAAACTGAATCAATACTTAATTAGTTGAGTGAGGAGTTATTTAGTAAGTTCCATTATTTTCGACTTCTCATCCAAATTTCACATTATCATACCTTGCGACCAACTATATGATAAAAAAACAAGTTCTATTTTATATATATATATATATTATTCAATTTAGAACACTAAACTACAAATTATATTCTTTGAACTTTATTCAATATGCAAATATTGAATTATGTAAGTAAAGCGCTGATCCTTTAAGATACAATATTTGGATTCCAATCCATTTTCGTACATCTGTAAAAATTGTAACTATAGAACAATTTTTTCTTTTAATTTATTTATTGTTTTTGCCCTTAATCACTTACATGATGTGCAACAAATAATTTATTATTTATACGGAAATTTATAATAATTATTACTAACATATATGAAAGTTGTAGAGAATTAGCATGGACAGGTCAATTGTTTTTTTCTCTTAAACAATAGTTGATACCATGATTGGAACTAAAAATCGATGTCTGAGTTTATAATGTTTTAATGTTCAGGCAATAAAAAAAGTTCTAACTGAAAAAAATTAAAATATTTAAACTCTATTAACTCTAACGTAAACCAAATTCTTTAGGTTGGGTTGAATGTAACATATAACAAATAACATAGAATTCAATCCATATAATTTTGATTGGACAAAATACTCTTTATCAAAGAAGTTGAATATAATTAAATTAATTTTAAACCGTCATAATACATTTTAAAAATATTACTAAGGAATTTCAAGAACAATTCACTAAAAAGATTTGATAAAAATACGGAATTGAATCAAATTAGCATACGAAAATGATAGTGCCTCCATCTTAAAAAAACTTAAGATAATGGTTTCATAGATATTTTTTTCTTATAAGATACTTATTGTTCATTTTTATTCCATATGAAACTTAAACTCATTTAAATTTAATTTTTTTAAAAAAAAAAACTTAAACTGCTATAATAAATGAAAAACGATAACTTTACCTTACAGTTTGAATTTTGATTTCCTAATTAACAAAAGAGGAAAAAGGTCATTATTCATGCATCTTGTAAAGGTCATATGTAACTTGGTTTAGAAGGTAAACATATTTATCAAGTTTAGATCGCTATAGATCAAAAGACTGTATAGCTCTCAACGTATTCTGGCATATGCAATGTTCATAGCTGAACTGTACAATACTCCAATACTAAACAGATACAGGATCTTGTTGGAGAGCTTCCTTCCCTGTAATGCCTTCTTTTAGATTTTTAAAATATATGTCATAGTCCTTTTCTGGGGGAGGGTTTGCTGGATCCACGGTGAATGGCTCACTAAATGGAATGACACTTTTGACCTGCCATGTATGTTAAAGATTATGTCGTTAGCAAAATAGAGAGAGAATGACCATGATCAAATACTAGATCCATGTGATTACATGCATATGATCCATATAAAACCAAAATGCAATATCACTGCTATTTCATAATAGAAGCAGCAACTGGGGTGATATTAGATTTATGAAGCAGGCTCCTCTCCAAAATGGAGGTCCCCGGATCAAGAGAAGTTCACATTACATTTAGAAAACATAAAAATATTAAACAGATTGTGAATAACATGAACATAATGAAAGAAAAGGCTGACCTCAAATGTTTTGTCACACGCATAAGGGCTATCAAGTGCAGCTACACACATACGAGCAACCTCTTCCCTTGATATTTTACCCTGTTAAGTTTTGCATAGCATTCGGCAATGAGCAAAATGCTACTATATATATGGTTACAATGAATTGCTAAAAATATCGAGAATAAGCAGAAATGTATTGTGAGATAGACAGTTTAATCAGAGCACTTGAACTGAGAAAAGCATCCGTCTTTTGTTTTCACGATACCGTAATATTATCTCCTTGATCAAAAATAAGATCGGCACCAGCAGGCTCCTCAGTTAATGCACAAGGCCTCACGATTAGATAAGGAATGCCACTTTCCCTAAGCAAATCTTCACCCTGTTGCAACATTAGCCACTTTATATGTGAAGTAGTCAAAACAGTTTGACAGTTGGATAATTTCTCTCACACACACACATATATAAAAGATATTAGAAGGAATTTGCATGGGTGAATAATAATGCTTTAAAAACCAAACCAGTTATTGAACTTGTGAAGACAGTGATCCATGATTTATTAAGTTGAACTGTAGTTGGAACCGCTAATAGTTAAATGTATATTTTTGGTATGTAATATTATGACTAATAAACTAGCACAATTATTAAAAAAAAGTAAGGCAGCCATTCAAATTAACGCAATAGAGGTTAAATAACAATTTATAAGGAAACCTCATACATTGGCCTTTTTGTAACTTGGTATAGAGCAGACTTTTATTTAATTAAAAATACTTTTTATGATTGTTGAGTTATTGAGTTAAACAAGAAGAAACACTTGATCTTATAAATTTAGTAATATTAATGTATCTGTGCTAAACAAGGAACCATCACCAGATATTTTACCTTTAGTTTAAATGTGAGAATAAAACCCAGTTCCTTGTTTAATCGAACGGCAGGAGGCTGTTTACTTAGATCAAGCCCAGGCCTTTCAGGCCTTGTAACTCCTGCTGAGCTCACATGTACAAACCTAGATGTGACACATAAAGGAATAAAAAAATAAAAATAAAGTATATTAGGGAAATGCATGGAAAAGACAACCAAAAAGATAAGGCTATTACCTGGGTGTTATTGGATCCTTTATATATGCCCTTATGCTAGACACTGGAAGCTCAAATGGACCTTCCACAAAAGTTTCATTTAATTTACCATCATACTCAAACTTGCTGAACATGAGCTGCAGAGAATTTAGCTCCATCGTTAAGAACCAGTGGGATTTCTAAGCCAAAAGACATAATGGAGTACAAGCAAAGCCATACCTGTAATGATACAACATTGCTTGGATCAAATGGTGGAGCATCAGACACAGTTCTTGCTCGAAATACAGGCCTCAAGGAAGAAAATCGCACTTGAATCTATGAAAGACAAAAGAACAAAACACTTGAGCATGTATTAGATAGTACAAACTGCAGCAACTGCAATCGAAGATACCTACCGATTGCCATTTTCCTTTTTCAGTGTCAAAGCCTGAAGTGTAACCAAGAGTGTCCCAATCACTGCTTGTGCGAACAATGATTTTATATCTACGGCCATCACCTTTTAGGCGGAACTCCAAACCGTCATATGCAGAAAGATTTTCAGGTTCTGAGAAATTCTGAAAACCAATTGTGACAACTTTCCTTTTTATATAAGAACTTTGTTTCACTAAGTAACTGGTTAAAGTGAAATAATAATATACTATGATGACAGCAATAACAGTCAGCCATAGGCAGGTAGCAACTCCAGAAACTTCGAAATAATTACAGTCATAATTACAGTTAAACGTTAATAATACAACTAATGGAAAAATATAGTCCTAGAAAAAATAATAAATGCCAAATATTTTATATGCTGATGTTCTCTGAACCTTTATTTCATACTTCAAATTACATGCTTTCAAGGGAAAACTGTATTCATTTCTTACTGACCTAATAAATAAGTGCTTTCCTTGTTTCAAACCAAATGGTTCTTTAATATATACATTTCACTAGCACTGAACTATTAAGTTGCTAAAAAATTATTAAGGGTGATATAAATGTAAAACCATATTAAAAGGCAGTATCAGGACACTTATCTAAAGCTATAAGTGAACCAGCACAGAGATTCCGAGTTTACATCCATTCATCAGAATTTAGAGGAACATTAGGAATGAAGACACAGGACACTTTTCTATTGAAGAGAACAAGTTGAGGTCATTTTAAAGATTTCGAAAAAAGATTGTGTCAGAGTTGGTTTAAATAATATTTTAATCAAAATGTAACCTTTTATTCTCATACAGTGGTCTAGTATTGAATCACATGTCACTTCCAATTGCCTGAACTCATAGAAAAGTTAATATAAATGCTGTTCATTACCTTAGTTCTAATGCTTGTAAAGCCACCATTGTTTGCCGTTGAAACAACGCCTGAACTAGACATAAAGTTGTATTATTTTGGGCAGTAAAACACAGCTTACAAATTCCCCCAAAAGCGAAATCACATGCATTGTCAAGAATTTGATAAATACCTTTAAAAACCCCACTTGGCCCACCATTTTCACCCCCACTTGGGTCAATTTGAAAAGTACTTTCACTAACTCCGCCCATTACCACATCATCTAAAGCACCCCAAGGAAGTTGCCTGTAATTATTGTCTGCGAGGAAAATAGAAAAGAAAAGTCTATTCACAGGATGCACAGCATTAAAACTGAAACACTCAAAAACAAAGGTAAAAACCAGCAGTATAATATTAAATATAGCATGTTACAAGCACAAAGCCAATCCATGCAATAGAGATGCTGCAATCAATCTCGCAACTTAATGTTCAAAGTTCAAAGCTCAATCCAATATATCAACCGGTAATTGTTCTTCCAACTATTAGCCAAGTGGATTATTCAGAACACTTTTTAATGCATGAACTGTGCCTCATAGCCTCTTGCACCCTCTACCCTCAAGAAAGAATAAAAATCAATTCTGCTTCTACAAGTTTCCTTTTATGCACCAAAGTTAAGGTTGGTGGTCACTGGACATGTATACAAAAAGTTTGATCTGGCAATTACGTTGAATCAAAACAATTAATTGTTTTGTCAACTAGGAACCTACCTTCGAATCCAAATAATAGCCTTCCTCTTCGAAGTCCAAGATTGTCCTTCACAGCCTTGATCAAATTTCTCATGCCTATGTACTCTACCTTTTCTGGTGAATCACCTTTTATCTGTTTTCAACAACCAATAACTAAGAAAAAAAGCTTCAAGAACTTCACAAATAAACTTCAGACCAACTGTACTTCCAAATTAAATAGACAACAAAACCTCTAACTCTGAAGATAATTTCAATAGAAAGGAAAATCAGTAAGCTACCTCTGGTTCAAAGAACTTAACTCCCTGCACCAAAAATAATTTCATTCCGTTAGTGAGAAATAAATATGAAGCATTCACCAAAAAATCATGTAACTAGAACAATTAAGAGAAGTAACTAGTTGATAATGGCCCCGTTGTTATAAATTCTTCCATTAACAGTTATAGGAGACTAAAATGAGAAAAGGTAAAATATTTTTTTCGTACAAGTTAAAATTATCTTATGCATAAGTTAATTTCGTAACATATTCATAACCTAATTTTAGCATATTTAAGAAGTTTATCTCATTCTTTTCTTCTGACTTTTTTTTGTAAGTATTTATGGAAAAATTTGTCCAAATAGAATCATTAGTAGACTATACACCTAGTTCTCAGTGAAAGATAAGCAGTAATTACTGTGTAAGAAAAATCGAATTTGTTTGTCCAAATAAATCTAATGGACATACTTGGCTGTATTTTGCTCTGTCTGGAGTGTCTCCTTCCTTAGGGCCAACTATAACAGAAGCAGCATTAATCACTTTCTTCACGCCTTTAAAGTATTCAGGGATCAAAGTGCTATCCTTTGTAATGTCTCCAATAACCTTAGTGCACATATAAAGGTAAGTTGGCAGCAGAGAAAAGTAATGGATAAAGAAACAATCAATTTACGTAGTGCACTCTTTGCAAATCACTCATACTGAGGAACATCATTATATTCCACAAAATCTTGAAATATTAGCAGATATTCCACAGAAAAGTCAATGAAGAACTTCATATGTCCAGTAGTCAAATTGATTATCTCCTCCCACGCAAACACATGCTCACCAAGCTTACTTATCTTCCATCATTGCTGGATTCATTGTATTTAGGTCCAATAACTCCTCATTGTGAACAAAAATGGTAACTACAGATGTAAGGTGGCAACTTTTGCAAAATTCAGAACCCAAAACAAATGTAACGAAATAAGATACTACGAATTTATTTGATCATTTGTAAAGTCTTTCAGTACATTATGAAACTGACTCACCAAATCAACATCTGAGCCTAACATTCTTCTTGCCTTCTCTTCATTTCTAACCTGATAAATATTGACACGGAAATATAATATTTGTTATGCACCAAATTCAAGTATTAATAGACCAAAAATTTCTAAATTCTTTTGTTTGTTATTTACCTAGAAACTATTATATGCAATGAAATCTTGTGAAAAAGGTAAGTTAACAACAATACCAATACTCGGACGGGAATTCCTTTCTTCCGCAGTATGTCAACTACTCTTCGACCAACGCCACCAGTAGCTCCAGCTACCAGGACAATATCAGAAGTTCTAATTGTGTTAACCATTTCACTCGGGGAAGGACCAGAAAGTTTCTCAACTAGAAAGTCAAAGAACTTCACAATTCAGAAATGAAGAATATTCATTAGTAGATCCATACCAGTCTTTCCCTCTCTCTCTCTCTCTTTTCCTTCCTATTACTCTCTAGTTATACTAGTTGAAAGTTGAAGAGAGTGTTACCTTAGCAGGAGATGGAAACCCATTAAAGAAGTATAGTGTTTTTACAAATCTTCCAAAATCCCAATTTTGTCGTCCAGCTTCAGCCGATATTGCTGCTCTGTGTGCTCCAGAAGTAATTCTCGTTGACGTATAAATTAATGTCTGAGGTCTACCATAAATCTGAAGAAATGGTTTAGGTAGCGTAGGTGATGCCAAAATAGTGTGTGGAGAATTCTTACAAAACTTTCTTTTAGCAAACTGAGGCCCCTGCAGTATGAATTAACAGAAGAGCAACAAGATGAAGCAAAAATTATATCAACAAGTACCAAACTTTCACTGGCTCTGATGAAAAGGGAAGTTCCATCTTCAGCAACAACATCAATAAGAATCAAAGTTCAACTTCAACAAATGATTTTGACATTCAATGAACTTCCGGGATAACCCAATTTTACTGAATGATAAGAGTAAAAGGATAATACGTAAGGAACATGAGATAACCTATTTTATGTTGGCTCAGTAAAATCCAAGAGGCAGCAAATTCAAGGAAGTTAAACTATGTTTACAACATTGGTTGTGAAGATAATTTGGCGTAATCTATAAGTATAAAAGTGTTAAAAGTGTTAAAAGATGAAAGAATAGGGTTGGTATTTGTTCCAACGTGAGAGTAATACCTGAAAATTGAGAAGAGACGTGGAAGCAGCGGAGGATTGAGTCGTGCTAAAAGCTTCCATTTGGAAAATGATCGTAGCAATATGTTGGGAAGTTAAGGTTGCCTTGATATTTACAGTGCAGAATTCATATCAACCACAAACCGAACGTGTCCATTTCAGTTGGGTCTAGAATCAACTCATTTATAATAATAATTATATACTATTTTCTAACATTTTTTTCTTTCTTAAAAAAAGAATTAAAATATCAAAATAATATATATATATATATATATATATCTTTTCATTTTATTATTCAAGTTACCATTTTATTTAAATATAACTAATTTTTTTAAATTTAACTACTTTTTAAAATTAAATAAATAAATATTAATTATTAAAATAAATAAAATTAATTATTAAATAAATAAAATTAATTATTAAATAAATTAAAATCATTTAAAAGATAAATAAAAATTATCTACAATTAAATTATAAAAATTATTTATATATTTTAATCATTATAATTTTATTATTTTTTATTATAAAAAAGGATCATATACATATGTTTTACTAGTATAATTAGTGACGAATTCAATTTTGAAATAATTAAAATAATTCATTTAAAAATTATATTTTTGTCACAAATTACATAATTTAATACTTAAAAAATTATTATTTGATTTTTTTTCAAATTTTTAACTTATTAATTATTAAATCAGAACTATCATTTTTAAATACTTTTCATGTAAATAACTATATTATTGATAATCTTTCATTTTATTTTTGTAATCTTTTTGGTATAATATTTATTATAAAAAGTGATTCTTTTGCTATTGCTATAATATTTAAAAAGAAAGAGTCAAAATATGACGAACTTAGTAATGAAATTAAATAAAATGTACATTACTCATGTTGACGTCAAAAATTAATATATTTCAAGCACGTTTAATAAATAGAACTATACAATATATTTGGATTGATCAATAATTAGTTGATCAATGGAATTATATAGGTTCAATATGTTTTTTGTCCCTGTGCTATCAAGCAATTTTGGTTTTAGTTCTTCTCTCAAAATAAGATACATTTTAGTCCATTTCTTAAAAAAACTTAGATTTTAATTCTAAAAAACTAAGACCGTTAAAAATCAGCTGACGTGGTTAACGACACTAACAAGATTCTTCTTTTTTTCTTACCTTTTCTCCCTCCCTCTCCCTGTCTCTTCCTTCCATCTTCCATCTTCCATCTTCCACCCACGTTCTTTCTCCTCCACAGCTGCCAAGCTAACAGGACTTCCTCCTCTGACACCACCCATAACGACGATGATGAGAAAGCCTCAAGATCCGACAGCCTCCGCCTGTTCCCGTCGAACGCCGCTGCCTCCGACGACGTCGATAGAAAACCCCGCGAAAAGTCCTCCCCGACGTTGGAGCTACCTAATTTCCTCTCCTTCTCTCATTCCCTGACATCGGAGCTATCCAAGTGTGACAGTATGTTCCATTTTATTATACTTATAAGTAAATTAATACTTTATTAATACAATATAATAATATACGTACCTAAATCCCTGCACCCAAACCATTAAAAGAAAAAAAATTCTTTGTTTCTAGCCTGCACATGAACATCTTAATAAAGGCCACCATATATTTATTTAAGATTAATTTTTCTTCATAAAATCTTGCGAGACCCACCATTCTTTAATATAAAAACACACCAACATAAAGACCTTTAAGCCTTTTTCTCTTTCCACTTTACAATAATTTATCATGAATTACTCCCCTCTACACTTAACTTTCCAACACATCCAAAAATAAAATACTTCTAACGAAAATGTTTCTTTAACACCCTTATTTGACACAAATTTGACATCGAACAGGTGTCAAATTTCTATTAGCTTTTTTCTTTTAAATGGAAATGGGTTTTTAAAAAACTGACGAGGGTAGAATAGGAATTCTCAAGATATGAATTTTCATTTGGCGGTTTCGTTTTCTTCTCTTTCACTTTGGTTCTGAAGCTTCTTGTCTCCCATCACTCTTTCCATTCCTGGTTGCTTCCATCTCTCAAATCCTTTTCTTTCTCCATTTCACCGTTCGTGTCATCTGAACTGAAAAAAAGCTATCTTTCGCAAGGTAAAGTCTATTTCGCGTATCTCCTATTTGGGTGGCTTAGGCGTTGTGTGTGTTTCGTCATTTCGTCCCTTTCTCGCATTGTGTGGGTTCTCTTTTTATATCATTTCGTCCCCTTCTCGTATTGTTCTCTTGGGCGTTATTTATTCATTTTGTGTTTTGTGAACCCGAAGCCACCATTGATATTTGGGCTCTTTCGTGTTTTCATTTTTTGTGCAGTTGCAATGGCTTCCAGAATCCCAAAGGTAAGTTAAAGTTTTAGTCTTTTATTTAGTCGCATTTTTTTGGTTAGTAATAACAATGTTTTCGTTATCTTTTGTAGTGGAGGGTCTGTACTTCTATAGATTCATCAAATGTTGTTGAAATGAATCGTGTGTTGAGAGAAGTCCATGTACAACGAATTGCGATGACACCATTTAGGTGGTGTTTGGACCTACGTGAGGCTTTGGACGTTAACTGTGAGTTATTGAAGGTTATGGTATGTAGGTGGGTCAGGCATGATGTTAGCTTTAGGTTGAGTCATCAATTGGTTCCATTTATAGTTTTAGATGTTTTCATGACCACTGGTTTTGGTATAGGGGGTTTAGAAATCCCGTTTGATGAATGTATAGAAGGTTTGGTTGGAGAAATGTTTATTGGGTTGATATGATTTTCATTATTTTTTTATGATTGGGTTGATATGACAAGTACAATATTTTCATTTCAGGACGAATTGCTTGCAATCAGAAAGCGATATGTACGTGAGTGGATCCTGGACGACGAGAACATAAGACTATTAGATGCGCTAGAGGTCTATGGATTGTTGTAGGATAATTGTCCAGTGTAAAAATGTAGTCTAGTTTAGTTTGTTTTGATAGGATAGTTGTCATGATAATGTACTTTGTATATGAAGACAATGTACTTTTCATTTTATATATATGAAGACATTGTACAACTTCTTATTGGAATAAGATTGTTTTATATATTTGAAGACATTGTACAAATTGTTATTGCAATAAGATGATTGATTTCAAGATTGCTTAAGTGCAAAGTAGAAATGATTGTTGATTGATGATTGATGTCTAGGCATTTGTTATGTGTAATGTATGAAAGTTCCATAGCAATTAAGGCCAAGTACTGCAATCTGTGCAGTAAAAAAACACACTGTGGTCCCCATGTTATCATTGGTGGCTCCTTCAGTTCAACAGGATGTCCAAATTCGTGTTCAGAATCGCGTAAGCGATTACGAGATGCTTGTAAACGATTACAAAGCACAATTTGACAGCATACATAGAGGAAATTCACTTGAGTCAAGGTTCTCAACATGGGTGGTCCCCCCTACATCATGGGGGACCCAGAACATTAGGTTCAAGCCTCTCCTCACTCCAGAACCAAAAAACACAATTTAAACCATTGGATTTGGTAAAAAAACACACTGTGGTCCCCCATGTTATCACTGGTGGCTCCTTCAGTTCAACAGGATGTCCAAATTCGTGTTCAGACTCTTGTAAACGGTTACGAGATGCTTGTAAACGATTAGGAAGCACAATTTGACAGCATACATAGAGGAACTTCACTTGAGTCAAGGTTCTCAACATGGGTGGTCCCCCATACATCATAGGGGACCCAGAACATTAGGTTCAAGCCTCTCCTCACTCCAGAACCAAAAAACACAATTTAAACCATTGGATTTGGTAAAAAACACACTGTGGCCCCCATGTTATCACTGATGGCTCCTTCAGTTCAACAGGATGTCCAAATTCGTGTTCAGACTCGCGTAAACAATTACGAGATGCTTGTAAATGATTACGAAGCACAATTTGACAGCATACATAGAATAACTTCACTTGAGTCAAGGTTCTCAACATGGGTGGTCCCCCTCTACATCATGGGGGACCCAGAACATTAGGTTCAAGCCTCTCCTCATTCCAGAACCAAAAAACACAATTTAAACCATTGGATTTGGTTAAAAACACACTATGGTCCCCCATGTTACCATTGGTGGCTCCTTCAGTTCAACAGGATGTCCAAATTCATGTTCAGACTCGCGTAAACGATTACGAGAAGCACAATTTGACAACATACATAGAAGAACTTCACTTAAGTCAAGGTTCTCAACATGGGTGGTCCCCCCTACATCATGGGGGACCCAGAACATTAGATTCAAGCTTCTCCTTACTCCAAAACCAAAAAACACAATTTAAACCATTGGATTTGGTTAAAAACACACTATGGTCCCCCATGTTATCACTGGTGGCTCCTTCAGTTCAACAGGATGTCCAAATTCGTGTTCAGACTCGCGTAAACGATTACGAGATGCTTGTAAACGATTACAAAGCACAATTTGACACCAAAGGTACCGGAACTGAAGCTGTGGTCCCCTGTGTTTTAACAGGTGGCTCCTTCTGTCAAACAGGTTGTCCACAACCTGAGTAAGACTCGCGTAATCATTTACAGGGCCATTGTAAACGATTACATTGCACACTTGAAAATCAAGTCACAACCATTAATTCATTTTTTTCCACAAACATTATCACTTGGAAATAAAATTATAAAGCACTTCAATAAAAGACACATTAAATTTGCAATTATGAATTACATAAATGTATTGAAGCAAACATGGATGTTCTGTGTACGGTGTCCTAAGTGCATGACTCTTAAAACGCCTTCTTGAACCAATCCTAACATACGTCTTCAATTGTGATTGGTTGTTGGACATTCCACCCGATGCATTTGGCGACATTGCACCTTCTTCATTGTTGCACATTCCACCCACTTCCTTGTTCGACATTCCACCAAGCAAATGGAGTCTTCGAAATGACTTCCCGTTGCTCCTCTGTCAACCGTTCGTTGAGAGTGCAAACATACATAGTTGAAAATGAATGACGAACAATCAACTGCCCAAAGAAAATAACTCAAATGAAAACACCAAAACAAATTACAAAAACCCATAACGTGTGGAAGAAACGACAACAACCCCAATACCCAAACCTAAAACCCAATACCCAAACCTACAACGGGAGAAGATATTTACCTTGGTCCAACGAAGGTCCATTCCGTAACTTCCCATTTCAGCAAAACGATGGAAAACGGGAGATGCAAGAAGAAGGCAACGGAGAGGACAAAAACACCGGAGAGGACGAAGGGAAAGGAGGAAATATGAGAGAGAAAGTTTTCTAACACAGAAAACTAATGAAATTGGCCAAGGGTAGAATCAGAAGATAAAAAGTCTGAAACCCTTTTCATTCTACAGGCCAAAATTAAAAAAAAAAAAAAAACGACCCAATTGGAACTTGACACCTGTCAGTGTCAAATGTGTGTCAAAAATTGGGTGTCAAAATAACGGAACCCTACTTCTAACACTAACTCCATGGCGGGACCTACAAGGTCTTTCTAAGACAAACACCACCAACTCTTAATCTCTCCAATTTCCCATTTTATTTGCAACTCCAAAATACTCCCCTGCATGCAGAATTCAACGTCCAAACCCCAAGTTCACTCCCTTCTCCATACTCTTATTCATTCAACCAAACACACTATTTTTCTATCTTCCATTCTCCTCACCAACAACATTCAAAACAACACCCACTCTCTCTCAAGCATTACGCAAACTCCCCACCACTAAAACTCTCTCCACATTTTATTCATACTGTATGATGCTCACCAACCACAACAAACCTCCTCTGCATATAACTCTTACCTTTACAGACCAAAATCCATCTACTTCTTCATTCTACTCACTCAACCCATGAACATACAACCCTTCATTCTTAAATTACACCCAAAAAACAAATCATTCTGCTCGTAACCACTCCTGCATGTAACTTTCTTTCATGCAACCTTCGTTCTTTTATTCTCATCCCATTCACATTACCTAAGTTAAGCTTCTTTTAAATTTTCTTTACTCCTACTCATAAACACACAACTCATATTATTTCCTTTTTATTTTCAACCTCAACACCACTCCCTCTCACCTTATTTTTCTTAAGTTATTTTCTTAAATCCCGACAGACCTAACCTATTACTCAAATTCCTAATTTATTCACTACTTCCTTCTTCACTTTCTCTCAAAGTGACTACTGGGACATAGAATCACCCCATGAACCATCTATCCCACGTCATTTGGCTTAGACTCCCAATGATTCTTCTTCCTTATTTCTATTTTACTAGCTGCACACCTCCACATACCTTAGCTACTGGAGTTACCATTTAACAGTTCCCTATAGCCACTTCTACCTTTTTCCTCTAAATTAACAGCACCCATAATCTAACGCACCCTTAGGTCATCCAACTCTCTTCTCATTTTATTCTTCTTCATTTCCCCCTTCTCTTTTCTAACAATACCTACACACAGTCACCATTCTGCACTCACTGTTTACCCTGCTTAAAACATACACCCTCATCTCACGTCTTCACCACCCTTCCACCCAACTTTTCCTCATGCACTTATTTCCTCACACAGTTACTACCCAAGGAGACGTCGATCATTTCATCATCACGAGTTTTACTTGTGACCTTCCCAAGATGGAAAAGGAACCGAGAAAAGGGCAGTCTCGAGTCTACTTCCTTTCCCAAACCCTAGATTCTTGTTCCTTCCTGCATCACGGTGACCATACCAAATGCACAACCACAAACCAAACGAGAACTACTATATTGAAAACAGTAGTAGGTCACTCCAAGGGAAGAATGACATGTTCCTTCAAGGGACCAAAATTCTCTCGCGAGAAATTTACCTCCTCCCCCGCCGCCACCTCCGCTGCTTGGGATTTGGGAAGCTCCAATTTCTGTAAGGAAATCACATTTTGGGCAAGGCGAACTGGGTTTCTCTACTATTTTTGGTCTTTCTGCGTTTCAGGTTGTGAAGACAGTGGAGATTGAATCACGATTGGTGGCGGAAGACGAAGGAATCGCGATTGGGATTTCTCAATGGTAGTGACCCTTTCGATCTGGGTTAGGGTTCTTGCAGGTTTCGAAATTGAAGGCGTAGCGTTGGTGGCTATTTCTGATTGCCCTTTAATGCGAAGGGGATGACAGGTACTCTGGATCTGTTTACTGTAGATGCAAGATGGGAAGAAGAAAAGGATCGATGGCGTTGTTGTGTTGCGTGTGGTGGCTGCCATGGACGTTGGCGGTTTAGGTGGTGTGAACTGCGTTGTCTTCTTCGCGCGATTGCTTTCGCTCTGACGAGGATGATGATGGTGGAGGCACGCAAATAAAGGTTGGTGCTTTTATGTTGGCCATGGAAGTGAGGGTGGTGGAGGTGGTTGCGCATGGGGGTTTCTCTGTGGTAGAGTCGAAGGGAGAGAGAGAGGAGGGTAAGAAGCGAAAGATTGACCAGCGAAAAAAATGACAGACTACCATTAGCCACGTCAGCTGGTTTTTAACAGTATTAGTTTTGGAGGACTAAAATCAAAGTTTCCTTAAGAAGGAGAACTAAAATGTACCTTACTTTGAAAGAGGGACTAAAACCAAAACCGCTTGATAGTATAGAGACTAAAAACATATTTAACCCAACTATATAATATATTTGGATTGATCAATAATTAGTTGATCAGTCAACTTTAAGTTCAGATAAATTTCTTGCAACAAACTATACAGTTAAGGTATCACAATGAGTGAATAGTTAAGATTAAGTTGGTTAATTCAAATCATTTTGGATAAAGGCTTAATCAAGGTTAGTTATATTTGACCATAATTACAAGTCCATTACAAAGTTTATCAATAAAGGTTCGAGATAAGGTGGTAGGCAACTGATTAATTATGTATTATTGTTCTTGTTATTTGAACTCAACTAACTTTGATAACAAAAAACCTTTGAGAGATACTCGTGACAATGTTGACAAATAGGAATTGAATTTGAAGACAACCAGTGGAAGAGAAGGCTCGATTCATACAACCGAAATAAGTTCAAAAATTATTAAAAACCTGATGAATAAAATATTGAAGTTAAAATTTTAAACTAATCATATCATATTTTCTTTACTAAAATTCAAAGAACAAAATTAGTTACTCATAGTGTTAAAAGGAATTTTTAATATCATTAAATTGATATTGAACTAAAAGAATAAAATTAAAATATTATTAAATGTAATTACTTAAATTATATTTATGATAACTAGATCATAATTAAATACATTAGTTATGAAAAAAATATATAATAATTTTTTTTATATTTAAAAATATTGTATAAAAGACTTATAAGATGCAACTCAGAGTTACCTCTTTTAGTTTGATAAAAATAAAAATAATGAGTTTATGGATAACATTTTATTTAAATCTAACTTACGACAGAAACACGTAAGTAGAGATTAATGAACCTTCTCTTAGGAAATAGTTAAGAATAGAATTGGATAGTATAAACGAATAAACAAACGAAGAAAAACATTAACCATTCAAACAGAAGCATGTAGGAGCATGGTCGCTCAAAGATATAATAGTAAAGTCAAATTGATAAGCTCCAATAAAGGAGACCAAGTTTGGAAAAAAACGAATGAAGTTTGAAAGAAACTCACATATGGCAAGCTTGCATCGAATTAGGAAAGACCCTTCAAGATAGTGGAAAATTTAAAGAATGAAAGATACCATTTGCAGCATCCAAATGGAAAGAGTGTGCCTAATACTTGGAACGTGTCTCATCTTAAGCTTTATTTTAGTTAAACTTTGTACACTTTGATCGGTGTACTTTTTCCTACCACTAATATTTTTCCCTAAGGAGAATTTTGGTTGAGGAGGTTTTAACAAGGCAACCAAAGCAGTAAAATCATATTTTCAAGACAAGCAATTGTAGTTTCTATATAATCGAGCATTCTGACTCAACAATTAAGGACAAGTTCCAAGAACTCCTACCACATATGATATTAACAACTCTAAGTTAAGGAAGAGTTACGGCAACAAAACCCCTACTGAACGATTTGATCGTTAAAAATTTAATTGTTAAGGACAAGTTCAAAAAGAACTCATACGGTGTATCATATTAACAACTATTGTCAAGGAAGAGTTCAGGCAACTAAACCCTACCTAACACTTCATTATCGATAAATTAAACAAGTGGTTAAGGGCAAGTTATAAAAACCCCTGCCACACATTACAATCAACAAAAACGATTAAGAAATTTTTTTGGCAAAGACCTTATTGAATAATTCATTCATAATGAGTACAACTTCACTTAGACTCCAACAGATGGATTAAATTAAAATTACATTACGTGAAAACAACTAATCAATATTGCTAACATTACAACGTTAAAGATAGTTAAGCTAAAATAGAAATAAAACTAATCGAGATAAAATATGATTTTCATTGCCTAAAAGTATGGTTTCTACAAAAACTTGTCCAAATGAAGATAGCCTATACTTTTTACAAAAAAGTAAAAGCTCAAATGAGCCTAAACTAAATTAAACATCCTAAGAACTAGTGGTGTGTTTTACAACAGCAGTAGTGTCAGCAACATGATCATCACCCCCATCGACCTACATCTCATGAAGGTTTATCAACTTCCCTTCATAGAAATTCTTCATGACATTGAATTTGCCTCTGTCCTAGGTAACATTGTAGAAATGCATCGCCTGAGCGAGGGCCTTCTTGAATTTGGCCTCATGTCGGTCAATAACAACTTGACCAATTTCCTCTTGTTCAATCGAGAGAGTTGTATTTTGCTTAGTTAAATAATCCATTGCCTCCTTATCCTTATAACGATCTAGCATAATGTTGTCTACTTGACAATGAAGGTGAGTATTTGCCTCAACCAAATGCTTCTCAGTACCATGGACTCTACTAGGCGAGCTTCCAAGTCCTCTTGGTTTTACTGACAGTTGGTGTGTGCGACAATGGATGCCTTCAGTTCAGCGTTCATGTCAATAATAACATTTAAAGTTTGATCCAAGTCTAGTTGAGAAACAAATAGATCTTTCTCCAATCGCTTGACCTCCACCCTATAACCCCAATGGCAACCTTGGTGCTCAACAACACTGCCTGCATGTTGAGCTAAGCAAAGGAATCTACCACTTTCTTCGGTGATACCCTTCAACCTATCCTTTTCAGCCTCGCTCAAGTTGAACGAGACCTTTGCACCCAAATGCAACTCGGTGCCTGAGATGCCACCTCCAAAGGTGGTGTTCCTCCTTCTGCTTAAGGACTTTTTTATGTGATTTAGAGGAAGATGCTTTCTCCCTTTACCGATGGGACTTCCTTTTTCCCTTATCCTTCTTTCTATCAGCAGGTTGATCAAGAGGAAAGATAGTGGTCAAAGGAGCAGGTTGAAGGATGGGCTGCCCTATCCACTCTACTTCAATAACATCACGGGTTGGTCGTTCAAGTGTATGAGGACTTGATGAATTGGCACCAAGCGTACTCGATTTACTCCTTAGAACCAAACGTTGGGTCGCTAACTTGCAAAACCAGTCAACCTTTTATGGATTGTTGGGAGTCGTAAGCTTTGAAAAATAACAAAAATGTTTAGCAAGTTAACACCAAACAATTATTAAAACTAAATAAGGAAGTCAGTTTACCAAAAATGTCATCGCAGAGGGTTGAATGCCAAAAACATTGTAAAATTCTCCTAGATTAGAGACAGTAGAGAAGCATATTAATAACCGTTAGTTTTGACAGTTCTTCCAATTTCATTAAGGATATGAGCTAGGAAGACATTCGCTTAAGATCTTAGGTCCAATACAAAGGAAATTCAGGTCGATTGTCAACATTAAACAAGTATTTCATATTGACTTCCTTTATTCCAACCTTGAAGTATCCAGTCTTGAACCCCTTGTAGGATGTTACATATAAAGAGAACAATCATTCTCCTTCTCGACTACGACATACATCAACCCTTTCTTAATGTTCGGCCAGGTGAAAAGATGACATAGGAATAGGGCTGACATTGGGGTCAAATCTAGTGTCGATCATAAGATCTTAAAGGCCTGAATGCACACCCGGGTGTAACTAGGTAGGCACAATGTTCAGTTGGCGTAATACACCCATTTGAAACTCTTTGCACAGTATTCTTATGAGTATATCGTTGAAAAGGCATGAATACATGGGAAGAAGTTCAAAGGAAAACCCTCATTCCCATGGAATACCCACTTATTCCCTTTGCAAACTCACAAGTTAGTGGCGTTACCATCAATATATTATCCAACTATATATGACCGTTCAACCTAATCGCACAGGTCTCTACTCTAGCATAAGCGAATCACATACTCGTACGTTGTTAACTCTTTGGCAAGCATACCAAATCGTTCAAGTAATATAAATAGTAAGTCCAAATATCGTGTCCTAAAGGGTTTGCAATTGTTTAGGTAATTATGACTACTTACTAATTTAAATGATGATTTCAATAGATGATTTGTTCAAGAGTATTGTAAACTAAAGACACTAACTGAAACTAATGATTATAAAGTGATATGGGTAAATACTCATTAGGGTTGGATTTCATGACCCAAACTCTAATCACTTCACCACATAATATGATTCTAACATCTTCAAACATTTACATTAAATGTAAACTTACCTAATTCCTTAAAAGCAAACCCTAAATCTTTACATAAGAAATATTAATCTCTCAGATATTCAAACATAAGATTTGCATTAAGAAAAGATGTTAAGAATGACCAAGAACCTTAGTTTATATCTAGAACTAAGCCTCTTAGTTGTTCTATTCTGGTCTAGGTTCAAAAATACTTCTCAATGATTAGACACAAACAAAAAGGCATATATATATATATATATATATATATATATATATATATATATACACACACACACACACACTCCATAATGCAAGTGAAAATAATAGATAGAACACATGAATACAAAAAGAGATTCTATTGCATGGGAAGAGTTACAAAGAGTTTAGATACATTACATTCAACCCCAATGAAATGGAGTTTAGCTACTCCTATACATTCTAGAACCAAAGGATGGATTGAATGATGATGATGAAGAAAGATGGACCCTTGAGCCCTAGAAATGCCTCCACCTAGGGATGGCAACGGGTCGGGTCAGACACGGATAGTACCTACCCGCAACCCGACCCGCCGGATAAAAATATACCTGCCACCCGACCCGCTACTTGCCGGATACTCGTTTAAAAAATACCCGCGGGTACCCGCTAAAAATAAAAAACAGTATTTTATACATTTTAAAATAAAATTTAAATAAAATTACAATATATATATATATATATATATATATATAATATAATATAATATAATATAATATAATATAAATTAAATATAAATTAAAAATTAATTTTAATTAAATTTAACCTAATAAAATATAATTTAATTCTAGGCGAGTGGTACTTTTTCTGTTAGCTAGCATTTCAGCTTGCTGGGCTGTAGGGTTTTGGTGTGGCTAATGCTTCATAACTCGTAGGAGAAGTTAGTAAAAATTCGACAATTTTAATAATTAATGTATATTAAATGCCATCACTTATCTTTTTATCTCAAACTTATATTTATGAATTTTAAAATTTAATTAATCAATATACTATTTAATTTATGAGTCACATTTGTTCAATTTCAAAATAATAATTGTACTGGTCACCCGGCCCGGCCATAGGCTGACCGGAAGAAATACTGGGCAACAGGCCGATCTGTGGTCGGCCGGCATCAAGAATAGTCGAAGATCGAAATGGCCGACCGGCCACGTCCGAGAGATTCTGAGGTAAGTTAATTTTAATAGGAGTTTAACAGCTTTTGGGTCCTGATTAAAGTGTTATTGGGCTTTGATTAAAAAAGCCTTAACCTCGGGCTCAAAATTGACACTATATATAGAGGTCAACAGTAAGAGGTAGGTGACTTGAATTGAATTGCATTTAATACCAAGAACCGAGTAACCGAACAGACTTAATTCTAACTTGAGCGTCGGAGTATCTTTGGCAGGTAGGCGACCGGCCGCTACTAGAAGAAAGACGCTAGAGACGGACGGACTGAAGGTTGGAGAGAAGGTGTAGGTGACCGGACGGCTTATAAGACTGAGAAATAAATGTATAGGTGAGTGTACCGAATCCACTACCAAAACAATAATTATGATTGTTTTTGACGGACGGACTGAAGGTTGGAGAGAAGGTGTAGGTGACCGGACGGCTTATAAGACTGAGAAATAAATGTATAGGTGAGTGTACCGAATCCACTACCAAAACAATAATTATGATTGTTTTTGCAGCGTGCTTAATTGTATTGAGATCCGGTGTACGTTAACTAAATATATCCGATAAAAATATTTTATGAAAGTAAAAGATGAATAAAATCAATAAATAATTTTAAAGTTAAGAAGAATCATAATAATTTATAATTCCGTAATCCTCCACTGTTCTCTTATTATTTTTACAATTTCTAATTATTGTCGTTTAACTGATTAACTTTTTTAGCTACCTGACATCAATAATTCTTACTATATTTTGTAGTTAAACAATATTTAGTTATCAAAGTGTATAATCAAATGTATTAGTTCGTGATATTTTTATTTATTACTTTTTGTAAAAGAAATAATAAACTCATTACAAAATAAATAAATGAAGTGCTTCCACGGATATTTATAACAAATATTAATATCCAATTTATTCATACTTATATTTTAAAATTATAGTATTTTAAATCTTACAACTATCTAACATATATACAATAGTAAAATAAAAAATAAAATAATCATTTACTAAGTTTTTACTATTTCCTACTACAATTATTTCCCCCTTTTTACTCAAATTTATATCCTATATTGCTCCCTTATTTATTTTCATTTAAATCATAAATTACACACATCATGAAAAATAAAACACATATTTTATTTAAAAAGTATATAAAATTAATAGAAATACTAAACGTCTTCTATTTAAAATAAGATAAGGCGATAATAAAAAAAATGTTGTGCTGATCTTTTAGGAATGTGTACCGCGTAGAATATTTAAAAGGATTTTAACAAATTCTCCTATTTAAAAGTGATCACAACGTATGAGAATTAGATTATTCCTTTCTCGTGCTACTCTCACTTCACTTATTGCTCAAATGGGTGGCGGAGGAGTTATGAGGACGGCGGCGAAGATTGCCGGCATTGGCGTCTCCAAGTCGGGTCTTCATGGCTTTCCGGTGGCGCTCCCGACCGAGCAATCGGTTCGCAACGCGTCGCCACCCTTGTCGGTAGCTGGCGTGTCGTCGCAGGGAGCGAAGGCTGCTGAGGTTGTCCCGGTGCACACGGCGGCATCGTGGGACGAGTGGGACTTTGCCGACGACGGCGGTTTGGTTGTGCCGAGGGTGGTGTTTGGTTCTGCCCCCACTTTCGAGGAAGCTAAGGAAGCGACTACAGACTTGAAGGACGCGATTGATCAGTAAAATATTTTTTTTCAATAGATGATGATTGTTGCAATATAAATTTATTTTATTTTGTTATTTTTTGTGTATTTGTGGTTTCAATCTCTGTTTTGAAGTCTTTGTTTTGGTTTTACTTTCTAACTCTGCTTAGCTTTTCTAAAGGTTTCATTTTTATGGTTACTGTAAGGATCTTTTCTTCTTAACTGTGTTTCGTTTGGGTTTGGGCTCAGAATCAGTGAAAGTTGAAATTTTTAATCTTTTCATGTTGATAGTTTAAACGACACATTAGGAGGATTGCAATTAAATTCTCTAAGTAAATCATTTTTTTTCTTCTAAATATGGAAACCCACATCTTATTGAAAATGATACCTTCTTCGGCTCTTGCTCTTATTCACCTTTGTAAAATAAGTTTGAGGATAATAATAGTATAAATGCTAGGAAGTACTTGCATCTTATCTCATTGATTGTTCTTGTTAATACTAGGGATGAAATCTGTTGCCTTTGTTAACCTTGCCTATTATTCCGTTTTTAAACTCTTTCCTTCAACGTATTTTATCCTTGTTTCTTGATATATGATTATTGTCTCAGTAAATTTGGTGCTGTTAAACCTGGTGCGTGTTTGGATAACCATTTTGATTGACTGAACACATTTTTGAAGAATAATACTTTATATATGTTTTTTTCTGAATGTAGTTTTGGAATGGGTTCAACAGTTATCCAAACATGTTCTTGTTCTGTGTCTGTCATCAAGTTCACTCCCAGTATTTTACTTTGGTCTTGAAGAAATTATTGCTTGATGAAGTTATACTGTGTAAATTCCCTTTTTTGGGTCAAGATGCTATCATGGGACCATGGTTATTAGTTTTGTCTTTTGGATCATGCTGCTTTTCGGGTTGGAGGATGGTTTTCTTGTTCACGTAGACACATATGTTGTGGGATATTAGATCTAGTGATACTTATCTCTGTGGGATCTTATGTTTTGTTTTTTTCAGAGTATATTTTTCTCCCGATTCTTCTTCTTATTCATCTCCTGGTTGTGAAGTCTCTGCTCTGTCTCCTACACTTTATGACACAATTTCAAATCCTTCAGCGCCAGAGAATGCAATTCGGGCTTTTCATTTGCTTAGCTCAAGTCGTGAGGTTCAGGTAAACTGATGGTGAAGTCAAAATTACGGTCTCTTTAGCAATCTCGTTTTGTGTATGATATCTAAAAGGCTATTAAATGAAGGTTTAGGTTCATTTATTGAATTAATTGATAGAATTCACTTGTCTTTGGTTTCAACCAGGCTGCTGTGGCTTCACTTGCTTGTGATCCAAATGTATGGAATGCAGTCATGAAAAATCCTACTGTCAGGCTCTTACAAGCACAACTAACAGGTAATCCTATTTCCTAGTTAACGGGTCTTTGTTCTGTAGGATAGATCGTTCTAAAAACTGAAAACTCAGACTTTTTTTATTTTTTTTTATTTCAAAATTAAAACTGAACCGTTCCTTCAGTGCTTTTAGTACTTTTCTCCAACCAAAATTGGAGTTTTACTCAGTTATTCACATAATAAAGGTGTACATTGAAATTTAGCATAAACTACGAAGGTAGAATTCTAATAGTTCAATTCTACTTGGAAAACAACATAAAAAAGTATCCAAGGAATTGGACTCAGGCATTGTCCTTGTTTTTAATGTTTGTCCCATTACTTTTGGAATGGTGTGAAAATTTTGTCCCTATATCACTCTTAGGAGTTTGATAGGATAGGCCATTAAAAAATAAACCTTTCTTAGTGCTTAGATGTTAATTGAATTGTGTTTCAGTGGCTGAATTTGGAGCAGAGGAAACTGAGGAAGTGGAAAAGTTATCAAGTTGTGCTTCTGAAGTAGTTGAAACACCTGAAAAAATGGAAGCATCATCCGAGTCTCACTCGCGAAACGTGTTTTCCAATATCAGTGATCGTCTGCGGAATTTAAAGCATAGAGTGATTGAAGTGGTAAGGAGGTGTAGGGTGCCTGGTTTCCTTGAGAACATATTCTCATCATCTGATTCTGAGAAAGAGAAGATGGATGCCGATGGGAACACTAAAACAAGTTTCTTTGATGATATATATGCCCTGGGAGGAATCTTGGTAGGTTTGGTAACGCTGTTGATGATGGTGATAGTGACCAAGAGAGCTTAGACTCTTGGAATCTTGGTAGGTTTGGTAACGCTGTTGATAACGGTGTGTGGACTTCTCTCATCGTTTTGAAGCCTGTAAATAAATATGAACTGCCTTAAAATAAACACTCGGTAATGTTGTTTTTGTTGACATTTGGAAGCCTACCTGAAATTTTCTACTTCCTGAAACATGTCTGAAAACTCATGCATATATATTCTCTTCCTCGGTAGTCTTGCTAAACTTTAGTGTGAATTTGGTCGGCAAATTTACAAGAAAAGTTATTTTAATGATTAGATTACAAGTAAATGGGTAACAAAGTTTAATCTTTTTAAATTACTTATTTTTAAAATTAAATATAATTCTTGTTCTTGTTAAAGTTTAGGAGTTCAAGCTCATAAATACTTCAACGAAATTAGTTTGCTCTTATCCTCCTCTTTTTTGTGTTCACTGATTCTTCTATGAATTATCTATCCTCTTCATCAGAGATCCTACTCATGAGGATTCTAGTTATCTTTGAAAAAAAAAATATTTTGACACATTTATTATAAATTAAAATGAAATATGTAAAATATTTTAAAAAAAAAATTGTCCGTTGTTTTCGACTTTTTAGGATAGTGTTACTTTGCTTGCAAGACCTACATGTCCTATTTCTTCACATGTCACAGAATGATTCAGCTTTTGGTTGCGTGAGTTTAGGAGTAGTATTAAAGTACTCTAAATTCAGCTTGTGCCGATGTATATCCACATATGACTGATGTGGGCTCATACTGGACAATCCAGTCCAGTTCTTAAATGGATATAATTTAAGAATATATTTCTAAATTCAGCCCATAAATTTAATTCAAGATAGCAGGAAAAATACTTCTCCTCATGCTCTGCAACTTTTCATAAATAATTATTTTTCCCAATTTCATGATATATGGTTTGCTACTTTATCTTTACATATCTTGATGATAGTGCTTTGATCCGTTCAAGTTTATGTTTTTTTCTTCATCTATTTGACAATTTTGGATTCCATTGTTTTAATAAGATTAGAGTTTCAGTATGTTTTGTATTTTTTTAAGTAGACTATTTTATTGTACATGCTATCATCCTTTTGTTCTGCAATTTGTTCTTAGCATTTTGTATACCCTAATTTTGTGTACTTATTTATTTACAATGTATTTACTTATCACTTATTTATTTAATTTCTTATATGTATTTATAGGATTTGTTGATCAAGTTTAATAAAGAAACAAACAATCTGGAGAGTTTTACATTTCACCTCACAATTGATGTGTCTACCACTTCTCGTAAAAAAGATTATGAAAATATGTTACGATAATTCTCGTAAAAAAAATTATGAAAATATGTTAAAATAATTCAATAACGATTTGCAAAGTATTGGTAAAAAATATTAAGAAAGAGAGGTGAGTTGTGTGTTTGAAATAAATTTTTATAAACTTTGTATTTTAAACATTTGGATCATGTCTTCATTAGGAGAAATTTGCAAGGTTGACTTTAATGTATTATTGGAAAAATAAGATAAAATTAAGATTATTTTTTTAATAAGTATAGATTTATCGTTTTTAAGAATTTATATGTAATTTGTTGTGCATGAATAAGAATTTTTCTAAATATATAAGAATATCAAAACTAACAAGGAATACTAATAGTAAAATATTTAACTTAGAAAGAAAAGAGAGGAGAGAAAATAATAGAAATAAGAGAATGTGAGAATGATATGTTTTGAAGAATGCATCGCACTCTGTTTATAAAGTTTCTAAATCAACCCAAAGTCCAAGATTTGTGAAAGAATACCACATAAGTTGCTGGCTAAAACTATTTTCAACAAAGAAAAGGAACTTTGGGAAAATCTCATGCCTTGGTTTGCAGAAGAACCTTGCGTTTCATAGGAATCAAATTGTTTCAAAGTATAGATGATGCGTTTTACTCGGCAACATTCACATACAGATTTTATAACAATCTTCTACATATTACAAAAGATAAGAAAGAAAAATTGAAAGAAAGAAACAAAAAGTTTTCCTGAGTTTTATAAAATGTAATGTATCAAAGTTGGTATGATGAACTATATGAACTAGTCATAGATAGAGAAACTTAACACACAGCAGTTGGTATAACAAGCTATATGAACCAAGGACATTGAATATGTCTTAGAGGTTTATCAATCACAATACATCCCCACAATCCTTCTTGTTATTGTTGTGTTGTGTTTACTAAGTCATGCACATGCCCAATATTCATGAGTGTTCTAGAGATCATGCTAAGATCTCATGCAAATAGTCTCACTTGACATTCATATAGATAATTTCATTAAGTGTATGCTGCAAATCATACATCACCCTAAGGGATATGAAGATCATTAAAACCTTTTAAACTAAAATTCTTTCACCATAGAGTTTTAATTACAAAGTTTAACCTCTCAATAATGCAATCTCTAACACTTTCACACACACCCCCATCATAAGAATGGACATATTTGATTTAAAATCAATTAGTGCTATCAGAAATAACAAGTGATTTGTTTTTACCCATATGAACCTTATTCATGGGATCTTTAATCACAAAGGTTGGGTTACCTTTGTTTGTTTGCAAGTCGCTTAAGTTTTATTCCCCTCCATGCTTCTGAGATCATATATTTTTTTTCCAAGGGTTTTTTCAGAGGATAGCTAGATTCTGGTATGAAACTTATTTATGGGATCTTCAATAAAAAAGGTTGGGTTACCATCACTTGTTTGTTTGCAAGTTGCTTAAGTCTCATTATCGTCGATGTTACTGAGATCGTATATCTTCCTAAGGGTTTTGTTAGAGAATATACTAGATTTCGTTTTATCTTCATATAGGTTTAAATGCTTACTTGGTCTCTATGTTAAGTGGGTTTTTCCAATTTAGTACCCGGATTTAAAAATGTATAAATTAGGTTCCAAAGTTTTCAAAATTGTATGATTGAAGTCCTATCCATTTAACGGTGTTAAAATTGATAACGTTGAGATTACTGCAAACGAGAACTACTATATTGAAAACAGTAGTAGGTCACTCCAAGGGAAGAATGACATGTTCCTTCAAGGGACCAAAATTCTCTCGCGAGAAATTTACCTCCTCCCCCGCCGCCACCTCCGCTGCTTGGGATTTGGGAAGCTCCAATTTCTGTAAGGAAATCACATTTTGGGCAAGGCGAACTGGGTTTCTCTACTATTTTTGGTCTTTCTGCGTTTCAGGTTGTGAAGACAGTGGAGATTGAATCACGATTGGTGGCGGAAGACGAAGGAATCGCGATTGGGATTTCTCAATGGTAGTAACCCTTTCGATCTGGGTTAGGGTTCTTGCAGGTTTCGAAATTGAAGGCGTAGCGTTGGTGGCTATTTCTGATTGCCCTTTAATGCGAAGGGGATGACAGGTACTCTGGATCTGTTTACTGTAGATGCAAGATGGGAAGAAGAAAAGGATCGGTGGCGTTGTTGTGTTGCGTGTGGTGGCTGCCATGGACGTTGGCGATTTAGGTGGTGTGAACTGCGTTGTCTTCTTCGCGCGATTGCTTTCGCTCTGACGAGGATGATGATGGTGGAGGCACGCAAATAAAGGTTGGTGCTTTTATGTTGGCCATGGAAGTGAGGGTGGTGGAGGTGGTTGCGCATGGGGGTTTCTCTGTGGTAGAGTCGAAGGGAGAGAGAGAGGAGGGTAAGAAGCGAAAGATTGACCAGCGAAAAAAATGACAGACTACCATTAGCCACGTCAGCTGGTTTTTAACAGTATTAGTTTTGGAGGACTAAAATCAAAGTTTCCTTAAGAAGGAGAACTAAAATGTACCTTACTTTGAAAGAGGGACTAAAACCAAAATCGCTTGATAGTATAGAGACTAAAAACATATTTAACCCAACTATATAATATATTTGGATTGATCAATAATTAGTTGATCAGTCAACTTTAAGTTCAGATAAATTTCTTGCAACAAACTATACAGTTAAGGTATCACAATGAGTGAATAGTTAAGATTAAGTTGGTTAATTCAAATCATTTTGGATAAAGGCTTAATCAAGGTTAGTTATATTTGACCATAATTACAAGTCCATTACAAAGTTTATCAATAAAGGTTCGAGATAAGGTGGTAGGCAACTGATTAATTATGTATTATTGTTCTTGTTATTTGAACTCAACTAACTTTGATAACAAAAGACCTTTGAGAGATACTCGTGACAATGTTGACAAATAGGAATTGAATTTGAAGACAACCAGTGGAAGAGAAGGCTCGATTCATACAACCGAAATAAGTTCAAAAATTATTAAAAACATGATGAATAAAATATTGAAGTTAAAATTTTAAACTAATCATATCATATTTTCTTTACTAAAATTCAAAGAACAAAATTAGTTACTCATAGTGTTAAAAGGAATTTTTAATATCATTAAATTGATATTGAACTAAAAGAATAAAATTAAAATATTATTAAATGTAATTACTTAAATTATATTTATGATAACTAGATCATAATTAAATACATTAGTTATGAAAAAAATATATAATAATTTTTTTTATATTTAAAAATATTGTATAAAAGACTTATAAGATGCAACTCAGAGTTACCTCTTTTAGTTTGATAAAAATAAAAATAATGAGTTTATGGATAACATTTTATTTAAATCTAACTTACGACAGAAACACGTAAGTAGAGATTAATGAACCTTCTCTTAGGAAATAGTTAAGAATAGAATTGGATAGTATAAACGAATAAACAAACGAAGAAAAACATTAACCATTCAAACAGAAGCATGTAGGAGCATGGTCGCTCAAAGATATAATAGTAAAGTCAAATTGATAAGCTCCAATAAAGGAGACCAAGTTTGGAAAAAAACGAATGAAGTTTGAAAGAAACTCACATATGGCAAGCTTGCATCGAATTAGGAAAGACCCTTCAAGATAGTGGAAAATTTAAAGAATGAAAGATACCATTTGCAGCATCCAAATGGAAAGAGTGTGCCTAATACTTGGAACGTGTCTCATCTTAAGCTTTATTTTAGTTAAACTTTGTACACTTTGATCGGTGTACTTTTTCCTACCACTAATATTTTTCCCTAAGGAGAATTTTGGTTGAGGAGGTTTTAACAAGGCAACCAAAGCAGTAAAATCATATTTTCAAGACAAGCAATTGTAGTTTCTATATAATCGAGCATTCTGACTCAACAATTAAGGACAAGTTCCAAGAACTCCTACCACATATGATATTAACAACTCTAAGTTAAGGAAGAGTTACGGCAACAAAACCCCTACTGAACGATTTGATCGTGAAAAATTTAATTGTTAAGGACAAGTTCAAAAAGAACTCATACGGTGTATCATATTAACAACTATTGTCAAGGAAGAGTTCAGGCAACTAAACCCTACCTAACACTTCATTATCGATAAATTAAACAAGTGGTTAAGGGCAAGTTATAAAAACCCCTGCCACACATTACAATCAACAAAAACGATTAAGAAATTTTTTTGGCAAAGACCTTATTGAATAATTCATTCATAATGAGTACAACTTCACTTAGACTCCAACAGATGGATTAAATTAAAATTACATTACGTGAAAACAACTAATCAATATTGCTAACATTACAACGTTAAAGATAGTTAAGCTAAAATAGAAATAAAACTAATCGAGATAAAATATGATTTTCATTGCCTAAAAGTATGGTTTCTACAAAAACTTGTCCAAATGAAGATAGCCTATACTTTTTACAAAAAAGTAAAAGCTCAAATGAGCCTAAACTAAATTAAACATCCTAAGAACTAGTGGTGTGTTTTACAACAGCAGTAGTGTCAGCAACATGATCATCACCCCCATCGACCTACATCTCATGAAGGTTTATCAACTTCCCTTCATAGAAATTCTTCATGACATTGAATTTGCCTCTGTCCTAGGTAACATTGTAGAAATGCATCGCCTGAGCGAGGGCCTTCTTGAATTTGGCCTCATGTCGGTCAATAACAACTTGACCAATTTCCTCTTGTTCAATCGAGAGAGTTGTATTTTGCTTAGTTAAATAATCCATTGCCTCCTTATCCTTATAACGATCTAGCATAATGTTGTCTACTTGACAATGAAGGTGAGTATTTGCCTCAACCAAATGCTTCTCAGTACCATGGACTCTACTAGGCGAGCTTCCAAGTCCTCTTGGTTTTACTGACAGTTGGTGTGTGCGACAATGGATGCCTTCAGTTCAGCGTTCATGTCAATAATAACATTTAAAGTTTGATCCAAGTCTAGTTGAGAAACAAATAGATCTTTCTCCAATCGCTTGACCTCCACCCTATAACCCCAATGGCAACCTTGGTGCTCAACAACACTGCCTGCATGTTGAGCTAAGCAAAGGAATCTACCACTTTCTTCGGTGATACCCTTCAACCTATCCTTTTCAGCCTCGCTCAAGTTGAACGAGACCTTTGCACCCAAATGCAACTCGGTGCCTGAGATGCCACCTCCAAAGGTGGTGTTCCTCCTTCTGCTTAAGGACTTTTTTATGTGATTTAGAGGAAGATGCTTTCTCCCTTTACCGATGGGACTTCCTTTTTCCCTTATCCTTCTTTCTATCAGCAGGTTGATCAAGAGGAAAGATAGTGGTCAAAGGAGCAGGTTGAAGGATGGGCTGCCCTATCCACTCTACTTCAATAACATCACGGGTTGGTCGTTCAAGTGTATGAGGACTTGATGAATTGGCACCAAGCGTACTCGATTTACTCCTTAGAACCAAACGTTGGGTCGCTAACTTGCAAAACCAGTCAACCTTTTATGGATTGTTGGGAGTCGTAAGCTTTGAAAAATAACAAAAATGTTTAGCAAGTTAACACCAAACAATTATTAAAACTAAATAAGGAAGTCAGTTTACCAAAAATGTCATCGCAGAGGGTTGAATGCCAAAAACATTGTAAAATTCTCCTAGATTAGAGACAGTAGAGAAGCATATTAATAACCGTTAGTTTTGACAGTTCTTCCAATTTCATTAAGGATATGAGCTAGGAAGACATTCACTTAAGATCTTAGGTCCAATACAAAGGAAATTCAGGTCGATTGTCAACATTAAACAAGTATTTCATATTGACTTCCTTTATTCCAACCTTGAAGTATCCAGTCTTGAACCCCTTGTAGGATGTTACATATAAAGAGAACAATCATTCTCCTTCTCGACTACGACATACATCAACCCTTTCTTAATGTTCGGCCAGGTGAAAAGATGACATAGGAATAGGGCTGACATTGGGGTCAAATCTAGTGTCGATCATAAGATCTTAAAGGCCTGAATGCACACCCGGGTGTAACTAGGTAGGCACAATGTTCAGTTGGCGTAATACACCCATTTGAAACTCTTTGCACAGTATTCTTATGAGTATATCGTTGAAAAGGCATGAATACATGGGAAGAAGTTCAAAGGAAAACCCTCATTCCCATGGAATACCCACTTATTCCCTTTGCAAACTCACAAGTTAGTGGCGTTACCATCAATATATTATCCAACTATATATGACCGTTCAACCTAATCGCACAGGTCTCTACTCTAGCATAAGCGAATCACATACTCGTACGTTGTTAACTCTTTGGCAAGCATACCAAATCGTTCAAGTAATATAAATAGTAAGTCCAAATATCGTGTCCTAAAGGGTTTGCAATTGTTTAGGTAATTATGACTACTTACTAATTTAAATGATGATTTCAATAGATGATTTGTTCAAGAGTATTGTAAACTAAAGACACTAACTGAAACTAATGATTATAAAGTGATATGGGTAAATACTCATTAGGGTTGGATTTCATGACCCAAACTCTAATCACTTCACCACATAATATGATTCTAACATCTTCAAACATTTACATTAAATGTAAACTTACCTAATTCCTTAAAAGCAAACCCTAAATCTTTACATAAGAAATATTAATCTCTCAGATATTCAAACATAAGATTTGCATTAAGAAAAGATGTTAAGAATGACCAAGAACCTTAGTTTATATCTAGAACTAAGCCTCTTAGTTGTTCTATTCTGGTCTAGGTTCAAAAATACTTCTCAATGATTAGACACAAACAAAAAGGCATATATATATATATATATATATATATATATATATATATATATATATATATATATATATATATATATATATATATATATTACAAAGAGTTTAGATACATTACATTCAACCCCAATGAAATGGAGTTTAGCTACTCCTATACATTCTAGAACCAAAGGATGGATTGAATGATGATGATGAAGAAAGATGGACCCTTGAGCCCTAGAAATGCCTCCACCTAGGGATGGCAACGGGTCGGGTCAGACACGGATAGTACCTACCCGCAACCCGACCCGCCGGATAAAAATATACCTGCCACCCGACCCGCTACTTGCCGGATACTCGTTTAAAAAATACCCGCGGGTACCCGCTAAAAATAAAAAACAGTATTTTATACATTTTAAAATAAAATTTAAATAAAATTACAATATATATATATATATATAATATAATATAATATAATATAATATAATATAAATTAAATATAAATTAAAAATTAATTTTAATTAAATTTAACCTAATAAAATATAATTTAATTCTAGGCGAGTGGTACTTTTTCTGTTAGCTAGCATTTCAGCTTGCTGGGCTGTAGGGTTTTGGTGTGGCTAATGCTTCATAACTCGTAGGAGAAGTTAGTAAAAATTCGACAATTTTAATAATTAATGTATATTAAATGCCATCACTTATCTTTTTATCTCAAACTTATATTTATGAATTTTAAAATTTAATTAATCAATATACTATTTAATTTATGAGTCACATTTGTTCAATTTCAAAATAATAATTGTACTGGTCACCCGGCCCGGCCATAGGCTGACCGGAAGAAATACTGGGCAACAGGCCGATCTGTGGTCGGCCGGCATCAAGAATAGTCGAAGATCGAAATGGCCGACCGGCCACGTCCGAGAGATTCTGAGGTAAGTTAATTTTAATAGGAGTTTAACAGCTTTTGGGTCCTGATTAAAGTGTTATTGGGCTTTGATTAAAAAAGCCTTAACCTCGGGCTCAAAATTGACACTATATATAGAGGTCAACAGTAAGAGGTAGGTGACTTGAATTGAATTGCATTTAATACCAAGAACCGAGTAACCGAACAGACTTAATTCTAACTTGAGCGTCGGAGTATCTTTGGCAGGTAGGCGACCGGCCGCTACTAGAAGAAAGACGCTAGAGACGGACGGACTGAAGGTTGGAGAGAAGGTGTAGGTGACCGGACGGCTTATAAGACTGAGAAATAAATGTATAGGTGAGTGTACCGAATCCACTACCAAAACAATAATTATGATTGTTTTTGACGGACGGACTGAAGGTTGGAGAGAAGGTGTAGGTGACCGGACGGCTTATAAGACTGAGAAATAAATGTATAGGTGAGTGTACCGAATCCACTACCAAAACAATAATTATGATTGTTTTTGCAGCGTGCTTAATTGTATTGAGATCCGGTGTACGTTAACTAAATATATCCGATAAAAATATTTTATGAAAGTAAAAGATGAATAAAATCAATAAATAATTTTAAAGTTAAGAAGAATCATAATAATTTATAATTCCGTAATCCTCCACTGTTCTCTTATTATTTTTACAATTTCTAATTATTGTCGTTTAACTGATTAACTTTTTTAGCTACCTGACATCAATAATTCTTACTATATTTTGTAGTTAAACAATATTTAGTTATCAAAGTGTATAATCAAATGTATTAGTTCGTGATATTTTTATTTATTACTTTTTGTAAAAGAAATAATAAACTCATTACAAAATAAATAAATGAAGTGCTTCCACGGATATTTATAACAAATATTAATATCCAATTTATTCATACTTATATTTTAAAATTATAGTATTTTAAATCTTACAACTATCTAACATATATACAATAGTAAAATAAAAAATAAAATAATCATTTACTAAGTTTTTACTATTTCCTACTACAATTATTTCCCCCTTTTTACTCAAATTTATATCCTATATTGCTCCCTTATTTATTTTCATTTAAATCATAAATTACACACATCATGAAAAATAAAACACATATTTTATTTAAAAAGTATATAAAATTAATAGAAATACTAAACGTCTTCTATTTAAAATAAGATAAGGCGATAATAAAAAAAATGTTGTGCTGATCTTTTAGGAATGTGTACCGCGTAGAATATTTAAAAGGATTTTAACAAATTCTCCTATTTAAAAGTGATCACAACGTATGAGAATTAGATTATTCCTTTCTCGTGCTACTCTCACTTCACTTATTGCTCAAATGGGTGGCGGAGGAGTTATGAGGACGGCGGCGAAGATTGCCGGCATTGGCGTCTCCAAGTCGGGTCTTCATGGCTTTCCGGTGGCGCTCCCGACCGAGCAATCGGTTCGCAACGCGTCGCCACCCTTGTCGGTAGCTGGCGTGTCGTCGCAGGGAGCGAAGGCTGCTGAGGTTGTCCCGGTGCACACGGCGGCATCGTGGGACGAGTGGGACTTTGCCGACGACGGCGGTTTGGTTGTGCCGAGGGTGGTGTTTGGTTCTGCCCCCACTTTCGAGGAAGCTAAGGAAGCGACTACAGACTTGAAGGACGCGATTGATCAGTAAAATATTTTTTTTCAATAGATGATGATTGTTGCAATATAAATTTATTTTATTTTGTTATTTTTTGTGTATTTGTGGTTTCAATCTCTGTTTTGAAGTCTTTGTTTTGGTTTTACTTTCTAACTCTGCTTAGCTTTTCTAAAGGTTTCATTTTTATGGTTACTGTAAGGATCTTTTCTTCTTAACTGTGTTTCGTTTGGGTTTGGGCTCAGAATCAGTGAAAGTTGAAATTTTTAATCTTTTCATGTTGATAGTTTAAACGACACATTAGGAGGATTGCAATTAAATTCTCTAAGTAAATCATTTTTTTTCTTCTAAATATGGAAACCCACATCTTATTGAAAATGATACCTTCTTCGGCTCTTGCTCTTATTCACCTTTGTAAAATAAGTTTGAGGATAATAATAGTATAAATGCTAGGAAGTACTTGCATCTTATCTCATTGATTGTTCTTGTTAATACTAGGGATGAAATCTGTTGCCTTTGTTAACCTTGCCTATTATTCCGTTTTTAAACTCTTTCCTTCAACGTATTTTATCCTTGTTTCTTGATATATGATTATTGTCTCAGTAAATTTGGTGCTGTTAAACCTGGTGCGTGTTTGGATAACCATTTTGATTGACTGAACACATTTTTGAAGAATAATACTTTATATATGTTTTTTTCTGAATGTAGTTTTGGAATGGGTTCAACAGTTATCCAAACATGTTCTTGTTCTGTGTCTGTCATCAAGTTCACTCCCAGTATTTTACTTTGGTCTTGAAGAAATTATTGCTTGATGAAGTTATACTGTGTAAATTCCCTTTTTTGGGTCAAGATGCTATCATGGGACCATGGTTATTAGTTTTGTCTTTTGGATCATGCTGCTTTTCGGGTTGGAGGATGGTTTTCTTGTTCACGTAGACACATATGTTGTGGGATATTAGATCTAGTGATACTTATCTCTGTGGGATCTTATGTTTTGTTTTTTTCAGAGTATATTTTTCTCCCGATTCTTCTTCTTATTCATCTCCTGGTTGTGAAGTCTCTGCTCTGTCTCCTACACTTTATGACACAATTTCAAATCCTTCAGCGCCAGAGAATGCAATTCGGGCTTTTCATTTGCTTAGCTCAAGTCGTGAGGTTCAGGTAAACTGATGGTGAAGTCAAAATTACGGTCTCTTTAGCAATCTCGTTTTGTGTATGATATCTAAAAGGCTATTAAATGAAGGTTTAGGTTCATTTATTGAATTAATTGATAGAATTCACTTGTCTTTGGTTTCAACCAGGCTGCTGTGGCTTCACTTGCTTGTGATCCAAATGTATGGAATGCAGTCATGAAAAATCCTACTGTCAGGCTCTTACAAGCACAACTAACAGGTAATCCTATTTCCTAGTTAACGGGTCTTTGTTCTGTAGGATAGATCGTTCTAAAAACTGAAAACTCAGACTTTTTTTATTTTTTTTTATTTCAAAATTAAAACTGAACCGTTCCTTCAGTGCTTTTAGTACTTTTCTCCAACCAAAATTGGAGTTTTACTCAGTTATTCACATAATAAAGGTGTACATTGAAATTTAGCATAAACTACGAAGGTAGAATTCTAATAGTTCAATTCTACTTGGAAAACAACATAAAAAAGTATCCAAGGAATTGGACTCAGGCATTGTCCTTGTTTTTAATGTTTGTCCCATTACTTTTGGAATGGTGTGAAAATTTTGTCCCTATATCACTCTTAGGAGTTTGATAGGATAGGCCATTAAAAAATAAACCTTTCTTAGTGCTTAGATGTTAATTGAATTGTGTTTCAGTGGCTGAATTTGGAGCAGAGGAAACTGAGGAAGTGGAAAAGTTATCAAGTTGTGCTTCTGAAGTAGTTGAAACACCTGAAAAAATGGAAGCATCATCCGAGTCTCACTCGCGAAACGTGTTTTCCAATATCAGTGATCGTCTGCGGAATTTAAAGCATAGAGTGATTGAAGTGGTAAGGAGGTGTAGGGTGCCTGGTTTCCTTGAGAACATATTCTCATCATCTGATTCTGAGAAAGAGAAGATGGATGCCGATGGGAACACTAAAACAAGTTTCTTTGATGATATATATGCCCTGGGAGGAATCTTGGTAGGTTTGGTAACGCTGTTGATGATGGTGATAGTGACCAAGAGAGCTTAGACTCTTGGAATCTTGGTAGGTTTGGTAACGCTGTTGATAACGGTGTGTGGACTTCTCTCATCGTTTTGAAGCCTGTAAATAAATATGAACTGCCTTAAAATAAACACTCGGTAATGTTGTTTTTGTTGACATTTGGAAGCCTACCTGAAATTTTCTACTTCCTGAAACATGTCTGAAAACTCATGCATATATATTCTCTTCCTCGGTAGTCTTGCTAAACTTTAGTGTGAATTTGGTCGGCAAATTTACAAGAAAAGTTATTTTAATGATTAGATTACAAGTAAATGGGTAACAAAGTTTAATCTTTTTAAATTACTTATTTTTAAAATTAAATATAATTCTTGTTCTTGTTAAAGTTTAGGAGTTCAAGCTCATAAATACTTCAACGAAATTAGTTTGCTCTTATCCTCCTCTTTTTTGTGTTCACTGATTCTTCTATGAATTATCTATCCTCTTCATCAGAGATCCTACTCATGAGGATTCTAGTTATCTTTGAAAAAAAAAATATTTTGACACATTTATTATAAATTAAAATGAAATATGTAAAATATTTTAAAAAAAAAATTGTCCGTTGTTTTCGACTTTTTAGGATAGTGTTACTTTGCTTGCAAGACCTACATGTCCTATTTCTTCACATGTCACAGAATGATTCAGCTTTTGGTTGCGTGAGTTTAGGAGTAGTATTAAAGTACTCTAAATTCAGCTTGTGCCGATGTATATCCACATATGACTGATGTGGGCTCATACTGGACAATCCAGTCCAGTTCTTAAATGGATATAATTTAAGAATATATTTCTAAATTCAGCCCATAAATTTAATTCAAGATAGCAGGAAAAATACTTCTCCTCATGCTCTGCAACTTTTCATAAATAATTATTTTTCCCAATTTCATGATATATGGTTTGCTACTTTATCTTTACATATCTTGATGATAGTGCTTTGATCCGTTCAAGTTTATGTTTTTTTCTTCATCTATTTGACAATTTTGGATTCCATTGTTTTAATAAGATTAGAGTTTCAGTATGTTTTGTATTTTTTTAAGTAGACTATTTTATTGTACATGCTATCATCCTTTTGTTCTGCAATTTGTTCTTAGCATTTTGTATACCCTAATTTTGTGTACTTATTTATTTACAATGTATTTACTTATCACTTATTTATTTAATTTCTTATATGTATTTATAGGATTTGTTGATCAAGTTTAATAAAGAAACAAACAATCTGGAGAGTTTTACATTTCACCTCACAATTGATGTGTCTACCACTTCTCGTAAAAAAGATTATGAAAATATGTTACGATAATTCTCGTAAAAAAAATTATGAAAATATGTTAAAATAATTCAATAACGATTTGCAAAGTATTGGTAAAAAATATTAAGAAAGAGAGGTGAGTTGTGTGTTTGAAATAAATTTTTATAAACTTTGTATTTTAAACATTTGGATCATGTCTTCATTAGGAGAAATTTGCAAGGTTGACTTTAATGTATTATTGGAAAAATAAGATAAAATTAAGATTATTTTTTTAATAAGTATAGATTTATCGTTTTTAAGAATTTATATGTAATTTGTTGTGCATGAATAAGAATTTTTCTAAATATATAAGAATATCAAAACTAACAAGGAATACTAATAGTAAAATATTTAACTTAGAAAGAAAAGAGAGGAGAGAAAATAATAGAAATAAGAGAATGTGAGAATGATATGTTTTGAAGAATGCATCGCACTCTGTTTATAAAGTTTCTAAATCAACCCAAAGTCCAAGATTTGTGGAAGAATACCACATAAGTTGCTGGCTAAAACTATTTTCAACAAAGAAAAGGAACTTTGGGAAAATCTCATGCCTTGGTTTGCAGAAGAACCTTGCGTTTCATAGGAATCAAATTGTTTCAAAGTATAGATGATGCGTTTTACTCGGCAACATTCACATACAGATTTTATAACAATCTTCTACATATTACAAAAGATAAGAAAGAAAAATTGAAAGAAAGAAACAAAAAGTTTTCCTGAGTTTTATAAAATGTAATGTATCAAAGTTGGTATGATGAACTATATGAACTAGTCATAGATAGAGAAACTTAACACACAGTAGTTGGTATAACAAGCTATATGAACCAAGGACATTGAATATGTCTTAGAGGTTTATCAATCACAATACATCCCCACAATCCTTCTTGTTATTGTTGTGTTGTGTTTACTAAGTCATGCACATGCCCAATATTCATGAGTGTTCTAGAGATCATGCTAAGATCTCATGCAAATAGTCTCACTTGACATTCATATAGATAATTTCATTAAGTGTATGCTGCAAATCATACATCACCCTAAGGGATATGAAGATCATTAAAACCTTTTAAACTAAAATTCTTTCACCATAGAGTTTTAATTACAAAGTTTAACCTCTCAATAATGCAATCTCTAACACTTTCACACACACACCCCCACCATAAGAATGGACATATTTGATTTAAAATCAATTAGTGCTATCAGAAATAACAAGTGATTTGTTTTTACCCATATGAACCTTATTCATGGGATCTTTAATCACAAAGGTTGGGTTACCTTTGTTTGTTTGCAAGTCGCTTAAGTTTTATTCCCCTCCATGCTTCTGAGATCATATATTTTTTTTCCAAGGGTTTTTTCAGAGGATAGCTAGATTCTGGTATGAAACTTATTTATGGGATCTTCAATAAAAAAGGTTGGGTTACCATCACTTGTTTGTTTGCAAGTTGCTTAAGTCTCATTATCGTCGATGTTACTGAGATCGTATATCTTCCTAAGGGTTTTGTTAGAGAATATACTAGATTTCGTTTTATCTTCATATAGGTTTAAATGCTTACTTGGTCTCTATGTTAAGTGGGTTTTTCCAATTTAGTACCCGGATTTAAAAATGTATAAATTAGGTTCCAAAGTTTTCAAAATTGTATGATTGAAGTCCTATCCATTTAACGGTGTTAAAATTGATAACGTTGAGATTACTGCAAATGTGAGCTGTGCAATAAATGTTGTCGTGGCATTTAATTGACCTAAATTTAGTTCACGTTTCTGCCACTTTTCCTTCCACTTGATTACTCTCAATTGACGTGGAGGACATCTCTTTTTCTTTTTCTCTTTCTTTCTGCATTTTGAAAGCCTTCACAATGTCTTCCTCCATCTTCCCGAAGAAGACAACTGACTTCAGCGCGCGTCGAAGCATGAACGCCACCAAGAACGAAAACGCAAACACTGCACCAACACCTCCTTCGCCAACGCCACCTTCTTACTCTCTTCCCCTTCCCCCCACCCCAGCCTTCTCCGATCTCCTTGCCGACGACGGAGTTAGGGTTTAGGATTGTCCTCCAATCTCCTCTGGAACCACTTTCAATACCCTAGGATTGTCATCCCTATCGTTGCGAACACCTTGCGACGACGATAGCGGCGATAGCGAGGAGGAGAAGTGGGACGTGAACGTGGAGAGGAAGGACAACGTGGATTTGCAGTTTTTTGAGAAGGGGATTGAGGTGGGTCGTCGGGACGCAGCGACGCTGTTTTTTCTAGTGAGTTTCCTCTTTGTCACATATAGATGGGTTATTCTCGTTTTTCTCATGACGTATTTGTGGCTGTTGTGTTCGTTCCCGTTGTGAATGATATGTTGGGGAGGTTTAGCTCCGTTACGGTTTTGGTTTAGGATGGTTCGAGGTTAGGTCTGAAGAGGCTTTTGGGGTTTATTCTGATGCGTTGGGTTGTGAGGGAGCGTTGACTCAGCTTCTGGGGTTGTGGTACTTCGGAGAAATTGAGGATCAATACTCATTTTTCAAGCTCTGAGGTTAAAATTGATGCCCTTCTCTGTTATGTCTCTTTGGGTCAGGGACTTTGAGAGGAGATTTATGGGTTCTTATTTACTTGGTTTCTGGTGGATACTTTTGTTTCTTTTGGTGTAAAAAATGAAGTTTAATTAGGGTTTTAATTAGGATTTAAAAAAATAACATTTTCATAATGAAAGCACATTTTCATACCTGTCTTTGTTAAAAAAAATGTTTTTGCCACGTTGGTAGGTGCATTGCCACATCAATTAACATTTAACTTTGTTTCTTCAAACTTAACAAATATGACTTCAATCATATCATTTTGAAAACTTTAGGACCTAATCTATACATTTTTAAAACTGGATACTAAACTAAAAAAGCTCACTTAACATAGGGACCAAGTAAGCATTTAAATTTGTATGTAATGTTAGCGCGTTTAGGCGGGAACTTTATCTAAGGATATAATCCATATGTAAGCATTTAAAATCCGTATGTAATCCAAAAAAAACATTACCTACCGATATTACATACGGAATAAATTATTAAAAATTAATAAAAATAAGGGTTAAATATGTTTTTGGTCCCTTAACTTTTAGTGAAAATTGGAATTAGTCCCTCTTCAAAACTTTGGCCTAATTTTGTCCCCCAATTTTAGAAATGTATGAATTTAGTCCTTTTAACTAAATTTTGTTAGATTTATTTAATGTTTCAAGCACGTTTCATGATAGCATTTGGGTTGTTTACACTGTTTGACACATTTTTGTTTCAGTGTTAACTGAGAAACGCATTTGAAACAGCAAATAAAGTTAACAAAATTTGGTTAAAAGGAGTAAATTCGTACATTTCTAAAGTTGGGGGACTAAATTAGGCCAAAGTTTTGAAGAGGAACTAATTCCAATTTTCACTGAAAACTAAGGGACCAAAAACATATTTAACCCTAAAAATAAAAGTAAAACTCTAGGTTTTCGTTTTGTGCCTCCACGATTCTTTCTCCCCCTCATTTTTGCAAGCACACTGCTACACTCACTTCTGCCCTCACTCCTCTATTATCATCGTTAGTGTGTCGTCGTCGTTAGTCCCGATCACCGTGAGTCATTGTCCTCTTCTCGCCATGACTTCCTCTCCCTCTGGCTTTCACTCCCTGTCCCCATCACTCCTTCTCGCCATCAGTCCATCTCGACATCACTCCCTATGGCTTTCACTCCCTATCGCCATCACTCCTTCTTGCCATTAGACCATCTCGTCATCACTCCTTCTGGCTTTAGCGTTGTTGGTCATAGAGTTTCTTCATCTGAGAGGTAATTCCCTCTCATCATAAAGCCCTAAAATTGAAAATCTAGAAAACCCTAATTTAATCCAAAAATCCAAAAAAGTCACCGCTTATTCCTCTCATAAGAGTTTTTCAGAGTTGCCTCTGATTCCAAGATCAAGTTCGGTCTCCAACATGAGTTCGGCAACTGCGATTTCTATGATGCCAACAAACTCTTTGATTGCCTCAAGACTTGGAGTCGCAATGATCAGGTTTCGTTTGTGCTCTCTATTTTTCTCCCATTTTGATTCTTAATCTGAAGTTATTCTCTTATACAAGGTTTTGGCTTCAACTCTATTCAGGTGTACTGATTTTGGAACGTTTTGTAGGACAATAAGCAATTTAGCCATGGGCCATGAATTTGAAGATTCTTCCAAACAACAGAAACAACTCTCTTGTAGTCTTCAACACTTTGAACAATCCTCAAAGTCCAGAACACAGTACGTCCTCTTCCTGTAATCACAACAGGGCAACCACAATCTTCACAAGATTGAGAGAAGTAGTTGATCACGTATCAGACACCTCAAGTGCAGGTTGATCAATCAGTCTATGCACACAAAATCTTGCTTGTCAAGCAATCACCAAAGAATGAACACCTCAATCTTTCTTGATGGATTCTTGGAGCTTTAACACGTTCTAGCAGAGATCAATAATCTGAAACAATTCAATCAAAATGTTAGAATTACCAAAAGTTTCTATAGAAATCAAATATGCGTCTATATATAGTTTTCTGTAAAACAGACGCTCCTAAGTCGACTATGCTACTAATGGAGTTGATTATACTCAGACAATTATAACAAATAGTAGCAGTCAGACCAACTTAATTGATTTCGCATTTAATACAGTGGATTCACAATCAATGCTTGGTCAAAGATATAAAATATAGTTCCCTGTTTTTTTTATCCTCCCTCCTTATCCATCAATGTTCTCCTCTCTCTCGTGCACGCTGAAAAAACACCTCTAACCGTTTCTGCTCCAATTCCCCAGACAAAATTATGTTTTTCTCCCTACATCCAGGCGCTAGTCTCCCCCCATCCAGCACACTCCTTAGTCATCCTTTTTTCCACGTTTTTTCTCTTTCTTTTTCTTTTTATTTTTTATCTATTAATTAATCCTTTCTTTTTTTTATACTAAAAACAAATAAAAAGTAAAACAGAAATTAAATACAAATAAAATAAAATAATAAAAAAATAAAATAAAATTACAATTACAAAAATAAGAGCTAAATAAAATAAAATAAAATAAAAAATAAAAATAAAGTGAAATAAAAATGATAAAAAGTCAAAGAATCAAATAGAAAGAGAAAAAAAACGTATATTTTAATTATCCGGACGAAATTGGGTGTTGACACATACATTTAAAGCATAATTCATTTCATTCAATAGAAACAACCAACTAAAAGTAGACCAGACCAAATCATGCAAGGTATTCGAATTTCACATATTAAATCACCAAATTGCAATTCACAAATTGAACAAAATATTAACAATATTTAAACATGGAATTAGTTATCTATCAACAATAAATTACACATATTATCTAAATTGTATACTTTAGATGGCCAAAGTGTCTCCATCCTCACAAAATGCTTTATCTACACATAAAAATATCATAAGAATGATAAGAACATACCATTATGATCATTGATAAGAAAACACTCATATTGATGATTTAAATGACACATACAACCTAAAAGAGGATCGCGTGCAAAGAGAAAATAGATTTAACCAAGAAAAAAGAAACAAAAAACTAACTTACGGGAATGGAGCAACTAAACTATCCAAATTGAAGAGCTTGCCGCAAGAATCACCTTTAAAGAATTCAAATCTTTAAACAAAGTAACACAGAGGAAAAACTCTTAAAAAGAAGTCACAATACTCTAAAAAAATTAGTTTTTCAGAGATATTATGTGTTTTAAAATAACAAAATTCATTTATAACCAAATTATTTATACTAAATCTTTTTAATATTAAAATATTTGAGTCTCACTATTTTAAAAATCTATCAATTCTAAAATATCATTTTCTAGAAAAAAGAAACTATATTTTAATCTTTTGGAGAAATAGAATAAAATTTTTATTGTAATACTATTTCTGTGTTATAATATATAATTTATGAAACGAATACCGTTAATTTTAACAAAAGAAAGTCACATGCTGTATTTTTAAGAATTGAATAACCCTGAAAAAAAATACATTTTATATTTTTAAAATTGACTGACTTTATTGAAAATTTTATTAATAGAGAATCAAATTTAAAATAAATAAATAAATACCCTAATTGTATATTTACTACTACAATTTTATACTTATATTTTTCACACTGACTTTAAATTCACGCATTTTATAATTTGAACTTCAAAACTATATCTTCATGTTAATTCGCCATCAAATTGTTAATACACGATGAATGTGAAGTCATTTCTGTTCCGTGATAGAATAAGCCTAAGAGATATTACAATTGAATTCAACCATTCATTTTGCAGCTCTTGTATATTTACAATTTAATTTCTAGTAAAAGTATGATGATCTGAAGACAAAGATAACTTAAAATAATAGATTATTTATTAATCATAACACGGGTTGTAAGCGAAATAAGGTTTTATAGTGGTGAGCATTAGCAAAAGCAAGTAGATTTTCAAAAGGATAATAATATTTGGATACCATTTTTTTTTACAGCATTCTACGTGTTATTCTAACACTGTTTATGTGTTATTCTGTATTGGTGTATAACGAATCATATAATAACATGTAAATAATATTAAAATATTGTAAAACAATATTATCAAAATATTATTAAAAAAAAATCTTATCTTATTACAATATCCTTGAGATGGAAATGATAGTGTGCATCTACTCACGGGAAATGATTCGAGGACATAGCAGTTTTGTTGAGTGCTTTTACTGATATAATGTTGTTGTCATGATAATGTGGCTGTGGTATTTTTCATGGTGTTTCAACTTTATGATGACATAAAAACAAGACATGGTAGAGTACTTTCGGTAATTAGGTAAATCATGTCTGAAGAAAAACACCTGAACTGTGACATGTTTCAATGATTAAGCCTCTCTCTGTATCCATAGTTCCCAACACCTTTTTCTTCTTTTTATAGTACTTTTCTTTTAAAAGATTAAAAAGTATTTGCCATACACGTAACCCTATCCAACAACAAACTTTGACTTCTCCTCTTACTCTTTCCAACATTTCCTTCCATCTCGTTAATTAGCATAAGTCAGCCATTATTATTACCATTTCAATTCCTAATAAAATATATTCTTCTTCTACTTGTTGACAATTGTAAAATTTTCCGATTTTCTATCTTATTAACAAATATTTTACACTATTATATTTTAAAAAAAAAATTAAAAGTAGCATAGGACTATATTAACTAAGGATGTATTGAGATGGATTGAATCAGATTTTCCTAATCTAATAGCATACAATAATCAGATGTATTGTCATGAAATGTCTTAAGATTTTTTATTTTGAAATAATTTTATAAATATCATAAGCACTTCATGAAATTTATGAATATGAAAAGATAAAGAAGTTATAGGTAGTATTGGCCCACGAGGAGTGAAAGTTCTAACCACCCCACCATAAACCCAAAAGGCAGCTTAACACGGGGCCACGCCCACGATTATAATCATCGCTACTTATTTTTTAATTCGTAAAGTCATTTCAATCTTTTTCTCGAATCATGATCACATAATTATATCAAAATTATCTCTAATTCAATATTTATTTCTTATAAATTCATCACGTGATTTTAAATACTGGATTAAGAAACTTCACGGAGCTTATTAACTTATTACTGAACATTATGTACGTCTTATTCATATTTGGTGTTGTTTAGGAAAATATTAAAAGAAGTTTTATTAAAAGAAATAGATAAATATGTATTACAACAAATAGTTTTGATATTAAAAACTATGATTGTTTTTTGTAACTTATGATTGTTTTTTTAGTAAAAAGTGAACTAACATAGTTGAAGATACCTTTTTTTTTTATTCTGACTAGTGAAAAATGAACAACCCAAAGAAGTAAACAATGTTATTTGTGTATTTCTTTTCGCAATTCCTTGAAATATTTATTTTCCAAATAACCAAATAAATAAACAAATAAAACATTTTAAAACATTTTCTTTAACTCTTTTTATCCTGACAAGTAACTGTCAACAAAAGAACAAAAGACAACCTGCCGGCTGCCCTCACCTAACTAAGATCGTCCACACTTCGTACTACAAATCTCTTTTATATTTTTTCAAAAACTATATATAACAATCTTTCTATAATTATAACTATATATAATAATTTATTAACTTTTATAATAACTGTACAACAAATCACACTAACAATCTTTACTATTATAATTGATATTATATATATAATATTTTTTTATAAAGACAACAAATAATTATGTAAATTCTCCAAACACACCCTTAATATTTGAGGTACTTCATGCACTGAATGATTGTATGCTCACTTATTCGAGAGTGGAAATTTTGCAGGTACACTATTAAAGCTTCACCTGAAAATGATCAGTTTGAATATTACACCTGTAACACTAAATAATTGAATATTAATAATTTAAAATAATTAATATGCGACTTTTAAGAAAAAGGTGTTAAGACAGATACTAACAAAACTGCTTTAATTTTTATGACTGCGTGTGGGATTGTAAGATTTAAATATATTATCAATTATGATGAATATCCCAATTAATTAACTATATAGACTCACCGATATTTCCATTCAATTCCATTCCACTTCCTCTCTCAAACACATTGGATTTTCAAACCCCACGCCACTTTCTCTTGACTTTGCTCTTTCCCTTAAACCTACCTTCATCTCCAAGTTCTCTCTCTCTTTCTCTCTCTCTCTCTCTCTCTCTCTATATATATATATATATATATATATCTATATCTATCTATATATATATATATATATATTACAACAACCTCTCTCTCTCTCTCTCGTTCCTTCTCAATCGTTTGCTCCAGTTAATTAAAATGGCACGACCCACCACTGGGGTACTCCTCTTGATGATTCTCTTGGCTTCAGTTTGGTCATGTTTAGAGGCAAGAAAAGTTGTTGTAGAAAACCAGCAGAACAAGGTGAACCCATCTTCAAGAAGGGACAGTTTGTTTCTGAGTGCCCTTCCTAAGGGTACTGTGCCACCTTCTTCTCCAAGTAAGAAAGGACACGCCACCGAGGTTGATGAAAAGCTCATATCCCGACACCTCATAACAATCGATCGTGTTCTTCTAAGATCTGTCCCTAGTCCTGGTGTTGGCCACTGATGATTAATCAATTCTCTTTTCTTTCTTCTTTTTCATTCCTATGTTGAGATTGTTGAGATGACACCACATTTTTTTTTATTATTATTGGTTCAGTTTTGTTATAAGTCAGATTCTTTGCATGGTGGATTGAGATGTTGTGATATAAATAAATAAATAAATTAGTGGAATGAATATGTGTATCTAATTTCCTCTGTTTTTGGACTACTTGCTTTCCCTTTACGATTTCATCAATGACAAACATGAATGAATAACATGGCTCCATTTTTGTCATACTAAGAAATAGTAAAAAACGAAAAAAAAAAAAAAAAAAAACTCCATTCCAGACATTTGTTGGTAAGCTTTCACTTCCTTTTTTTTTTTTTCTGAAAGAGTTGGTGTGTAAAGATTCGATGGTATCTGTGTTTGAAAACCGATGGTTAATTATTATTATTAAGGCATAGCTTTTCTTAAAGTGTGATTTGTCTTTTGTAATAAAGCTTTTTCATACACACAAGTAAAAGTTAAATCTTAGTCAATGTGTTTTAAGGAATCTAACTGTGCGTGTGTTTGTGACTCGGTGATGATATGGTTCGATTGTTAGAGATCCAAATTACTTTTATATACTTTTCACCTTTCTTTTCAGTCTCTTTAATTAAGAAGTGACACATGATTAAAACAAATATTTTCTCCTCATTTCTGTGTTTTATTTTTGTTCACATGTCACTTTCCACAAACATTTTTTCAAAACAAATGTATTTATTATAAAACATTTTTACAAAATTTTTTACATAAATTTGAATTACCTACAATTTTTTTAATTATATAAATATACATAGAGGAGAGAAATTTTATGTTATATATAATCACCTAAAAAAGCTGCACAATTTTTTTAAAATGACTGATATAATTTTTACATTATTTTTAAAGAAAAGTCTTTCTCACTGCCTTCTTAATTCAAATGTCTAAAAGTCCCAATTTATTACACCAAACTTTATTAACTTCATTTTTGCTCGTGGATAGTACTCCTAATGCAAGGTTAACATTTTACTGTTTTTTATAATAAAATTTGACAATATAAAACTGTATCTTCCCAACAATCCAAATTAAGCAAAATCACATAAATAATAATTAAACATCTCAATCACATAAATAATAATTAATGGTCCAAACCTGCTTATAAATATGATGGATTCTCACATCAGACCCAGTGTAATACATTTTCTTACCACTATTCTTTACTTTTATGCTCTTATTAACTTAGAGTTGGAGAAACTGTTACAGATAGACCTCCCTTTTTTAGTGAGTTATTGATCAAAGATTTGGTATCTTGGAAAGTTCTCGTTCAATTCCAGGAAAAACAAAAACCAAAATTCTATATCGGAAGTGAAATGAGCTTTTCCACTAATCAACACTGTGAAAGATTCTTAACTCTTTTAGTTTAATTAATCTTACTATACCCAAGATTAATTTTAAGAATTTCAATATATTTTTTTTTCAGTTATAACACGTTTGAAAAATTTAAAATGGATTGGCTAAATTATCTCACATCTTTATATATAATTTCATTAAAATGGGTATAACAAATTATTTCTCAATTATGTTTTAATGATTAGAAACTAATTCTTATATAAAAAGGGCTCTTAATTATATGTAACATTCACATAATCCAAATCCAATGATACTCATTGGGGAGAGGTATTACGTAAATTCCTAATTATTATTTGATGATTAATATTAATCATTCGTTATTCACTACTAGGCGTGCTAACGATTTTTAACTTCAATTCCACGTAAGCTTTGTTTAATGAGGATTGTAAGACATATTATATTAATGATGATTTGATATGAAGAGTAGAAGAGAAGGAAGTTTAATGAGGATTGTAAGGTATAATAATTTTGTGGGAGAAAAAGTGGAATGATCCGAGATATGTTAATGAATTGAATCTGATAGAAATAAAGTTTGAAAAAATTGTTATAGCAGCTGTAAGAGTTTGAAATATGAATTCCAAGTGTTTGTGTTGGATATACTAAAAATTGAGAAAGCATGGTAGGTGAGATCTTCAACTTGAAAGTACAAAGTAGGAAGAAAAAATGAGGTTGGAGATGGTCCATGTATGCAACTACTGGTCTGCCATTAAGGTTGCATATATTTTGGGCAAAACACTTAAAACGCGTCCACCGAACACCCACCTCTTTTTCTTCTAAGGGGATCACCGTCACTCGCCTCTCTTTTGCCATATCCACACCTTCTCACACATTTCTCACAAAAATCTCAAATTCAATTCAATTACAAATCAATTTATATATATATATATATATACACACACACGAAGAGATAATGTTTTGGGTGGGAAGTCAGGTTTAAGTGTACAGTAACTTTAAGTCTTTTAAGTTAACACCGATGTCACTCATATGTACTCTTTATCTATCCAGCGTGTAGGTTACATGATGTAAAAAGTAAAAATTTGACTGTTCAAGTATTAATAATGTATTAAATGTAATAATCTACTTTTTTATCACCTAACTATATTTATAGATTTCATAATCAACTTTTAATTAGGAACGGCTCATTTATAGTTCAATGGATGGTTATCACATTTTATCTTAAATTATTCATAATTAGAGCTAATCCTTTTGTGGGTTGACCATTCGATTTTATTTCCTAGCCATGCGCTTACAAAACTCGCTCGTGTGGGGATAGACCATTCAGTCCGTCATATGATTGGATATGGTACATATAACAATATTATTTTAAACTCAAAATTATCTAAAGTAGTATATGGTTTTAAGATTTAAACTTAATTTAATTTTATAAAATTAACTTATAAAATTAGGTTTAAACACACTTAAATATTGTAAATTTGTGTTAATTTTAATTGATATAGGATTTTCAATATACTCATTCACATTCAGATTGAATATAAGACCAGACATTAATAATGATCCAATAACAGTTTGATAATAAATTAAACAATAGATCAAACAAATAACAAATATAATAAACTTTAGATAACTTTGATATCATCATAAAAAATAAAATTTAAGTCTAATTTAATTTTATAATTATTTGTAAGATAAAATTTACATTTCTATATATCTTTTATATATATATATATATATATATATATAATATGTTTAATGTTGAGATATGAATGGGTGCTATGCTAATTACTGATTGAGTTTTGGGTCTTTGTCTTCTTCCAAAGTTATTACGTGTCTTATTTTCTATCAATAATTCAATATTAAAACGTTGTGTTTGCTAAACAATAGTACTTTCTCTGTTGCCAATTTTTTCCAAGAATTATTATTTCTCAATTGAAAAGGAAAAAAAATAGATAGATGATTTCATTACGCCACTAGATTCCTATACTTAGTCATGTTAACAATATCATTTTAATAGATTGTTTATATACCTAACCAAAACAACTTCATGATAAATTATGACAATTATATTAGTATCTTATTATATTCTAACTTTATGATAAACTATGACAAATATATTTGTATCTTATTATGTTTTAATATTTTTTTTTATGTAATATTCTAACTTCAGTTAATTATTTGTTTCTTCAAAAATATTAAACTTCACTTCAATAACAAATAAAATCATACCACTTAGTAGTAAATTATATTACAAAAAGATTGCATATTAAAATAAATTATTTCATTTTACTAAATTATATTTTTTTTCACATTTTTAAAGTTAATTTTAATAATTAATTTTGATTTTTTTTTCTTTTTATAAATCTTTTTACAATTAAATATAACATTAACTATTATTATTTTATATTACTTTAATAACTAGGGACATTTTGATAATATTTAATTTCTATTAATTAAATAATTTTTTTATCTGTCATATCGATCAAATCCTACTTTATTTCTGATAAACATTACTTCTAAATTCACTCCATTCACTTTCAAATCTACTTAAATAAACAGCAATTAATTCATTCTCAAATTCCCTTAAATCTATTGAGTTACTCTCTCCCAAATCATTTCTCCAAAATAAGGACACCTCAAATAAACCTCTCTCACAACATATTTAATGAGGAACACAAAATCCCTTTTTTCTTTAATTTCTTCATGGCATTTACACTTCCCAAAACATGTGCCCCTTATATTAACACACCACTTGGACTTATTTTCTTAATAAACTATGGTTTTTTTTTTGTCTAGAGTACAAATGAGGAGCACGTTTTCGTTATTTTATTTTTTTAATAATTTATTTCCATTTTGCATAATGTATTAAAGGAAAAGTACACATTTTTTTTTCTTCATTCTTTTGTACTGTTGTGTTATTATGTAACAAATTTGAATAGATTCTTGTACATATATATATATATATATATATATATATATATATATATATATATATATATATATATATATATATATATATATATATATATATACTGATTTGTAAGAAAACATATAAAGAAAACATTTCTCATATTGTCCTGTATCTTTCCTTCTTTATTTCTATTATGCTATTGAAGTTATAACTCTTATGCTTCTTAATTAATATTAACATTTCTCAATACTCCTCATCATTTTATCTTCACCTGCAAGAAAATTTCTCATTAATTATTATTCTTTTTACTAAACTAAATTATCATAAGTTGTCACATTCATTTTTTTATTAATTTAATTTTCAAGAATAAGTTAGATTTTATTTATTATTAACACAAAAATGGTTTATTATATCAACGACTTTTCATTTGTGTCTAAACTATAAAAAATACGAGCAAAATATATGAAATTTTTGTAACTAAAATATCAAAATATATATATATATATATATATATATATATATATATATATATATATATATATAAACTCAAATATTCACATATTCAATTTAAGCGTATAATATAAACTCACTGAAATATAATTACGTTTAGAAAACTTGAACAATTCCAAAGTTTACATATGTTCTCACCAAATTTGTATTTATATTTTAAATATTCTAAGTTTATCTAAAATTGTTTTAAAATATTTTCACTGAAAATAATGTTTGGTAATTTTTGTTTGCATTATTGTATTAAAAAAAATGGTTCTACTCAAAATTGTAGACTTGCTACAATTTTTTGAAAGGTAAATGAGCCATCATATGGATTTTGAAAAAAAAGAACAATGTCCTTAAAACCATTATTTTGAAAAGGTAATAATTGAGAGCCATATCTAATTTATAAAATGAAGAATAATTTAAAATTAAATAAGTGAGTATAGCTTTGTAAAAATGGAAGGAATTAAATTAGTAAATTAATGTCCTATGTTGATTTAGTTATATTAAAATAAAAAGTAAAAGCTATGGCCCATGCAGGTCTCGAACCTGCGACCTTGGCGTTATTAGCACCACGCTCTAACCAACTGAGCTAATGGGCCACACATATTTATTTTTGAGTGTAAATATTAATAGTATATTCTAAAGCTATATGCAGCACTCTCACCTACATTTTCACTTTTTTTTTTTCATAGTAACTATTCAAACCAAGGGTTTGGGTTGAAGAAAACATCAAGTGATTATTTTAAATATCACATAATAATGTCTTGACACATTTCACAAAATTCTTAAGATTTATAATAACCCGTAGACATGTGAATAATTTCATAGGATAACAAATTAACATTTTTTTCAGAGTGAAAGCAATCTAAAAAATAAAGATAAATTAAAAGAAAGAAGAAAAAGGAAGATGAGAGTTATGTGTAGGACCCTTATCCAAATAATAAAATTTTTAGAAATACACGACACGAGTGAAGTGAAGAGATAAAATGAAACTAAATTTAAGAAATTAAGTCTAAAAGCCTAAATTACTAAATTAATTTAAAAAATATTTAATGTAAACAAAAAAATTAAGATCAAAATATAGAATAGTATTAATATATCATTACTTTGTTTACATGCTTTAAGTTATCTGATGCATCCCGAAAGACCCAATTTTTAATGGGCCTTCGCAGCTCTTTGAAACCCAACTTTTCCATTTCCTATAAATCCAGTAATGATACTTTCTTCATATATTACTATATTTAATTTACAAATAGTTATATTAAGAAAAATAAATATTATCAAAATAATTCTGATTTTATTTTCACTATTATTAATCTCACCTCTTAAATACCTATGTCAATCAAATTTTCTAATTCAAAATCAAACAAGGTGGTCCAATAACTGCAACAAATTATTAACGTCACCTCTTGAATACCTTTGTTCTAATACATGGGACAAAGGAATTCCTCATTCTTCACATGGTGGTGGTTGGGGGAGAGGTGGGATAATCCCTATTTGCAACTATGGTGATATTGTTGTAAGCAAAATGGTCAAAACTACAAAGAATGTTGGCAGACAATTTTGGGATGTAGTCATTATAAGGTTTTATCAATTTTGATAGTTAATATTGACTTTGAAGTTATTTTGGTGAATAACAGGGTGGATCTTCAAACGAGATGTCTTGTAACTTTTCCAAGTGGTGTTCTATGGCCACCAACACTCATTTGGGTTTCATCCCTAGTTAACTCCCATGCCTCCAACCTACCTTTTGTCTTTGGCCCCCAGGCAACTTCTTCTTAAATGGTGGGAGTACATATGGGAAGGTTGTTGTTTCCCATAGCAGGTGGCCATTCACAGGATAAATGATGGAGACATGTGCCTCTTCGTATGTGGATCTTCTGAATCAACTTGGAATATAATTTTGTAGGTCTACATTTGAGTACTTCATTGCTGCAATAGCATGACAACAAGGAATGTCACTGATCATCCATTTCCTGCAACTACATTGTTCGTTGTCCAGGTCTATAGTGATCTTGTTCCCAATTACAAAAACATGTCTAACCTCAAACATCTTTTGTGCAGACCAGCTGAAGAGTATCAATAGACTTGACAAGTCTCTTTTTAATCTTTAGGTAGATAGAAAAATCCATAGATGTCACCTTGGTTCTGTTGGTGGCCCATAATTTCATGAGATAAAGTATGATGTTTTCTAGCATGGTGATAATGTGTTTTCCTCTAGCACGAGCAATAACGATGTTGAAAGCCTCACTCATGTTGTTATCAAGTGTATCAAACATTGTTTTACCTATGAACCCATATCTTACCAATACCTATTGCACAAAATAACCGGGACCACTATAAACCCTAAAAACGCGACAACTTTAACCATTTTTACATCCAAACCGACAATTACAAATAATTATAAAACAATTACAGATTCAAGCTTTCACAAAACCAGTAACAGATAATTACAAAATTTATACCACGAAACCCATGCCTAATCAAACAAAATAATACATTTAACAAAATGAATAGATTCAACGCCAAATTAAACCCTAACACCCCAATCCAACAACAACAACATCAGAGTAAGAACATTTACATGACACACACTCTTCCAATTTCAAGTTCAATGAATCACGCACTTAAATTGAAGACGGATTTCACCAGATTTTTCAATCGTTATTCGCGAATTTCTTCCACACCTAATTATAATTTCCTTTTTATCCAATAACTTTAACTTTTAACATTTTCACATCAATTACGTAATGAAAAAGTAGAGAAGTCATTCATTATTGAAAAGGTGAACATTATGCTAAAAAAAAACTAAATAAAACTGTTTTTACAAAATATGAACCACTTTTGAACCACTCCAAATAAGAAGATCACTTTGAACAAAACTAATAAATTAGGAAACCAAAATATACAAATGAATAAAATAAAATAAATTAATCATATATATATATATATATATATATATATATATATATGAGTTTGTTAATTTACGTAAGGGGTTTTTTAGTTGGTACATTTTAGCAAAGTGTATCAAATTTTAGGTTATAAAAATGTCCCTGTTAAAAAAGAAAACCAATTTTAAATCCAAGGATATTTTAATAATTTTAAAATTTAATATAAAATAAAAATAAATAAAAGGTGGTTATTAAAAATCCTGATTGGTCCACGTGTACGAGAGAAGTTATTAGCTTTTAAAAATCCTGATTGGTCCACATGTACGAGAAAAAAAATAAAAGGTGGTTATTAAAAATCAACCTCTTGTTTTGTTTCATTAAAAAAAATATTATGTGAGTCAGTTAACCAATCTGGCTCATTATAGACTCAATCTAGATGAGTCAGGTTTTTAGTAATCGGATTTAAAATTAATCCTATCAAAATTTTAATTTTTTTTATCTAATCTAACTCAACTAATTTTTTTTATCTAGTTAAATATGTTTTTAATTTTTGAATTTTGTGACAAAATTGGAAACTTTGATACCGTTTTATCTATAAACTTTAAACATGAATCAATATAGTCATTTAACCTAATTGAGTTAAATTTGATTGATCTATCATATGGATTTTCCAACATATATTAAAGCTTGAAACATTTAACGTAATTAAATTAAAATGACTATATAAATTAATATTTGAAAAACCAAAATATATCAAAATTTTGAACATAATAAATTTTAATTTTACTTTAAAATTTAAAAACTAAAAACATATTTATTATTGAATAATTCATAGTAAATTTTTTTGAATATATAAATATGTTGCATGTCATAACTTCCAATCCAAGATAAAAATTTGTATAAACATCATATTCCTTGCAGCAAAATCCTCCAAAAGAAAAAAGAAATGGCAAAAGTTTGAGTTCATCAATTGGCATTCTTTATGTTTCTATTTCTGGTTGCATCTTGTATTTCCCTACCTTCTTCCGTGACACTTGTTTGAATGCACACCTTATTTTCAAACGGCAGAGATCAATATATATTTTTATTGAGGTATTCCTTTATTTTTATTTTTATTTTATTTACAGGTTTTATGCAACTAGCTTTTGCTGCTAGAGACGAACAAAGAATAGTGATGCAAATCGAACAAAGATTGTGAGAAATATTGTAAACACGGTTTGTCTTGCTGGATATTGCCTTTGCAACTACGATTCTACAAAAATGGATGTACAACACAACGTTACCAAACCCTTCTATATGCTTGGTTTGACTTACAAGGGAAACCATGCACAATACTTAATAAACTAATAATATTAATAACCTTTTGTGTTCAATTTCCTCATGCCTCTTTCTTTCTGTCATGTTTCAATTATACATGTTTGTTTGTTTATAACAAATAAAAAGAAAACGCACATTCAAAAACACCAAGTGCGTATATAATTACTTTATCGCATTAAAACCTTTTTAAACAATTATTGAACAAAAATTTAATAAAACAATGCTAAATTTGTAAAGTTTACAGACTGACTTTTAATTCATATTTAATAAAGTAATGTTAAACTTACATTAAATACTGAAAATAAAAACTACGTCTGGTAAAAAGTTGAATTTTTACAGCACATTATGTTACGGTTCACCAGAAACTGTAACATAATACTGTGCAATGGCATTTTTGAAAATAAATCAAACGTATAGGCCGCAGTTCATAGGGAAACCATGGCCTATTCCCCAGTTAAAAAAAAAACCTTTTTTAGATTAACAAAAAAATTGGTAAATGACATAAACTCTTAATTTATAATTTGTTAAAAATTACAAAATCAACCTTTTTTAGATTAAAGATGTTTTACAAATCAACTTTTATATATATATATATATATATATATATATATATATATATATATATATATATTTAAATGTTATTTAATACTCAAACAAATCAAAGTATATAAATAATGTAATCTTACTTAATTTGTATTACATTCTTTTTATATATTCTCTTGTATTCAGGTTAATTTAATCTAAGATTTGACCATGACCGACAAAAATAATCAATAACCATAAAATAAATATTATCTTTGTATTTTTCACATTAAATTAGTATAATTATGGAGACTATAATTGATTATAAATTAGAATATGTTTTGATGTTAAATAAAGATATTTTACATTTAATTGATTCATTTTAGTGAAAAGTGTGTTTGAGTATATCACAAAGTTGATTGTAAAAAAATTTAAGATAAAAAGGTGTATGGGAAACTTTTGAATTTTCTATCATTTTTTTTAAAGTCATATGTACGACATCTAAGTTTAAACACTCAAGTAATTAAATGAACATAAATATGACCGTTTTACATTATTTATGAGACAGGTAACATAAAAAGCATTTTATTTTATTTCAGTTATGATACATGAATGACGAACTAAGTTATGGTTTGTCGTTGTAGGTGTCCTTCCAGTGATCTATTGGTCTCATTTATTGTGATAGATGTTTTTCTACAATCAGCCACGTTACATTCGTTGCATGTCCGTGTGGAACCAAAGCCTCAACCCACGTTCTCCATCTTCGGCTTATATATACGAGTCACGAGGGTAAGATATTCCACGGACAAGTCACCGAAACCGACTCCGGGAAAGGCGATGGGAGTGGGACAACACATGATCGACAAGGGTGCAATAATGATACAGTCAGTAGAGCCCATAAAGCAGACGTGTTCCTTCGCCATCTATAGCCACGACATGTCTCGCCAGATGGAGACTCACCACCACTACTCCAGACTCCACCAAAATTTCATCCAATGCGCCGTCTACGATTCCGATGAATTGGGTGCTCATCTTCTTGATATTCTTCTTTTCTCTCTCTTTTTGTTTCAACTTTCTCAAAACTCAATATCTTATTCTTGGGCTTCTTGTTTTCTCTCTCTTTTTGTTTCAAATTTATCAAAACTCAATATCTGATTTGTTTAATGTTTTGGTTGTGTGCTTGATAGGTGTGGAGTATATTGTTTCTGATGATATCTTTGAAACTATGCCACCAGAGTAACATAAACATTGGCATTCTCATGCTTATGAGATTTTTATTCTGATCTTTTGCTTTGCTTGTCATGTGTTTTTTTTATTTGGAATTGAAAATTTCTGAATGATGATTTGAACCGTGCAGGTCAAATTGGGTCTCTGGTGAACCCTAGAGTTTTAGAGCTTATTGGGAAACCGAAGCTCGAAAACCTAGCCAAAACTTACGGCAAATTCTGTTGTACGTGGTTGGTTGATAGAGGTACGCATACATGGAAATAATTTTATCCTCTTTTGACTTTTTTTTGTAAAGTATTTAATTACAAATGCAGGGAGTGCACTTGCACTAATGATATATATTATATGTTGATGGATTGAATCTAAAGCTTAATGACATAAGCTGTTTTTAAGGATAAATTATAATTTATTATAACCATTTCACTAACAATCAATCTTCGTATTACAACGATTTCACTGGCAATTAATCTTTGTTCTTTCTTGTTATTTCTTGTTCTTTCTTTTACACAATTAATATTTGATCTTACTTTTTCTAACGTAACGGGTTGTTATAGGATTTTACGGTTGGTAATTGGCAATTGATCTTTGTTGCTTCATGGGAGAATTAATTTTTTTTTTATTGTTCTTTCTTACTTTGTGACACGGGTTTAAGGTTGGAAATTAGTCTTCGTTCCAGCAATTAATTTTCGTTCAATTATTTTTCGTTCCTTCTTAATTCTTTCTTGTTATTCTTTTGGCAATTAATCTTCGTTCTTTCTTCGTTCTTTTAGTAGACAATTAATTTCTGTTTAGGGCAATTAATCTTTAATCTTTTTCGTTTTTTTTTATTTTTTTGGTGAATTTGAATTTAAATTTGAATTTGAATTTGAATTTCTCATGAGATGAGAATTTGAATTTCTCATGAGATAAGAATTTGAATTTCTCATGAGATGAGAATTTGAATTACTCACGAGATGAGATTTTGAATTTCTCATGAGATGAGAATTTGAATTTTAATTTGAATTACTCATGAGATGAGAATTTGAATTTCACATGAGATGAGAATTTGAGTTTCTCATGAGATGAGAATTTGAATTTCTCATGAGCATTTGAATTTCTCATTAAATGAGAATTTCAATTACTCATGAGATGAGAATTTGAATTTCTCATGAGATGAGAATTTGAATTTCTCATGAGATGAGAATTTGAATTTCTCATGACATGAGAATTTGAATTTCTTGTGAGAATTTGATATTCTCATGAGATGAGAATTTGAATTTCTCACGAGATGAGAATTTGAATTTCTCATGAGGTGAGAATTTGAATTTCTCATGAAGGTGAGAATTTGAATTTCTAATGAGAAGAGAATTTGAATTTCTCATGAGATGAGAATTTGAATTTCTCATGAGATGAGAATTTGAATTTCTCATGAGAGGAGAATTTGAATTTCTCATGACATGAGAATTTCAATTTCTCATGAGGTGAGAATTTCAATTTCTCATGAGGTGAGAATTTGAATTTCTCATGAGGTGAGAATTTGAATTTCTCATGAGGTGAGAATTTGAATTTCTCATGAGGTGAGAATTTGAATTTCTCATGAGGTGAGAATTTGAATTTCTCATGAGGTGAGAATTTGAATTTCTCATTAGATGAGAATTTGAATTTCTCATGAGGTGAGAATTTGAATTTCTCATGAGGTGAGAATTTGAATTTCTCATGAGGTGAGAATTTGAATTTCTCATGAGATGAGAATTTGAATTTCTCATGAGATGAGAATTTGAATTTCTCATGAGATGAGAATTTGAATTGTCATGAGATGAGAATTTAAATTTTTCATGAGGTGAGAATTTGAATTTCTCATGAGGTGAGAATTTGAATTTCTCATGAGGTGAGAATTTGAATTTCTCATCAGGTGAAAATTTGAATTTCTCATGAGATGAGAATTTGAATTTCTCATGAGATGAGAATTTGAATTTCTCATGAGATGAGAATTTGAATTGTCATGAGATGAGAATTTAAATTTTTCATGAGGTGAGAATTTGAATTTCTCATGAGGTGAGAATTTGAATTTCTCATGAGGTAAGAATTTGAAGTTCTCATGAGGTGAGAATTTGAAGTTCTCATGAGGTGAGAATTTGAATTTCTCATGAGATGAGAATTTGAATTTCTCATTAGGTGAGAATTTGAATTTCTCATTAGGTGAGAATTTGAATTTCTCATGAGGTGAGAATTTGAGTTTCTCTTGAGGTGAGAATTTGAATTTCTCATGAGGTGAGAATTTGAATTTCTCATGAGATGAGAATTTGAATTTCTCATAAGAATTTGAATTTGAATATAAATTTGAATTTGTATTACTCATGGCCCCCGACCTTGTGACCCCCGACTCCCAACCTCGTGATCAGATTAAGCGTAAGGCCTGCAGGGGGTTAATGTATATTTCGCAGCACTGCTGTCTCACAAAAAGAGGCATCTTGGCAACTATAACCTATGTCCACCCGTCACTAGGCAAAAACAGTAATTTTCACCAAAACAAAGAGAGATGATAATGAGAAGATAATTCAATACGTGTATTGAAAAGACATATACACGAATCAGAGAAATATATACGCTTTTTTCCTTTCGAATTCATATTACTATGATGGTTGTTGTGACCCATTTTTATTTATATTTATTACTTTAATAATTGTAAAATTAGAAAAATTTATTACTATATTAAATAAAAAAGATATGCCTTTATCTGAGTGAGAAAGTGGATCATGATTTGTGAATCTGCGTTGAAAATTTTAATCTACCAATTTGCTTTAGTCTAGCTCGTCTATCCTGCCAAATTAATGCTGAATGCGGGTGGAAACCTAATACATTTTTGAAATTAAAAGTTAAAATATAAAAGAACTTAGAAGATTAATTTTGTGATATAAAATAAACTTATTACTGCCTCAACTATTTCAGAATATTTTAGTAAAAGTCTAAGCTTTAATATTTAAATGACAAATATTACAACATAATGAAAACAAGATGGATATCAAACCCTACAATAGATGAGAGGAGACTGTCTACGAAATGCTACAAGGAGTCAAAAGCTAGAGTTTTGTTACATCAAACAGATTTCAGTATCTTCCAGTTCCCAACTTAAATCTTAACATAAGAATAATAAATAATGCTCAGTGCTCACACATCTGGTGTAGTAATGGAAAATAATTTTAATTCACTTCAATTTTTATTCTACTATTGGTAGTTCCCAAACCTATTAAAAACAATTCTCCAAACCATTATTATTAACTGTAGAGGGCTAAACCAAAATTTTGAAGAAAAAAGAGAGACATATATACATATAACAGTGGGTGATTAAATTGTATTATTCAACAATATTATGGTTGCTTAATTGACTGCACACTGATACAAACTATCCTACAAATTTACTCAAATTTACAGCAATCTCAGGATCAAGTGGAAAAGTAAACCGAGAAGTTTCTGGAACGTGTTGTGAGAGAAGTCTAACTAAAGAAATCTTGGCCAGAGATAAATAGAGTCAAGACCAGTCAATAAACTCCTTGTAGGCTATGCAAAGTAAGACAGAACCAGAAAAAACTAACATTTAATGAAAAACACAAAATCTTTATATGTAAAGAAAGAATCGTCGAAAGCATCACCTCTACAGCAGAGCCATTAACAAAAACGCAACTTCAGATGAACCTTCATTAAAATATACGGAATTCAATTCGGAGGCAATCTAAGACCTCCGCGATTTGAACCCCCTAACGTTAATGTTCTTAATCAGATTCACATGATGTCTGGGATGAACTAACCGCACATGACTGTCTTCAGCTTTCTTGGCCTCTAGAAGCACGCATCTTCAATATGATAAAGAAAATAAGCAAGATTAAAGATAACAGACAAAGATTTAGCAAAACTGTAAAGTAACGTGCACGCGTTACTGTTGAGGAACGCCGGCGGCTTCGAGTCGGCGCGTAGTGTTTGCACATCCTCCTATCGTATAGTAAACCCACACGCCGTTGACCGCTTGCACTGCTTTCTTTACCCTTCTTCTTACTCCTGCCCTCCATGGCTACACCCAACTTTTCAATTTGTAACTCTACTACTCAACTTCATGTACAACCCACACTATTTATAGTGTCCTAATTTTAAGGTTTTATAGCGCACTATCATGTTAATAACAGAAATTATTTTTAAACCTTTTCATTTATTATGTTAATAACAGAAATTAAGAAGCCTATATCTTAAATTTAATGTCCTGACTTCATAAACAACTTTCATTTATTATTTAACCGTTTCCGATACCATTAGTAGTTTTTTTTCTAACAAACCATTAGCCGCTTTAACTTGAACTGATGGTCTTGTTTGTTCGTTATCTCTTTCCCTCCTTCATATTCCCGGTCAGAAGAATTTGAACAGACAATCTCTTCTTTTTTACACTTTTCTAATTTCTCTTGCCATTTATATTTTATTCATTCTTTTTTTTTTTAATTCTCAAAAGACTTCCAAATTACTGAACAGGTGAAGAACAATCTAGATAAAAAGATAAACTTTAGGATTAATTAATATCGAATAGAAAAATTGTTTTTGATTATGTACTCTTGAATGTAATTTTAGATTATATACCCTAAAAAATATATTCTAAGATCTACATATGTATTTTAAATTGTGTGATTTGAAGATTTATTTAAGATTTTAACAATTAGGAAATTCATAATTTATTTTAGATTGTTTAATTTAAAAGTATTTGAACTTTTTGACACTCCGTAGATATGCAAGTAGAAAATACAGGGCTGTGAAAAGTAATTGGAAAAAAAAATCTTCCACATTTGGGCTGGTGGCCCATTAATCACAAAACTTGTAAAATTATATGCATGCTCACTTCCTTGTTAATTGAGTAAAAAAAAAGTTTTTTATGCATAAAAATTCAATACAAATAGAAAATTTTACATCCTTCATATCTCAAGGATTTGAGTGTAAAAGAGTTTTGTATGATTATTTGATTACGAATCAACGTCTTCGAAAGTAATTACGTTTAAAATGTTTTAAAAGTTCGCGTATATATGCATTTCACTTTATTCTATGTAAAAATATTTCTTAGCTTAATTTTTCTTATATTTTATGTTTATATTTATTTTGAGTGAAAAATGAAAAATATTAATTAATATAATTAAGGTTAAAAAAAAATTCGATTCAGATAGTCAAATTTTGTACTAATTACTTTAATTAAATCATTTATTTTTTATTTAATATAAATAAGATAATTGTATATGCTACTTTTAGCTATGTAATTTACTTAGATGCCTATAACTTATATTAAATATTAACTGTAATATCATAATTTTAAACTATTGTAAAATAATTATTTTCTAATACATCATAAATAGGAATTTAATGTCTAAAGAATAAATACAAGATAATATTTTAAGGACTTGAAGCATTTTATATAAGATAGAAAAATAACAGAGAAGATTATTTTTTATATTACGTATAATTATCAATTCTAAAATTATGAAACATCTTTTTAACAATTTTTAGATAACTATTCTATTCGGACAATTAAAAATTTAGTGTACAGTGATTCACTTACAAAATCGAAATTCTTGTTTAGAAATCAAAATTATAAAATATAGGTATTATTGAAAAACTCTTCACAGGTTCGCGACTTGGAAGCTTCGTACCCATCTAGGGCTTGGTGGAAGTTTGGCGAAAAGGTGATTAAAGCATAAAGAAGATCAAGATTGTGTTTCTTGGTGAAAGATCGATGGTATAAAGAATGGCCAGCAGAGATATTCTGTTAATCTACCTGTTCTCACAGACAAAAACTGGAGCAGGTGGAGCACACAGATGCATGTCTTGTTTAGTGTTCAAGATGTCAGTAGCATGATGGAGGAAGTGATTTTGCGTTTGATTTGCGCGGCATAGAGAAAGAGGAGTTTAAGAGAAAAGACGATAGAGCCTTGCTGATCATCCATCAGTGTGGACGATATGCATTTTGAGGAGATACAAAATGGACTTCAGCAAGAGAAGCATGAAACATCTTGGTGGGCTGCCATGCCGGAGGGGAAAAAGTGAAGAAGGTAAAGCTTCAGGCGTTAAGGAGACAGTACGAGCATCTGCTGATGGAGACTAAATTTAAGAAATTAAGTTGTTTATCATGAAGTTAGAACATAATAAGATACAAATATATTTGTCATAGTTTATATGAAGTTGCTTTGGTTAGGTATGTAAGCAATCTATTGAAACGATATTGTATTGACATCCCTATTAGATGTCTTGTATGAGATGGATGTGAAGATAGAAAGTCGAAGCACTGTATGAATAAATTATCATCTTGAGTATTCATAGTCCTTAATAAGTTATCAATTTCTTCTAAAGTATGATTAGATGAATGAGTCGTGGCCGTTAACAACGTATTTCGATACTTCGTGGCCTGTAGTTGTCGTTGAACAATTGCACATAGTCTTCTTGTTTCAGATTTCCCTTTTCCAATTTATCAATTATTCAAGAATCCATCTGATTTGCAGTTCATTAAGGTGACATTCACAATAAATAAAAGTATGATATCTGTTGTGAAAGCAAGTAGAATTGAATATAGCTAATGTAAGAAATCAAAGACATAGTAATATAATAAAGCATGTAATACAATCATCGAATAGTAAAGAACTTAATCATCTAAATAGTGCAAAATTAAATTAACGTTATGGTTGAGGTTAGCAAATTGTCAGTTCATGTCGAGGGATAAGTTGGCCAAGTTATCTTCAATATGCTGAAATCGCCCTTGTATTTGTTCCATATCCTGCATTTTGTGTTGTAACCCTCCTCCCACATTTGAGTCATCATATTAGCATTTGAAGGATAAGGAACAGGTTGCAGAAGGTGTTCATGTTGAGGACTCTGATGTTGTGGTTGTTACTTGTCTTCATCATCATCGAAATCGTGTTGCTGAACAACGTTGACATTGGCAATATTCAACCTCTTTAAAGAATTAGTTGAAAAATGTTGTCTGGTCCTAATTTGAGTGTTGGCGTCGACATCAATATGTACTCCACTGTATTGTATGATTTGGGTGATCAAGACACCATATGGTAGGAGTGTGTCACTGGCCTTAAGCATATGTTGCATGATGTGATGAGGCCAATTGATAACTATATTACTTTTAAGCACCCATAAGATAAAGCTATCCTCGTGCAATAACTTTACAAAATTTACAGGTCGTTGAGTCAACATGTGCACAATAACATAATGCAGAAGTCTATCATTAATATTCAAACAACCAACCTTTAACAGTCAATGCCATGTCCCAATCATAGGGAAGGTCATTTGGGATACTTGTAAAAGACAATTTTTGACCCTCGTATTTCAAATGAGCAACATTCAACAATCAGCTGGTTTCAATCTCATTCTTGTCTTGTTCACCTCACTAAGAATATATTCATTTGCAGAAATCCGTTGATTTGAATAAAACACTTTGATATCTAATGTCTCTATATGATGTCAAAACTGTGCTTTTGAACATAAATCCAGCGTCTCCAACATAGTATTTTCCTACAATGTTGTAGACATATCGATATTTAGTCACTAATAAAGAATAATTTAATATCACAATGAAGACACTGACCTTTGGGAAACCAACAGATCATCTTGATCAAGAACATTTTTTAAAATTCTTGAATCAGATGTTGTGTCTTCCCACCCAGCTAGAATGTATGTGAATTTCATATCAAAATCACATGCGGCGAACACATTTGGAGTTGGCCAATCTTTTCTTCCTCGATATCTCAGAGCATTTGATCTTAACACCCTTACACAAACATGAGTACCATCTATGGCCTCTGAAAAATCTAAACATATAATTAACAAGTCATCATAAAATTCAAAATATTATCATCCTTTGATAAAATTACATCTTAAATTATGTTGAAATGAGTACTTTAAAGTATAAGTAAAATCGATAGTTGTTCAAGACATATGGATGAACCACCCCGAGGGTTGAATTAAAAATTCAGATTCTAGACTTAAAATAGCATCCAACACATTGTGAAAGTGTTTGTTAACCGTCGCCCTATGTCGATGGAAGAAAAATGCGAAACTTCGATTCTAAACATTATAGCCAATTATATGAAGAAATTGAACTACTGTTCTTCCACTGTTGACCAAATGACATCCTTAACGAACACAATTGTTCTTAGTCTCACAAAAATTAATAAATGTCTCTTGACCCATCCTAATAATGTCGCGACACCGATTAGTATGCACAAGGTACAACATTAACTACTCCCTACGACAGTCTTTGTCTGGTAGGAAATTTCTTACACTAGTCGAATCACTCGAGTACATATTCAAAATATTCAATGCATGTCCAACAATGCATAACATTGTTAGTGCGGCCAGTGAGGTGGTTATTTGTGATTGTCGATGTAACATTGCGACTATATTGAAGTCTACACCAACCACATCATCATCTATATCTTCACCGTCCAAATATAAGAGATCTAATTCTTCTTCTATCTATATTTACTTAACGAAATATATACATTTTAACTACTTTATACATCCAACTAAAATAAACATTACAATTAAATTCATACATTCATATAATCATTAAAAAAAGTATAGTAATATATTTGTAGGACATTCATATAATCATGCTTTCATATATATATATATATATATTGGCTACATAATACAATTTTCGGCTACAACAAAATACAAACAAACGAGAAATCCTCTATTTACATTTCAAGTAAAAAATATACAATAGATGAAAGACAAAAATTATCTTGAACAATATAAATAAGAAGGAAATGGAGAAAACATGTCGCCCTAACCTGCACAACGTAGTTATCCCTCACAATACTTCTAACAGCTTACCAAATATATCTTCTCATTAGAAAAACCTGCAACACAAAGAAAGGGTTAGCCTGTTGTCATTAAAACCAAATCCTTAAACAATATAAATAAGAAGGAAATGGAGAAAACATGTCACCCTAACCTGCACAGCGTAGTTATCCCTCACAATACTTCCAACAGCTTACCAAATGTATCTTCTCATTCGAAAAACCTGCAACACAAAGAAAGGGTTATCCTGTTGTCATTAAAACCAAATCCTTGAACTCCCTCTGTTGTATATGCACTCTCGGGCTACTACATGTACACGTTAATGGACCTCTGCATCTCGTAGACCTTCGTCACGGTTCACAGCGATGCCAACAAGCTTGTAAACACTTTAGCCCATGTAGGAAGGCATCAAAGAAACCTTTACGGGCTTTTGGAACCGAATCAATGCGAGGGAACATGAGGGGAACAAATGCAGCTCTAGGGAACCGAATAACACACCCAGGAACCGAATACATGCGTACAACATGGTGAACCAATTACTGGAACCGAATACAAGAGTAACTAGAACCGAATACCACGAATTCTTCATTTCCCATAAGTGTTGGAATCGAATACAAGACGCCCAGAACCAAATACAAACTAATGCAAAATTTCTTCTACGCAATGGAACCAGATACAAGTTCTGGAACTGAATACACGACCATGAAGAACAAGTACACTCTTCTTCAACCCCTTCTTTGAGCTTTCTTCATTTTCATCCATCAACCTCCTTAACATCAAGCGCCTTCTTTGTCTTCCATCAAGCCCCTTCTTCGTCTTCATCTCAAAAAAATGGCTCTAACCTACAAGAACCACATAAAACTCACAAAAACAATTACCTCAGATGAACTCCCTTGCTGCTCTCACTCTCAACCAACAATACTTCAGTTCAACACAAACATAACACTCATAGCTTCTCAAAGTAAACACACCATCTGCTGCCTCAAAATAAATACACACTAGCATGAGTTAATACACATACCAAACATATCTACCAACTAACGTGTTATTAATGGTGTTCATGGTCAAAACCTTGTTTTCAAATTCAAAGCTCGAGCACTGTTTTGCTAGGAATCTCTCCATTTTCCAGTGAATGGTTGTGTCAAGAGCAAAAAATCTCGCCAGCTAAAACTACAAAAGCAACAAATGCATGGCCAACGAGAGTGCAGAAGTTACTCGTCACATGGGCAAAGAGAGTAGCTTTGTTACTCGTCACAACACAGTGTAAGAGAACTGTGTAGTTTATATATGTTATGCATGCTTCTTGAAATCGATTATGAACCTTTGGAATCGAATAAAACTAAGAACATATATAACATTTTCATGTAAATCACTGCACATCCGAATAAAATAACGAAATAATTAAAATAAGCATATCTTGCAAATCAATGCAATTCCATTTTCGCAAATCAACCAAAACGAACAAAAATAATCTTGCAAACCATTTCTCGCGTTTTCATCTAAACACTGTTGTTGGTGATGATGCTCTCAAACATTTCAACTTTTCTTAAAAGAGATTGATTGATGAGCTCTTTAATATTCATTAGCTCGACTTTGGTATTTGGAGTGCACATCAAGCTACGAATAAACTAAAATATCCAAATCAGGAAACATTCTTTTACCCAATTGCATCACAATTCCCACTTAATCTGTTTCATATGCTTCCTCATCCTCAACTTTTACTTCAAAATTAATTTCAAACATATTATTATTTTTTCCCACATTCAAGTAAAATTCTTCAAATCACGAATACCCTTTATTTATATCATTGTTCATTATAATAAAACATATGAATCTTAAAGTAATAATTCATTTGACGTTTACACTAAAAAAATTGCTGAATGAGATTTTTGGTGCTGTGATAGTCAGTATGGAAACGGCAGAAATTATAGTGTAGCAGTAGTAACATCTAGTCCTCACATGTTTGCCTAGCCATCTCGTGAACTATAACAGTTTCCCAAACAAATAAAAAATTCCAACGTACACTTGTAAATGCTACCTCTGTTTACCTAATATATCTGTCAGACATTACATGAACAAGTTCAATATTTCTTTATATTCATTTCATGTAACGCATTATTTTGTACCCTTCTTTCAATATTTAAAATTTATCATATGCCCAAGTCTCTATCGTATCTTATTTCTGTCTCCCATCAAATCCATATTTTCTTCAACTGTTCTTTGTCCACAAAATGAAAAACTCCACCCGTTATATCCAATATCTACCACCATGGTTATTTAATCACTAGCCTAATTTCGCTTTATTTAAAGGTTAACCACAGATTAACGGGTTAGGTTAACGAGCAAATTAAGCAGCATATTCCCTACTTTTCTGCCATCAAATTCAAATATCAACAAGTTCGACCTTACTGTTCCAACAGCCAGTGAGTTTATTTCTGAAAAAAAAAAATTGGAAGTATTTGCAAGAAGAAACAAATCTAACACTCAAAGTTTCTCTTTTGTGGGCCCTTAAATATGATCAAAAGAAGATGATGTTGCCACCACATGTTCGCTCCTCTCTCTCATTGCACCCCTGCCCCATCAATCATCAACACACCCCACACTCTTCCTCATCTTCTATCAAATCCAACATTTTCCATTCAAATTCAATCATTAACACTAATCATATAATACTACTCATTAGGTTTCTTCTTTCAAAAATGTCAAACCTGTTTAAGTAAATAAATCTTTCTTCTAATTTTGCCTAAATTGAGAGATTGAATTAACACAAACACGCCCTCTTATTATTCTCTTGCCAACATCATAATGTGTACTCATTTTACACTTCAATTACATAAACAAAAAACATGACACGGTAGTTAAAACATACGACATACACATTATGGTTTTATTACAGAATGATACATAACAGCGGTGGAACCTTATCATCAAAAATTTTCCCGTAAAATAGCCATAAACTTTGGACTTTTACTTTATACAACGGTTTATAATTGAGCACTACGGCAACACTTGGTTAAGTAATGAAGGCTATGCATATTAAAGTAAAACTTAACATACACTCCAGTCAAACACGGCCTAATCATTATGCTTTGAATCATTACTCCTATACTTGGCGTATTAAATGAATCAATAATCAACCGAGAGAGACTTATACTTAATTTATTATACTACAGCATCATTATTATACAAGACGATTTACATTTGACATTGACAATAAGAGAAGTAAAAGAAAACAGAAACTGAGAAGGTGTATATACCAAATGTATTGTACTATAAATTCCTTGGAGAGTGTCTAACAGAGCACCTGAAACATCCCTACACTGAGACCAAATATACAATAATAACCTAAAAAATGCCTAATTATACAGGAATTAATACTTTGCTCTCTCCCTCAAATAATAATAATAATACAGAAAATGAGTTGTCAAGTATTCATTTAATACTCCTTATTATATATTTAATAAATTTCTAAATATTTATTGTAAATTAAGGCTCAGTATATACTTGACAACTCATTATGAGTATTATATTTATAACATTAGTATTACCGTGACAAAGGATACTAATACAGTAATTAATACTGACAATGATGCGTATCAGGAACTTGCCGGAGTACCCACCAGAGAGAGGTAAACCTGACTCTGTATCACTGTCTTACCAATTTTGAAACCAGGAACCACCGTGAAACCCACCCTAAGCTCACCGGAATTGGAATCAGAGGATTCCCCCGAAGCTGAAACAGGTTCTTCTGTCACACTTTCCATGTAAACCTCAGAGAACCTCGTGTTCTTCTTCACCTGAAAAACAGTAACATCGTCGTGAAAGGATAATGCCAAATAATGCAGGGTCCAGACGCGCTTTGCCATCTCTGCAAACGCGGTGAAGAAAGCGGAATCTGGGTACCCTCCAGAGTTCACCACCTTCCTCTGGTTCAAGTTGCCAAACAAGGAACACTCCATTTTGGCATGCACCACTTGAAGGTACTTGGATTTCAGGAACTTGGAAAAGGAAGAATTTGGGTTGTGGGTTAAGTATTGTTTCGGGTTCAGAGACTTGAGCTTTTTGAATTTGTCAAAGTAGAGAATTTGTCCGTGTTGGAGTGAGTGTTTCTGAGGCGGGTCTTCTTGAACGCTGAAGTTTGGATTGTTGAAGCCTTCAAACATTGTTATGCACACAAATGATTCAAATGCGAAGCTCTGGTGAGTTGGTTTGGCGAAAACTGCATTTGGGTGGATGAACTTGACGGCGGCTTCGAGATCCCAGTGAGCAGACTCCATCTCCGCCATCATCAACTTGGAGAAGCTTCTAACTGATCGCAAAGTGTGGTGAAGAAAATGGACGAAATGGGTTGGAATCAACGCTGAAAGTGTGAGGTTATCGAACAATGACAACGAGCCACTCGAGTTGAGCTTCTTTTCAAGTGTTTTGTTGAAGGAAACGCAGTCGTCGAGATGTTTTCTGAGCGATGAGACGTTGGAGTCCTTGAAATCAACCTCGGCTTCGAGCCTCTTGATGGTGATTTCGTAGGTTTTCATGAGGCTCTGCTGTTCTTGAATCTCCGCTAGCATAATGGTGACTTGGGGTGAAAGATCAAGCTCTTTTTTCAAGAACCTGCGCTTCAACTCTGATATGGCTTTGAGTTCATCCACCACGGCTTGATCCGCGGCTTGAATGGACTCATTGTTGTACGGGTGCTGAGCCATTTGGAGTTCTGCATATGCTGCTTTGATGGTGGTGACCCCAGCGAATAGTCTTGCAATGAGAGCCTCCATAACTGCTCTATTTCTGCCATTTCCCTGGTGGGTTTTGGCCTGATGATCGGAGAAGAGATCCTCCTTGACTTTGAGGTGGGAGTTGAGCATGCAAATGCCATTGTTAGAAGCGAGTTTGGTTGCACTTCGGAGGCTGATCACCTTCTGGAACGTCTTCGCCAATTTCTTGCTCCTATTGTTGAGTGCTGATTTTGGTTTAACGGTTTCCATCTGGAGACAGAGATTTTGTTGTTTGAAGCATAAGAGTTTGGGGGGAACGTATGTTTTGTGTGTTGACAGGAAAAATCAATGAAATCCAAGAAAGGGAACTTGTGTGAGAGAAAACGTTAGCAGAAAAAGGAGATTTTGGTTGGAAAAGCAGGCTCAAATCTTTGACTATGCTATCAAATCAGTGTTGAAGCAGAGGATAGAGATTAGCAGGGGGTGATATTAATATAATGGAGAAAATTAAGGAAATAAGAGTGCTTTTAAAGCGCGGGAAAAGAAAAAGGAGGAATGGTTTAGCTTTGTGACGAAAGATGTTAAATACTGGAAGTAGGCTTGTAGTAGAAGAAGTTTGAGATAGAAGCCAAAGCCACTGATTATTTACTCTTTTTCCTTTTTTCTATTTCCTTTGGCTACTTGTTTTCCGAATAATATACCTGTAGAGCTACCAAGAGAGATGATAGTGTGGGGCCTGTTGCCTTACGTGATTGATGGGTATTGTCGACCCTACCAACCATACAATTCAGCTTTCCCCTCAAACTATTAGGTATACATAAGAATACACAGTTTAATACTTATGCACATATATAGTAAAAATGTCATTGTGAATCTGTGATGCTTGTCTGATGGAGAACATTATGAAACATGTGAGGAGCTAGAGATGTTTGTTGTCTTTACCAGCATGCTAAATATCTTCTTCTTTGGAAGACCAAATGATGGTTATTAAGCACTCCGGAGTAATTGTTTATGTAGATAAACTGCAAGAGTAAACAAGATTTTGAATTTTTTTTTTCCATATTGGCACCTCAAGAAAAGATTCGATTAATTATTGGAAGTGGTTCATTGTAGCTGTAGGTACATGAACGGCTACAAATATTTTGTAGTTATGTGTAGTTATGTAGCCAACCTGAATAAAGTTTACCATTATCCATGCTTTATGTTAAAAAAATTAAATACGTAGGCACATATAGCTTTTATTTTGTGGGGGACACTACAGTCAGAAACATTATTGTGGTTTTCAAAAAGCTATTTCAATTCAATGGTTATCAAAAACTCTCTAGAGACGAAGTGAAGGAATATTAATTAAGCAGCACTGCAGAAACAGAAACAGAAACACAGAAGCATGAAAAATGCTCTGCGTGCATTCTTTTTATTCTGTAAAAGTAAAAAATATACAACCAATGCATAAAGTTATTAAGTTACATTCAGATCTCATCTACCTTTTATAAAAGGCAATTCTGCATGAATAAAGTAGCATAACTCTATGTAACAATGTTTTAAAGTATTATTATTTCATATATTCAAAATTTGTACAAGTCATCATTCCAAGTATATATTATACCATAATATTACCCGAATTTAATTTTTGCAGTTATAAAGGACACTGCCAAGTCCAGATGAGCAAGTACTACGCAGCAAATATTGACATGTCTGAACTAAGTTGTTCGATTCTTTTCACATAGAGATATTCAATGCACAAGAATCTCGATTATAAATTTAAACTCTAAACCTGTTGAAGTAAATAAAAATAGAAAGTAGCAGAAAAAAAAAAAAAAAAAAGAGATTTTGATTTGATTAAGAAGAAGTGTATCTGTCTGATTTTATAGTCTATCAAAAAGAGGAGATTCACGGGAAAAATATAATATCAATAAGATTTGAGTTTGATGAAATAAAGGATTGACATTACATTCTATTAAAAATTTTAAGACAATGAGTTAATGAATCTTTTATCTTTATATAATATTCTACTTTATAGTTTATTTAATGTGTGATTTTGACTTATACTTAGCAACATGTCTCGGAATGCAGCAAACGAAAAAGAAACAAACCTTTTCTTGAGGTATTGTCAATAATTGCAAAATAGTTTTCAGAAGAAGAGAAATAAAAGTATGTGTTTCCACTCTTACGTTAAAGGACTTTGGATTTTTCTTGATCATATGAAAATTTGAATTTGAATTTGATTATATTTGTATGTTATTATTGGTATATTAGTTGTACTTAAATTAATCCTACAGAAACAAAGGATGGTGGGAAAACATGAGAAAAGATAGAGGGCCGAAAGAATGATTGTGACTGAAATATAGCCTCAGCTCTTAATTAAAACATGCAGGAAATGGGGTACAACATAGTCAACTTGGGACAGCAATGGATTATATATCATACTATATTTTGATTTATCTTCTTGAAAACCGAACTAACGTGATATCAACATATCACTAACATATGATTCAAAATTAGGTTCCAATCATATTTCTATCTTTTATGGATATTTTTTATAAATGCTCGTTCAATTGAGATGAATTTGGAATTTAAGATTCATCTGTAAACTTAACTTAATAACTTATTTTAAAAAGTTGTTAATGACCAAAAGTAACAGATAATCGTGTAGAATATAAATAGAAGATAAGAGAAGTAAATAAGAAAGTAAAGAAAGAAAAATGGTGAAGATGATTGGGAGTAGGTGGAAGAAGATATCTTCAACAAGAGTAACCTGCTTCTGAAACTGAACCCGGTTCAGAAGAAGGTTCCGGTTCTTGTTCACTCATTCCTTGGATATAAGTCGACCAAATATGGAACCAATATCCCACGTTTTTCTTCCTGCACCTCCCACTTTTTAAAAAGACAAAAGTAGCCTTTGATAGCTGGTCCAAGAATTTATGAGAAGGATGGATGTGCAGCGGGGAAGAGAAAAATGGATGAAGGTAATGATGAGAGTGGATGTTAGTCTCGCTGTAAACACATGCATGCATCGGTTAGATTTATATTTGGTGTGAATTTTTTTTTAAGATTTGGTTAATTTTTTTATTTATTGGATTTTGAAATTTGTATTAAACTTTATTATTTATTGGATTTTAAATCTCATTATTTATATTATTTTTATTAGGTTTCAAAATTTGATTATGTGTAAATTTTTTTTATTTGACGAATTTTAAAATTTGTTTTTTGTGGGTCGTAATCGGATTTGAAAATTTTGTACGTTTTCCAAGATATTGGATTCTGAAACTTAATAATTACACTTTTCAAAAAACTAACTGGATTTATTATTCGGGTTCATATCTCATATCACATTTCTCATATTATTTGATTGTGTTAGTTCTCGTAAATTATATTATCCGATTTGTTATTATTAAGAGAGTAAAATGAAAAAAAAAAAAGGAAAATTTTCGAGACGTAAGAAGAAAAACTTGAGATGCATGAAGTGTGTCCTATTTGTTTTTACCAGTAGACCAAAAATCACAAAAGCACATTGTTTGTGTGATCTTAGGCCCAATTCAAACAAGCTTTCAGTATTTTTCATGAGCAAATTCTTGTGATTTTCGAAAACGAGTAATAGTTCAATAGTTTAGATTTGAAAACTTGAATTCCAATGTTCATACGCAAGTTTTATGAATTTAATAAGTCATTTTTAATGCCTCTCTCTTAAGTATTTATAATGGTTGTGACAGACAGACCAATGCAAAATAAGGTTTCAATGTCTCATATTCAATATCAGAATATGAAAAGTCAACATTAAAAATAATTAGTAATATTTTTGTAAATAAATGTTCAATTTTTATGTTAAAATTTATACTTTTCCAACCTCATATATTCATTAGATATTATAATTCTCAATTTTTGAAACATTATTGAGTAAATTTCATGAAAAATGTTTGGTGCAAAGGTAAAAATATATCCATGTATGACGTCGAATGTCTTAGTTTCATACGTCAAAGAGTTATAAGACATCAGAATATCACTTTTTAGATGTTATATATTAGTGAATTCATTAAAAATTTGGGTGGGAGGGTGAACATTTATTCACTTTATCTTTGAGTGAAACCTTCTTCTCTACTCAAACCCTTTTCAGACGAAACTTTCAGCGACCAACACATGTAATATTTCTTTCATTTTAGACAAATGCACATTGATTAACTACTTTATGTATGAATTTCTTTCGTTTTGACCAATTGGTTTTGTGCACAGGTACTCTTTAACGAAATAGAATGAATAGTTAAAGATTACTTAACCGAAAGCTGATCGGGATAGAACCCGTTGATGTAAAGTCTTACAGCTACTACCTATGATTTTGGGACCTTTTACTCTCTCTAAGCGCCTATGTAGTCGACTATCACTAATGACTTCTATTGTGTATCGTAATCGCCTAAATTGGACATCTTGCTGAGAAGAAAAGGATTTTGAGACGCAACCACCGGTGTACAAATGCCTGCGAAAAGTGGGGAGTTCTTAAGACAACGAGTTAGAAAGGTTGGGTGATTTAGCAGAAGAGGCTGAATCGATAAGAGTGGTCAAGAGCAAAAAAACGTTAATAAAATACAAATAGAATGTTTAATGAAATCCGCCTTCTTGTTGAAAACAATAAAAGACATATCTTTCTTTCGCTCCTGCACTAGCAAGAAAACGGTAATAAGAATATAATCTTTTCTATTATGTGCGTCTATTATGCAGAATTAGGGGGAACTGGTCTCTCTGCGTGCACCCCTTTAATACATCTTCGTGGAAAAAGACTGGGACCCCGGAACGTTCCCTCGCATAGGTTCCGGGACTTGTAGAATGAATAGAATGAATAGTTAAAGATTACTTAACCGAAAGCTGATTGGGATAGAACCCGTTGATATAAAGTCTTACTGCTACTACCTCTGATTCTGGGAGCTCTTACTCTCTCTAAGAGCCTACGTAGTCGACTATCGCTAATGACTTCTATTGTGTATCGCAATCGCCTAAATTTGACATCTTGCTGAAAAGAAAAGGATTTTGAGACTCAACCACGGGTGTACAAATGCCCGCGAAAGTGGGGAGTTCTTAAGACGAGTTAGAAAGGTTGGGTGATTCAGCAGAAGAAGCCGGATTGATAAGAGTGGTCAGGAGCAAGAAAACGTTAATAAAATACAAATAGAATGTTCAGTGAAATCCGCCTTCTTGTTGAAAGCAATAAAAGACATATCTTTCTTTCACTCCTGCACTAGCAAGAAAATAGTAATAAGAATATAATCTTTTCTATTATGTGCGTCTATTATGCAGAATTAGGGGGAGCTGGTCTCTTTGCTACACCCTTTTAATACATCTTCATGGAAAAAGACTGGAATCCCGGAACGTTCCCTCACAGAGGTTCCGGGACTTGTAGGAAAGAGGATTGATGATCTATCACCTATGCAATTCGTTCCTAGTGACCTAAAATGAAAGGATCTGATCCGGGCTACTATGAGAAATAACAATGACTGAACCGGAGAAGAGAATGAGATAATGATTCTCGAACTCAAATTTAATGCACAATAGAGTTGGTACAAGGTGAATGAATTCTTTTCAGTCCCTTGTCGCTGTCTCATATCTTACTAAATCTCTCTCATAGGTATTCGCCTAATGCTATTTATTTCATTTTAGACAAATGCACATTGATTAACTACTTTAGGTATGAATTTCTTTCGTTTTGACCTATTAGTTTCGTGCACGGGTACTCTTTGGAGCATAGACACGTTCTCCTTTCTCCCTCACTAATAGCAACACTTTATTCTGGCAACGAACCTACCTTCAAAAATGTTAGTTTCATTTTGGGTTTTTGATGAACTATTATTATTTCAACAAAAAATAATAACTTTAGTTATCAAAACCAAAAATCACAAGTAAATAGCCAATATACGCTACTTAGTGAAACATCATTCATTACTACTATTACACCACTACTAACGTACGTAGTAAGAATTGACAGAATGACAACTCCTTTTTTCATTTTATGGATGATGGTGCATAAGAATATGTGTTAGCCACATTATCATGATTTTTCAAATTTTTAATTGTGATAGCTTTAATTTATAGTTTTGATTAGTTCATATAGGAAAGGTTAAAACTAGACTACATTTGCTAATGTTTTGCTTTTTAAGTTTGGTAAAATGATAAAAATGAATAATTTATTAAAAAAAAATAAAGGAAATACATTAATTTCTGATAAATGTAAATTTCTAACATATGAAAATTTCAATTTCTACTTGGACGTCAATCAACGTCTCCTACAATATTTTCAATGTTTTAATAAAAGCAAAAAATAACGTCAAAGCCTTATTTTATAATAGTAAGATTAAAAGAATTTAGTCAAGATTTAATTATAAGATTTAGATAACTATTGTAACATCCCAATAAATATATAGAACAAACTATATTTTATTCTAGGAGTTAACAGGAATAATATTAAAGAACAGTAGAGTAGATAAAAGAAAAGTAAATATGAACAAAGAAAACTGACATAAGATAACTTCATCAACCAAAAATATACAAGTTGGAAGTTTACAAAGTTTAGGACGGGCGGTTTTACAAAATAACCAAGCCGACCGTCTACTACAATATTTACAAATAGGTAACTTAAGACTAAGGACCGGACGGTCCAGCAAATTGCTCGGGCAGCACCTCCAAAGGTTGCTCTTCTTGAAGTACTTCCTCCAGAGACTCCTCTTGAAATCCTTCTGCTCACACCCAAACGGATGATCATTGCAGTGAAGAAAACGTCCGAACGGTCGGATACCGAACGGTAACATAAACAAAACAAAATCACATAGCAGGGTAAGCTTATGAAGAATTCAACAATTCATTTGCTATATAAATACAATCATCAATAATACATAAATATTTTCCAAAGGCACTCATGAAAGAAACACCAGAAATCATCAAATTATTCAAAATAAAGTCCGGACGTATGACCCTGTATGCTCGCCGCTCTCTGCACCCGGGTGGACCTGGCTGGGATACACTCAACAGACCGCCACCCGAGGTTAATCCAATGGAACCACCTCGGTATCAAAATACCCTGAGGCTAGAGGACCTCCCGCCATTCCCACGCATGAATTACTCCCCTCTACTTGAGGTGATGTAATCACGGAATATCGGAATAGAGTCAGAACCTGAGCCTATAACCACGGTCATACTAAATCAATTTACTTCAAATATGAGACATTCCTCCTTGGAATTCTCTTACAATTCAATCCAACATCAACGAAAATCTTAGTATCAATTTAACGTAAGAAACTCAACAGAATATAAGTAAAGAGTATTTGACTGATGAAACTGGACGGAACAATCAATGATCGTTCATCAACAGGAATGAATGTAACTAATGAAAACCGGTCGGACTAATTAATATAGAATCTAATCCACAAAAGAGGAACCCGACTTTTTAAGGAGAATGAAATAAAGAATTTGATTAAGGGAAATCAACTAAAGAAATTGAAGAAAAACGGACGGCTTAAGAAAGACAGGTTCTCTTCAAGAAAAGTGAATGTCCTTACTAAACTGGACACTCCGGGAAAATCAAGACTCGGTAAAATACCGGATGTTTTGTCAAACGAATACTATAATTATAAACCGGACGTTCTGTGTAAGACAGAAAATCCGAAATGACTTTATGTAATATTATATCTTAGGTTCAGAATAAGTAATCAATTCCAGGAGTAACGGGAAACCGAACGGTCATAATGACCATTCGATTTAAAAAGTGGTTATACTAAGTTCTTATACTCTCTTTGAAATCTAAACGTCACATAATTCAATTTAACACAAGATTCAAACTTTAACTATACCATATAAAAATCACACATACCAAAAATTCATACATTCAACCATATAACAAACCATTATTGAATAATCATAAACTTCCCTTACCTCTAATTCCTGCTTAAAACTTCAACAGTGGGTAGATAGCAACTATCTCGTCTAAGTTTCCAAATTCTAAACATGAAATACAAAATATAGGTTCAGAAGAAAGGTTTTACAGATACATGTAAGCTTTATCAGCACATGCATGTAGAAAAGCTAGGAACCCTAAAGAGTTGAATACTTACCAGCTCCGAACGGACTTCTGTTTGGTACAGATTGTACTTCTTGATGCCAGCTACCAATTTTCTTGAATGGAGCTAATGATCGGAGAACGATTTGAGGTTAGAAATTTAGAGAGAAGATTGGAAAGGTTTTGAGAGAAGGAGGAGAATTTGGTTTTCAGAAAACGAGATTTGATGAAGAAGAAGAAGATTGCATGCAAAGAGAATTTGCATTGTTTTCTTCTTACCTTCGAAACCTGCGGTCGGCCATTCCCATGATGCCACCTGGTTTCCACTACCAACATCCAGTCTCTCCAATTGACGCCACCTGGTCTCCACTCACAGGGATTTTTCCTACTAAGCCGTCACTGCACGGTTTACGAGAAAAGAGAATTAAATGCTTGCAGGACTTTGTCTCCCACTCACCAAAGGAGACCGGCCGGTCGCCACGTGGCCGGGTCTCATAAAGGTGGATTTTACGGTTTGTGACAACTATCCTCTTAATAAATAGAAAGAATTGTGTTGTAAAATTAATATTTAGTTTTGTTAATCAATGAACTCTAACCTAAACCAAATTCTTAGCAATACCTTATTTTTTTGGCTGAAGGCTAAAAAATTTGTAAAGAAAACGTTGAAAACACAATCAAACTCTTGTTTATACAATTTAACCTATCTTCCTTGTAACATCGTAAAGTAAATTACCCTCTCACTTTCTAACAAGCATGGATTAATTATTTAAAAAAGTTACAATTTCGTATTGTTACGTTAGAAGTTGATAACAAAAATCCTTGGAAAGTGAGCATAAAGTCATATTATATATAGAAAAGAGGAGGAAAAGAAGGTGGTGAAAGTCTGAAAAGAGAAGATGGGAAGTGATGATGTGAAGATGGTGAGTTTTTGGGTGAGTCCATTTGGTAAAAGGGTTGAATGGGCTTTGAAACTGAAGGGGATAGAGTATGAATATATATAGAAGAAGATATCTTCAACAAGAGCAATATTCTTCTGCTGTTGAACCCGGTTCACAAAAAGGTTCCTGGTCTGGTTCATGACCACAAACCCATCACTCGTCATTCTTGAATACATTGATGAAACATGGAAGCAGTATCCATTGCTACCTCATCAAAGAGCTCTTGCTCGCTTTTGGGCTACTTCTGTTGAAAAAAGGTATCTTCACCAAATTCTCTCTTTTTATCCTAATCAACTTGGAGATTCCATTTGAAGAGACGAGTCTTTTAAAAGCATGGTACATCCATTTTCTGCAACCGAGAACGATGATGTATTATTTCCTTGTGGTGTGAAACGATCATTTGATCCCTTTGATGACCCCAAAAGCACCAGCAAAATTTGGTTAATATTCCATGCATATAACCATGTCCAATGTGATATTTGAATACAAAATTTATGACCAATTTTCTCATCCACCCTGTTATCAAGGACACCTTGCCCCCAAGAGATAACATGCTTCTTTACTACCACAATCGCAAGGATAAATTGCCTTCTGTCTTTCGTAACTTGCTTAAGGATTAGTCTCTGCCTCATTGTGTTGTGCTCAAATTTTGGTAGTTCCCTTTTCCTCAAACGGATGGATTTCCTCAAACCTGCCGCTGTAATGAAGAAACAGTCAGAGCCCTGTTCAAGATCCTCAGAGTTAGATTCCACATCGAGTTTCACAAGGCTTGAGCCCTGAGATCATAAGCCTGAAATCTTTGCATTGTAGGAAGTAACATCCTTTCTGGGCATTTCATCAAATACCTTTCTTGAACTTTCAGAGTTACCCCAAGTGGAGGTCTTCCACTTAAACTGCAATTTGACTAAATTTGTGGGCGATATTAGTCAAATTTGTCGACTAGAGTTAAGAAAATTGGATTCATAGTTTGCGGAAATTACGGAAAAAACCAACCGACAGATGATTTAATGAGACGTTGAGAGAAGAAACGCTGAGAGAGAAAGAAGATGGGAAGTGAAGAAGTGAAGGTGGTGAGCTTTTGGGTGAGTCCATTTGGGAAGAGGGTGGAGTGGGCCTTGAAGCTGAAGGGAATAGAATATGAATACATAGAAGAAGATATCTTCAACAAGAGCAATCTCCTTCTCCAGTTGAACCCGGTTCACAAGAAGGTTCCGGTTCTTGTCCATGCCCACAAACCCATCGCTGAATCATTCATCATCCTTCAATACATTGATGAAATTTGGAAGCAGTATCCACTGCTGCCACAACATCCTTATCAAAGAGCACTTGTTCACTTTTGGGCCGACTTTGGTGAGCGAAAGGTACTTCCTTTATCAATTCCCTTATATAATTTTCTCTACTTTTTTGTTTTCTGGATTTAAACTTTTTAATTATCACTTTTTCGAATTAAAATAATGAGCATGCTGTTGTGTTATGTTAGTCTACCCTTTATCAATATACTAACCGAATTATCCACATCTTGATCGAAATTTTGAACATAAAACAAAGCAAGGTGAAGTTTGTGAACAAAAGTAGGTCTCAGTGACTTAAGACAGCTAACAACTATTAAAAACTAGAATTACATTCTATAAATGTAAGGAAGATGTGAGAAAAGGGGAAGTTATATTGAGAAAGTAAGAGCAACCATAGTTTTGGAATGGCATGGATCAAACTATTGAGTAAGTTCTTTTTCTTTGTCAGTAATGTGTGTATGTACTATAAACTTATTTTTCAGTGGTTGTTTTTGTCTGTGTATAACAGCTTTTGGATACATCATGGGTTGCAATGTGCAGCAGCGGGGATGACAAGGAAGAGGCTCTGAAAGTAGCTAGAGAAGCAATGGAGAAGATTGAAGAAGAGATAAAGGGGAAGAAGTTTTTTGGAGGAGACAACATTGGGTACCTTGATCTTGCCCTTGGATGGATCTCTTACTGGCTTCCTGTTTTTGAGGAAGTTGGATCCATGCAGATAATGGACCCAATGAAATTTCCAGCCACCACTGCATGGATCAGCAATTTTCTGAGCCACCCTGTGATCAAGGAGAACTTGCCCCCAAGAGACAACATGCTTGTTTACTTCGACAGTCGCAGAAAGGCACTTTCTTCATCTTTTCAGGGTTGGTTCAAGGTTTAGATATATTATTCTCTCTTCGTGTTTCATAGAGCATGCAAAGATGTTAGATGTTTGTGGGATAAGAATAAGAACAGAGAATGATACTGGCTATGTTTGTGTTGCTATTATAAACCACTTTTGGATGTGTTACTCAATATGTAATTACCACATAACGGGTGTGGTGAACAGTGACTTGCACACACATTTCTGTTGTTAAAGATGACGATAACATGAATTACTACTATTAAGAATTTATCTGCAGAGTGTGTGTTGATAAGTCTTTCAGGATATAATAAGAATTTTTCAAATATTTTTGAGGAACTCAATCTAGTAAGAAACTATTAAAACCCAGGATTTAAGACAAATTAATGGAAGATAAAAGAAGATAATAGAGAGAGAAGAGTAGTGTGTTCTTTTTAGGAGGAAAATTGGTTTATTTATAGGAAGGGAAGATGTGGTCATCGACCGAAGAATCCCAACGTAAACCTGTATACATAGATATAAACCTGTATATATAGATATAAACTCTTTACGATGTGTTTCTTGTTAGAATCACAATTAATACAATTTAGAATGTGATACGAATGATACAACAACGATTCGAGAACAAACATAAGTTTTACTATGATTCATATCGTGGAGATTGCAATTCATATTATGTCGTGTAATACAAATAGTGTATCATGCGATACTTAAAACCATGATATAAGTGCAAATATCAATATTATTGAAAAAATTTAGAAATATATTCAATGAGAATAAAAAAAGTTAAAATATTAAAAAAAAGAAATAAAACATGCAAAGACAAAGGAAACTGAGATATATTAGAAAACTCTTAAATTTAGAAGTCTTCACTACGACTAATCTCACTTCAAATTTTACAGAGCTGTAATTATTTTAAACATTGACGTCTACAATGTAGTTAAATATACACATAAAAAGGAAACATGAATCGAATAGTAAAGAAAAGGATATAAAATAATAAAGTAAATAAAATGAAAACTAACTAGAATCATGATACGTAATTTCTAAAGCTTACAATTATTTTGAATTGCCGCCGGTATAAAATCATTACTTTAAAAATGTAGCTAAAAAATAATCTATTTTCTCATTGACTAGATTGTATTATCAATTATAAATTAGTCTTGTCATCTTATTCACGAAAAATTACGAATGAATCAAATTCGTTAAAGTTCTAGTTTAACGTAAAGAAAACAAGACACAATCGGTACCAAAATTGCAGTTGAACTTCTTTAAGTGTCTGGCTTTTTCCATTCTAACTAATACGTTTTTTAGAACCTGGAAAATTTATCATTCAAATTAATTTTAAATTTTGTCTACATTTAAAATTCTACGAGGTATTTGCCTACTGCTATTTCAAAAAGGATAATTGAAAAGCGTAGAGGATAGCATTGTGACTTTTTAGTTGAAATAATATTACAACAGACATGGAGTTAAGATGGGTAGTATTATGTGGCATGTTCAAATCGCTCGTAATTTACTGTCTGAATTTTGGATTTAGTCACGTCCGTGAAAAGAAGAAATTGTATAATTTTACAGTGTAATTATACTTTGCCATATCGATCATTCGTATCATAACAAAAATCAGCTACCTTACAGGACATACTGTACAGTAATATGCAATGGAGACTTGAATATACAAAACATGGCCACATAACATTTCCATTTTAACCTATACTTGAATTGCTTCCATGGTTAGATTTATCACAAGTTAAAACCCGTTCGTTTACCCTTGTACCAGAAAAACAAAACCCACTTACCCCACTAAAGAACAGGGAGAAGAGTTGGTCTATACCGTTTCTCAACATCAACATCATCCAAACCAAGCTCTAAAATTTAGCACTGACTGGTCTCACCTCACTGGGTCCAAATTCCAAAACAAACTTGACATAATTCAGGCAGGCAACTTCAGTTTCGAATTGTTCTTCCAACTGAAACAAAACTTCTTATATTATCTATTTGCCATACGAGCATAGTAAAAATGAGAAATGAGCTCGACCTTAACTCACAATAACATTACCTGATGAAGTAATAATAGAAGAAATCTGCATATAAAGCTGTCTGAACAACACCCGAGATGCCAGCTGTAAAATAAGAAATCCAGAATATTACTAATGTAAACATATAATTCCAAAACAAGTTCTTATTTTTAGCCTTAATTACCAATCCATCTAGTAAATCGTGGCTCCGTCAGATAGCGGTATATCCAGTTCAGGATGTAAAATGCACGATACGCACTGCAGTTTGAAAATAATCACCACATTTAGAGACGTTTATACTGAAAATTCTGTAAAGCATGCTAAGAGAGGAACTAGTAAAAATGCAAAAGTGCCAATTCAAACCAATAAACAGGATTTGCAAATCAGGTACGATAAAAAAAGTTAGGACATGTAAAGGTAGAGGTATAATCTATAATACATCACATTGGACACGTTTAATTTCTATGCTATTTCAATATGGCAAATATGAATACACCATTGTCGGTATAAGTTATCTCAATAACTTAGAAAGGACATTCTGCTAATAAACAGCATAAAAGAGAACATAGTGTAAGATACCAATATATAAATGCAGATCTCAAAAAGAGAACTATCTCAACATAAATGTGCATACCCAAGAAAGAATACATATTGCCCGGTCAAATTGTCCACATTTCCACTTCTTTGCAACAAAACCAACTGGGGCAATATTGCAACTGCTTCCAAGTATATTGAAAATGCCCAGAAAACCTGTTAACGAATGCACATAAAGTATAATCATTCATGATGTTACAATGTGTAACGGAATTATTATAAAGATGACATGTAATGCACAAATGCAATTTTCAGATTGGTAATCAACAAGGGAAAGCAATGTATGTTTGGACACGAAGAACATTTGAAATCTTGCGATGGATTTGCTTTAACTCTTGCAAGATTAAGCAGAAAATATAAAGGAACAGCTAGTTATACATGCCACAGACTCCAACAGGAAATAGATATCTGCAGAAGTTCTATAACACACTAAGCAGAGACCTACCTTACCATTTAAAGGCTTTTTTAGCCTTTCCCAATTAATCATGTATCAGGGCCATAAGACATAAGGCATGCATAGGTTGAATTTTTCAAACTACCAACAACATGCATTTTTCTCCCAAGTGCTAGCTTAAATATCATGTGAAATTTGGTCATCTTTTCGAGCACGATACCACCACATGGGTCCCTAACATAATTTTTAGATTCCCACCCAAAATCTCAAGAGCACTCCAAACCTATTTGGCCACAGTTGTCATTCCTTGGATAGCAGAGCTGTGAGGCTGACTCCAGAAATGGGATAGCAGGATAGTGGATAGAAGATAGTACGATGACCCCAAAAGTCGGATAGCAGAATGACTGCTATTCTAATATTTAAACATTCAAAATTCATACACCAACCATTATTTATAGAAAAAAACTCATGGTCCTTGAACAAATATCTATAAAGTAAAGAAAAAACAATGTAAAGCCCAAATTAAAAAAAAAATACTGAACGCAAAAAAAGAATTAAAAATACAAAAAGCAACTAGGGAACGAAAATAATAGTGGGCACTAGGTAATAAAAGAATAACAGTGGTTTCGAACAACCACAGAACAAAAATCCAAAAAGAAAAAGAAAAAGAAAAGAAACTAAGATAAAAGATTAAGAAAAATGAAAATCACGTATGCACTCACTAAAGTTGGGTTGCCAGAGTGTGAGTAGCTGAACAGATTGGGTTGCCAGACAGAGGCAGTTGCTGGATAAGAGCAGTCGTGGTGAGAAGGAGAGTAGAGGATGTAAATACCATGTTCATGAAGAATGAAAACTTTTCTACATGAAGAAGCATTTGAGAACTTCGATCTTAAAACATTATTTTCCTATAGTTTCTAATCTTTTAAGAGCAGCATTCAAAGACCGAAAGATGATCTTCCAGCCAGAAAACATGATCTGATACTCTACTGTTCAGAAAAGTTAGAAATACCATCAGATTCCATCCATGACACAAAAATTCAACACTCTCAAATGAAGTATTCAAACCTAGAGTTGTATTCACAAGAAACTAATGTTCAGGTATTCAAAGATTATTATGTAAATTGGAGAGGGAAAAAAATCAAAACCTAAACCGAATCTAAATGTTTGAAGGAATTTGGAAGATTCTAGATATGACATACATAGGAATGGTTTCAAAAGATCCATCCAAGTACCATTCAAAATTAATGGTAAGAAGTAAGCCCTGGAACATGGGTAGTTGTATTCTTCCACTTGCCGAACTCAAGTTGAGCCATATTGGTAATAATTCCTCACTCAAAAAGAATATAGGATCCTATGAACCACCACTCTCTGTAAGCCATTTTTATAGTGCATAGTTACATTCAAATAGAAGGCATGGTTAATTTGCCAACGCTCAGATCTCATTTCACAATTTCAACTGAAAAACAACCGTTTCAAATTTCAAAAGCAAAGGAAATTTGCAATATAACTTAATGATATTTGTTTTATTTTCTGTTTCCATTTTAGTTAATATGATCTCATTAATATTTACAAAAACGCCACTTCAATTTGTTTTCCCCATTTGCATTTCCTTCTCAAAGTAGGAAACGAACTAGGAACAGAGAGGCATTTTTTGTAATTATTAGTGAAAACGTATCTACTGAAAATATATTTTAAAAAAAACATTGAAAATGAGGTTCCATGGGTAAAGAGTCATTTCTATTACCAAAAGTTCATAGTCATAACATTTCTGAGCAGTCAAAAAATTGTGCAAAGATTCAGATCTTCGTAACATAACTACAGTACCCAAAAAACAAGGGTGCACCTTCGTTCACGCTTATCTAAACCTGGTCACTGGAACCGGGCAAATCAATCATCTATCTAGTCAATCAGATATACACCAATGCACATATACAACACATCTTTCAGTCGCCTTCTTTTAAAGAAGTAAACATTTGAGGAAATGCACAACGATTAAAACCAGAAATACATCACAAATGGAAAACAGTAAAACCCCACAACTCAAATATAGAACAAGATGCCTGGGTAAGCGTAACCAACATAAAGCAAATCCATGCCAGTAGACACTACTTACAGTACACAGTCACAATGCAAAAACTCTAAAAAAAGAAAAGAAGATAATATTCAAAATGAATAATTAGAAAGTAGCCTCTACCTAACAGAGAGTAAAAGAGAATACAGGTACAAAACGGGGGAGCGAATTAAAAAGTAGAAACGGACCTCTTGAAGGGTGAACTTATCGTGCCAGACGAGTGCCAAGGCAAAACTGGCCCCAACAAGAAAAAAATATCGAAAAGTGTCGAGTTCCCTATCGTAACTTCTTCGGACCACGGGATGGAAACGCATGCACCAAACAATGGCTAAGGAGCTGGCAATGAAAATCAACTTCATGAAGGTGTTGTAAACGGAGATGAAGTCCGTGAACAGATCCAAATAACGAGCCATGAACACAATAGCGTACAGTTCTTGAGTCTTGCGGGAAATCCCTGAAACCCCAAAAAGAATAACAGTTCCGTTAAATAGGCGAAATAACGGAAATGATTTAGTTATAGAATTGATCCTGAATTTTTGGTTGGCGAAGGAATGTGACTGAGGAAGTGAAGTCGTTAATCGACATTTGAAAATAGAATGCAAATTAGTCCGAATTTTTGGGGAAGCAGAAGAAAAAGAGAGGAAGAGAATAAGGATAAGAATGAAGAGTGACCTGAGCATGATTTAGTGGCGTAGATTTTGAGGAGGAGGACGAGAATGCTGAGAAGATGGGTCATGTCACCGGCGAGCCTGAAGATGTTCATGGTTTTGCCCTAACGAGAGAGGCCCAGAGAAAACGTTCCAAAACCAGAGAAAACCAGAAACAAAGGAAGGAATTCGAGAAACGAAACGCAACGAAAAGAAATCCAAAAGAAAATTGCGTGACTGTGTTGTCTTTTGCTTTTTTTCTTTCTTTCTTATTTATTTAATTAATTATTTAATTATTATCGATGTTTTGACAAAGGTGTGGCATACGCATGTATAAACTATGGAGCTGAGTCACCCACGCTGGTCTTCCCCCTCACCTCTTCCTTCTATGTGGTATTATTAATTACTAATTTTTTTTCGGTCTTTTCATAACTGTTAAAGTTATTATTATGATAAAATAAATGTTACATTTTTTATTTAGTCTTTCAAATATTTGAGAAAGTTTTTATTAGGCCTTTCAACTAAAAAATCTAGTTATTTTTTTATTGAAATTATTAAGTTTTCAAAGTGATCAAATATTAATTATTTTTTAAATTATTTTTTATTCACATCAGCTTCTACTGCTTGCGTAATTGTGATTGATTTGATGTCATATCAGCTTACCAATATGATAAGAGGGAGTGTTTCCTTTTTCTGCACTATAGTGTGCATACGTTATCAGGACACACCCAATTCAGATCTCACTTCTCATTCAATTTTCAATTTTCCCTGCACCTCCAAGCAAAAGCTCATACACCACCCAAATCCACTTCTCAGTCACCTTTATCTCTCTTGATATACCCCCTTAATCTTCCTAACAGATGAACAAAAGATATCCCTCAAACAATACAACCATAAATTATTTTACAACTACACCTTCTATCTAACTGTCATTATTCACTTGGCCTCTATATAAGCATTCTCCCGCTTTCTTCCTTCCACACATCAAAACATTCTTTGCCTGCCATTACAATTTCAGCAGCAAAGCAATCACATCCTTCAATTTCCAACATGAAGATAAAGCAAACTCTCTTATTCTCAATCCTTCTAATTGCCCCCATTTTCTCAATAACTGTTTTAGCTCAGTCACCAGCTGCAGCCCCTAAATCTCCAGCAAAACCTGTTCCAGCTGCACAGGCTCCAGCACCCGCAAAGCCATTAGTCCCAGCATTACCCCAGTCACCCTCTTCAGGTGCTGAATCTTCTGGCACCCAAGACATCGTGAAGATCCTGAGAAAGGCCAAGTCATTCAACACGCTAATCCGGTTGCTGAAAACCACCCAAATCATCAACCAAGTGAACGCACAGCTTGTCACCTCAAAGAACGGAGGCTTAACCATCCTTGCACCAGATGATGGTGCCTTCTCAGAACTCAAAGCAGGCTACTTCAATTCCCTGGGAGACAGACAACAAAAAGCATTGATACAGTATCATGTCCTCCCCGTTTATGTGTCAAGCTCAAACTTTGACGCTCTGAGCAACCCCGTGCTGACACTGGCCAGTGACAGTCCCACAGGGTATCAGCTGAACGTGACAGCATATGGTAACAGTGTGAACATTTCGACTGGGGAGGTGAATGCCACTCTCACAGGCGTTGTGTACACAGATAAGACTCTTGCAATCTATCATGTGGACAAGGTGCTCATTCCTTTGGACTTCTCTAAGCCTAAGACTATAGCTCCATCACCAGCTGTGGCCAAGGCACCTAAAGCTGATAAGGACAACTCTTCGGCAGAAGATGATGACCAAGCTCAAGCAACCAAGGACAGCTCTGATGCGGTCATTCATGGGACAACCTTGGTGTCCTTTGGAGTTGCTCTACTTGCAGCAGCTGCTACAATGTCGTGATGAAGAACACCCATTTTCATGTTTCTTCTATGTTTTTTGTCTAACACAAAAGAGTATATTTCAAAGAGAATTGCCACCAACATTCACTTTAAACAATCCATTGGTATAAATTGAAATTTATTAAAGCTATAAATCGAAAGTCACAATTTCGCAATTTTTTCTCCAAATAAACCCCTTTCCCAATTAAGAGGCCCATTGCAAAATTAATTTTCAAAGTATACCACCTTAGTCTTTATGACAAGAACTTGGCTTTCGGAAACAAACCTGCACATGCCTTTCTTTGCGCCGGAGGTATTTTTCGCTGCTCCCCGGGACCCACTCTCTGGGAACGAGGCAAGTATTTGTGTTACTTTGTTGCTGGTGAGCTCGTAGAGGAGAATTGTTGTTGGTTGAAATTTGGCTCTTATCGAATTTCAACCTCCATTTTGCATTTTTTGGGATGTTTTCCCACCTAAAATTGTTGTCCAGTAACAATGTGGGGGCAGTGATTGAGCGGGGCTGTAAAAGCTTGAATTTGGTTACCGAAAATTCTCAACTGGATTTTGTTATTCTTTTTTATTTTCTAATTTTCAAAAAAGAGGTGAAGAAAAAAATTAGAAAAAAAAAATATAATTATCATTGTTTTTTTAACTAAAATTGGCAAATGAGTGTTTATTTAATAATAGTGGTTTATTTAAAAATAAGTTAGTGTTAGAAAATTAAAAACACTATTTTAAATTGGAAAAGTAAATAAGTTGAAATTGTTTTTACTATTTTAAATATATTTAGAAGTAATTTTATAAAATTGAATTAAGTTTAAAATTTATAAAACTATAAGAAAGACGGTAAACTTGTTAGTGGGAGACAAGCATGTCATTTCGGTGACAAGCACAGATTGGAATCCCAAAAAGAGGAACTCAGCGAGAGCAATATGTCGATTGTACATTTTGATTCTTTCTTACATCAAAAGGCAATAATTTGCAATTGTACAGAGGTCTCCGGATTGGTAAACATGGCTCTGGAAGAGGCAATGGAGGCTCTGGCAAATCCAAACATTGACATGGTTGGGGTGTATGGATCAAGCACTTTGCGTACAAACAACTTGATTGAGAAAATGTCACAAAAAAGCCAGACCTGAAGAGGATTCAAGGAGAGCTTGGTAAGATGTTAGGTTTGCAATTTGGTGAGGAGACTGTGGTTGGAAGAGTTAAACTTCTGTGTGATAGGATAAAGAAAAGAGAAGAGGATCCTCATCATTTTAAATGATCTATGTGCTGGACTTAACTTGGATAGGGTAGGAATCCCTTTTAGAGTTCACCATAAAGGTTGCATAATAGTCTTGTTATCGGGCTCTGCTCATGTGTTGATCAACCAAATCAACACTGTAACTAATTATTTCTTGTGAGTCTTACTCTAAGGATAAATCAGCTTGTTTGTACAAAGATTCCTAGATAATAAAGATTAGTAAAGAAATTTAAGATAACTAATAGAAAACAATGCCTCGTTCAAGCCCCAATCCCCAGATCTTCCTCAAAACAATAACATCATTTTCTACCCTGTACTATTTAACTGAAAGTATAATAATCCTGTCTTTTATCTTCCCTTGAAGCTCAGAAACAATTTGTGTCGAGGAAAAGTGAAGATGGAAGAAAGTATGTGATCCATAATAGAATGTTGTGGCTAATGAGCCTGGCTTTGATCTGATTTCTTACTTTTTCAACCTGGATTTGGATGATTGATTGAAACAAACGATGGTTAAAGGCTTTCAAAGTTACTGCAGCTTGCTTAATTGTGACTGATTTGATATAACATCTGTTTACCTGAATGATAACAGAGGGTACTTAATTTTCCTGCGCAAGTCTTCATCTTTCATCAGCTCACAATCAACTGAGATCTCACTTGAAATTCAGTTTTCCCTCCATTTCCAAGGGAAAGGCCAAGCAATACACCTTAATTTCTTAACAGATGGAGAAAAGATATCCTCCACAAATTACAACCATAAAATATTTTAAACCCACAAATTGTAACTAACTGTCTTTCACTTGGCATCTATATAAACACCCTCCTGCATTTACTCAAGGAATACTATCACCATTCAGATTATTAATATCATATTCATAATAATTTACGACCGTAACTATTTATATTACCATTATAAGAGATTTGTTTCTCATTATCATAATTTGTGTTAGGATAACAACTTTTAAATTATAATCAATAACTCTATCAAATAACCATTATATATCACGATAAAGAAAAAAAATTACTTTGCTATAAATACAAAATTGTCTACATAATAATTAGATAATATTCAACATAGAGGTAATCTCAACCGTGTATTTTTGGAGATAAAAATAATTAGTTTTTATAATAATTAAATTATAAATTATTATATAAATTAAAAATTATTTATATATAAAGTTGTTTTTGTTTTTAGTATATAGAATGGAGTGCTCACTTTTAACATTTTTTTTTCATTTTTTCATTTTTTTCTTGTTGATTATGCTCTACAATAGATGGAGTGTATCTATTAAAAATAATGGTTTAAACTCTTTAGTTGTTTTTATTTATGTGGATTTTTTCCAGTTTGATCCCCAATTTATTAGAATCTCCAATTGAGTCTTTAAAGTGTTAATTTGAATCGATTGAGCCCCTGCTGTTAAATTTACTTAACGGGGTTAAGTTTGTGCACAAGTGGGAGATGTGTCCATTTTTTAAGATGTGGCATGGTGAGAGTTGAAACGTGACATGGTGAGACTTGAAATTTAGTAAAATGTAATAATTTAATATTTATGTGGGTAAATGGAGAAAAATTATCTTTCCTAACAGCAGAAACCATTTTCAATGGAGAAAAATCCAGTAGGGTAGCTCTTTCGCCTGAAGAGATTGGAGCAATTCCTAACACCCATTTTAGATTGAAGAGGATTCTCAAAGGCCATGGAGTTCACCACATCAAAAGAGCCACCAAAAGCATTGTCAGAAGCACTGGAAGAACCATTTAACATTCATATCAAACTAATCCGCCCATAAATTCTCTATCCTAAACAAACCCAGCAACCCCATTTAACATTCAAATCAAAGCCCACTGAACTGTTCTTCTTCAAGACATTATCAACAAAAACAATTAACTTTTTTCTTCTAATCTGTATTTTAATCCACTCACATTGAACGTGAATTTTAATGCTAATTTTCAAAAAAGATCCATTCTTTAACGTGAATTGATTGAAAAATTGGAACCAAAGGTGAACGAAAAATGATACTTTGGAGTTGAAGGGCATTAAGGTAGAAGGTAAAGATGTCAGTTTCAGTGTTGCAGTGACTGAGAAATGATAAGAATGGATGTTGATTTTGTTGTTGGATTGTTGATGATGAGAACCACCATAAGAATATTCATTCTGTTGTTGTGGTGATGGTCCTTGTGGTAGTTTTTGGAACTAGAAAGACCAGAAAATCTTGAAAAGCAATAAAGGGCATACATCAGATTTTGCAGATTCAAATCAAAAGTTGAGGTCTTTGAACTATTTGAGTCTGGCTCTGAACTGAAAAGTACAGACACGAACAAAAATGAGAAGAGGAAGAAAGTAAAGAGGTGTGAGGGTAGAAAAAACGAAGATTATTATTTTTTCTTTGGATCTAACTTTGCCTTTGTCTTTGGATCTTACTTTTGTCATTGACCACTAAACTCCTTCAACATTGAGGCGCGGCGAGATGGTGGATGCGTGAAGAAGGTGGCAGTGCAGCGAAGGTGCTACTGGCGTTCTCACAGTGGCTTCACGGTTGCAGCTTAGCAAGGTGGTGATGACGAGACTGAAGGCTTCGCAACGGCTTTATGGCGGCAACGCTAGGGTTTGCTCACGGTGGCTAGGGTTTCACTCTTGAGGGAAATTAGGTTTGTGCTGTTGGAAAAGATGACTCTGACGTAGTATGAGTGATATGGAAAAACTGGCCACGTCAACGTTCCAACCTGTGCACAAACTTAACTCCGTTAAGTAAATTTAATGGCAGAGGCTCAATTGATTCAAATTAACACTTTTAAGGACTCAATTGGAGATTCTCATAAATTGAGGATCAAACTGGGAAAAAACCACATAAATAAAAACAACTAAAGAATTTAAACCTAAAAATAATCTAAAGCTTAAGTTAATACAATATTCAAATGGTTAAGCAGTTAATGTTATCATAAATGTGTCACAAAAGTTCTAATAATCATATATTCGCTTTCTATTTATAGGTTTCTTATTAGGTCCTACCTAATGACGAACCAATTATGTTAAATCTAACCACTAAAATATGTTTAGTTTAGTTGGATGATTCATATGATAGTCACTTATAGATTTCATACTAACACGGACAATAAGTTTAATGTGACTTGATCTATCTATATGTGCCGGTACAAAGTTTAGTGTAACTTGATTCGGTGCAAAGTTTAGTACAAAGTTTAGTGTGACTTGATTTATCTGTACAGGTACACATAAAATACATTTTTAATTATTAATAAAAAAATATAATTAATTTATAAATTAAAGTCTAAATTAATCTACCATGTGAACCAGCCATTTTTCCTTGTTATATTTAGTTAAAAGCAAAATAATCTGTTCTTTATCAACTCATGTATACTTAAAGCTCAGAAACCAGTGTTCTGTTGATGAATTTTTAAGAAGGAAGAACGTATACAAACCTAATGCAAAGCTCATGTTAATGAACCTGGCTTCGATCTGGTTTTTGTCTCGCTGACTGCAACGATAAATTGACTTGAGTTATGTTTAATTGTTCCGACAGGGAGAAGCGAGGCATTTGTCAGATATTCCAACCTGGCTTTTTGATGATTAATTGAAACAAATATAGAAAAAAGAGGCTTTAACAGTTACTACTGCTAGCTTGCTTAATTGTGATTGATTTAATTTCACATCTGCTTACCCGAATGATAATAGAAGATGCTTCCTTTTTCTGCACTAGTTTGCATCTTCTATATCATCCACAACCAACTGACATCTCACTTCTCATTCAATTTTCCCTGCATTTCAAGCAAAAGCCAATGTCATAAGCAGCTAAATCCATTCTCAATCAACTTTATCTGCCTTGATATTCCACCTTATTATTCATAGCAGATGGTGAACAGATATCCCCACAAAAACAACCATAAGTTATTTTACAACTCAACATTGTACCTAATTTTCATTCACTTTTCATCTATATAATCACCCTCCCCCGTTCTACCTTCCACAAATCAAACCATTCTTTGCAATAGCAACATCCAATTCATTTGCAACTTAGCACCAATTTCCAACATGAAGATAAAACAAACTCTCTTATTCTCAATCCTTCTAATTGCCCCAATTTTCTCAATCACCACATTAGCTCAGTCACCAGCTGCAGCCCCTAAGGCTCCTGCAAAACCTGCTCCCGCTGCACCGGCTCCGGCACCAGCAAAGCCATTAGTTCCGGCATTACCCCAGTCACCCTCTTCGGGTGATACTTCTGGCAGCCAAGACATCGTGAAGATCCTGAGGAAGGCCAAGTCATTCAACACACTAATCCGGTTGCTGAAAACCACCCAAATCATCAACCAAGTGAACGCACAGCTTGTCACCTCAAAGAACGGAGGCTTAACCATCCTTGCACCGGATGATGGTGCCTTCTCAGAACTCAAAGCAGGGTACTTCAATTCCCTTGGAGACAGACAACAAAAAGCTTTGATACAGTACCATGTCCTCCCCGTTTACGTGTCAAGCTCAAACTTTGACGCTCTGAGCAACCCTGTGCTGACACTGGCCAGTGACAGCCCCACAGGGTATCAGCTGAACGTAACAGCATATGGTAACAGTGTGAACATTTCAACTGGGGCGGTGAATGCCACTCTCACAGGCATTGTGTACGCAGATAAGACTCTTGCAATCTATCATGTGGACAAGGTGCTCATTCCGCTGGACTTCTCTAAGCCTAAGTCTATAGCTCCAGCTCCAGCTGTGGCCAAGGCACCTAAAGCTGATAAGGAAAACTCTTCAGCAGAAGATGATGACCAAGCTCAAGCAACCAAGGACAGCTCTGGAGCCACCAGTTTTGTAAGCACTCGTGAAACAACCTTGGTGTCCTTTGGGATTGGTCTGCTTGCAGCAGCAGCTACAATGTCGTGTTGAAGAACATCAATTTCTCCAAGTTTCTATAATGTGTTTTCAGGACAAACAGGCAACTTCTGTGGACTTGTGTTTATGTTGTATTGACTTGTTTATTGCTTAGGAGAAGCGTTGTTTGTGAGTTATGGGAACTCTTGTTCTGTTTTTGTTTTGTGATCAAGCGAAAAATATATGTAATTCGTTTTATGATCAAAGAAGAAAGGAATATCTGTTTGTTTTTTATTCGGTTATGTGCACCGCTGGGAAATCTTCTTCCTCTCTGTCGTCAATGAGTAGCAAAATAAATTTTTTATTATGATAAAAATATATAATTTGTAAGTACATTAGAATAATGATAGGAGGAACAAATAAAAAATAAAAAGAATAGTGTTAAATAAATATAAAATTTTTATATATATCACAGTGTTATTTTTCAAAATTCTATGTTTTATAAATTTTGAGAAACAGAAAAAGTGTTATAAATGACCTTTTTACATTGTATATCCACAGAAATTAATTGCTTCAGTGATACTAGATTTCTAGTCATAAATATGAGAAAAGTAATATATAAATACTTCAAATGTCATATTTTGAAACGTGGTCTTCCCAGTATTTTGTGAGGAGAAAATATCTCTGATTGAATTTAATTTAAGTTGTCTTAGTTGATTTGAGATCACAAATTATGGTCATTGTAGTGAAAAAATAGTATTTTTTTAATTATCTATGAAAGATCTGTAGACCTGTAAAAACTGAAGTTAAAAGTAGTTTCATAAAATTATTGTCGTGGGCATTTCAAAATGTTTTTATCAATTAATAGTATTGGAAGAATTAAGAATTAGAATATTTTTTAAGCATAAGTTGTCTTTTATATTTAAAATTTGTTACTTTTTTTCTTTCTTCTTTACTTATCTATTAGCTGAATTGTCATTTTTAGGAATGTAAAAGGTGTGAAAAAGGTAAGGTTTTCACTTGATGACAATAGAAATACTGAGCTACTTTACGTCACATAATAATATTAAAAGTATATAAATAATAATTACAGCTTATCAGAATTAAAATTGTGCCTATTCAGATTTCTACAAGGTTCGAGGCCTAGTATCCAGTGTTTTAAGAAAAAAAAAACAACTTTATATATTAATAATCAATAAATACGCATGTCGAATTAAATAGGTTTTAGTAATTAATTGAAGGTGCCCTTATACACATCCTCAACAAATTCATTTCACTGAGTGTTTAGATTAACAATTTGAGATATTAATTATATGGACAATGATATTTTAACAATATTTTTTGACAAATTTTATCAAAATCACTATTTTATTTATCTATTTAAATTTATTTTAAAATTATTTTTAAATAAATCAATTATAAACTGTCCTGTATGTGTTATAAAAAAATGTCAAAAAATAAAATTGTTAAAGATATTTTTTCTTAATTATATTTACATCATTACTCTATCCTTAATGAATAAACACTTAACTTTGTTATAAAAAGGACAAAAAAAAACTTAAAAAGTTGTGGATGTAACACATGGAGGAGGGTAGACAGTAAAGCATCTTTTATGAGGTGTGTGATAGAATAGGAGGTGCATGGTTTAAGTGTTGATGACTCCACCCTCACCTGAATCTCCCTGAGACAACGCCACTTTAGATTGCTACCATATTAGGTTTTGATGGAACCATGCATCCAATGATGGATGTGATTATCACACTCTGATGCACCACCTTTCCCTCACAACCAACCAGATTTCTTCTCTATATCTTTCCAGCTAAACATTCAACCAAACAATCATTCATCATTCCACCATTATCACACTCTGATGCACCACCTTTCCTCCAAAATAAAAACCCAACCTTTTCTCCCATTCTCTCACACCCCAATAACTCCAAAGCTCTAAAAAACAAAACTCTATAATGAGGATCATGCAAGAATCTCAATCTTTCATTATACCCACCACACTTCTACTTCTAGCACTATTTTACACCACTTCAGCCCAACTCTCACCAATTCAACCCCCTTCAACACCATCACCACCGTTACCCCAGCCCTCGCCGCCCTCTCCGGCAACAGCACCGGCACCGGGATTCAACACCGTCCCTCTTGTCCCGGTCACCCCAAGTGGGGCCCCTACACCCACCATCATCCCCAAAGGCCCCACCATTGACATAGTCCAAATCCTAAGAAAAGCCAAAAGGTTCTCCGTTCTCACTCGCCTCTTGAAAACCACCCAACTCATCAACCAACTCAACTCACAGCTCGTAACTTCAAGCTCGGGAGGGTTAACCCTCTTTGCACCGGAAGACAGTGCCTTCTCCAAACTCAAACCAGGCTTCCTCAACTCTCTTACCGACAGACAGAAGGTGGAGCTTTTGCAGTTCCACACTCTCTCTTCCTTCATTGCCATCTCAAACTTCGATACTCTTACCAACCCGGTTCAAACTCAAGCCGGTGACAACCCCCAGAGGCTGCAACTCAACGTCACAACTTTTGGAGGTAGCCAGGTCAGCATGGCCACCGGCGCCGTCAATGCCTCCGTCACCGGAACCGTTTACTCCGACAACAAGTTGGCGATATACCAGGTGGACAAGGTGCTTCTCCCTCTCGATCTCGTGCTACCCAGCAAGGCGCCAGCTCCAGCGCCGTCGTTGGCGAAAAAAGGGTTGCCGAAGGCTGATAAAGGAAATTCCACGGCGGCGGATGATAGTAGCACCGCCAGCGATGATGGCAGCGACGGGAAGGCTTTGCCCGCGGGTGTTTCCGCTGGTTGTTCGATGAAATGGGTGAATAAGGTTGTTGTTGTTGGAGTGGTGGGTTTGGTGAGTGGAGTTATGATCTGAGGTAAGTGTGGATGGAATGAAATGAGGGATTCGAACTTTTTGTTGTGCATTTGTGAGTGATATGTATGCTTTGGTGCTTGGGGTTCTGGTTTATGGGTATAGTGTAGGGTGAAAATGTATGCATGCATGCATGCCATGATGGGTTTTTCTTACTTGTTTTGTTTTTGTAAGTTGTTTCTTACTTCTGGTAATTGATCCATTTCTGGCTTTGCATAATGAGATGATTTCGAGGGATGTGAAGACAAATTGTGTTATTCTTAGTTATGCTTTGCATAAATGATACATTAAAAATTATGTTAAAAAGTAAAATATGTTTCAACTATGTGAGTAATTAAACTCAAATTTTAGTGTTAGGTTTTTTATGAGAAAATAAGGGTAATTATTATACAACTTCTACAATCCTTCTATCTTTCTCACTCTCTCCATGATAACCATTCTAGCCATGGTAGATAGATCATAGTATTTTCTTCATTTTATTCTTAATCGAATTGACAGTGCAATGCCATAAGATATGTTCAATGATTCAAATCACAGATATTCTATTCCATGTTATATAATGTCATATAAATTCCTATTTCATGATATATATATATTTCTTGAAAATCTACGAATGTATTCCTACTATTCACACATCACATAACAAATAGTAATAATACATATACTTTTATTTAAATAAGTATAAATTTTGAAACTAATATAAGTATTAAATTTTAATCCATTAATATAATAAAATTTCTAAAAGTGTTTTCAGTTATAAATATAGTAAAAATACATTCGTATGTTATTTTTTACAATAATAATGAAATTATTATTATTATTTAATATAAATAATTTATAATTTGTATTTATTTTTAACCTAATTTGTATAATTGAAAAAATACTTAAGTTTAAAATATCATAAATTAAAAAATAATAATAAATTTAAAAAACTATCTTTAAAAAAATTGATAAAATAATTATTTTAATTCAAAGATATTTAAAGAATAAAATTGAAAAATAAGGAGAGAAGAATTTAGATGTAGATATAAATAAATGAATATAAAAAATATATGAGAGGAAAGTTTGAAAGTAGAAAAGGATTAACTTGAAAAATTAGAATGACTAACTCCAAAAAACAAAAAATATATGTATATTTATTTTTTATTTTTGAATGTTGTTTCCTTCTCAGAAGTGAATCACGAAGAAATCTATGGACAAAAAGATTAGATTGAGTAAATCATAGAAGTAAGAGTGTGTCAGCAGTTGCATCGTAGGGGTTGTACATATTGGTTTTGGAATTTGAAGTGGTGAGTGGTGAAGATGGATTCAGAAAGCGAGGTTGTAAAGACACCAAAGAGGGAATTGGAAGCAGAAGGGGCTCTGAATTCAAAGATGAAGGGTTCTGGAAACATAAGTAGTAAGGATATGATATTTAGAGTTTGGATGCCTAGCTGGAAAAGCACTTGAGCAAGGTTTGGTCACTGAGGCAAAACGACCCAAAGAAGACGTTGCTAGTATATCCATTTCTTTTATTTACTTTATACGTTATTTTGGATGACATTGCTACTCCAATCTGGACAATGACATTGTTGCTAAATTTATCAAAGGAGAAAGAGTCACAGTAATAAATAAGCTCAGGTAAATTTGTTCTTGATCTTGCAGCTGAATGTGCAAATACAAATGGTGAGAAACTGTTTTGGTTGCAAAATATTCTACTCAACCTGCAGAAGAACTTATTTCAGTTTTGTCCAACATCACTGGCTAGTTTAAAACTTTTCAATTTTTCCCTTCCAATGTTTTACTCCACGAATCACTTTTGCAAGAGTCGTGCATCCTTGCACAATTTATCCAAAGGACTGCATACTGGTTTTTCCAGATTTCAACAATTGGGAAGTTATCTGCAAAAACTTATTTCAATCATTTTACGAATCACATGTCCCATTATTATTAACTTTCAGAGATGGGGAATTTCTAAAGTATAAGAAAACATTCTGAAATGGAAGTTGTCGAAGTATGGATTGATACCTAGTCACAACTTTATATGTGTAATGGAACCATCAAATGCATCTATTAATACAAACTAATATCCCGCTACACAAGACTGTATTTTTTTGTAAAATATATAAAAAAAACCCTTCTACTACCTTTGCATTTAAACCGAGGCAAAAGCATACACCTTTTTGTCTTGGTTCAGAATTTAGGTAAAAAGTGATAGACTTTTTACTTCACCTATATATATCTCAGTTACAGAACCGTTACGGATAGACGAAAATAATCGTTGTCGTTTTTCTTTATTGCACTAATGTAAACTACAAATTAAATATAAAACACCGACGTTTATCACTACATTAAAACGTGAATTGACACACATGAATAATTTTTAAATTAAAAAGTAAAAAATATATGTAAAAAAACAAAAAAACTCAAATTGAGACACAATTTATACCGTTCAATGTTCATTTAAAAGATATTAAAAAAAATCACAAAATTGAATAAAATTATTGAAAACTAGAACCAAATTAAAAAAATAAAACTAAATTAAACAAATTTAAGAAAAATAAAGATTAAATTACAATTTAAACCTAAATTCTAGACCTAAATTTATATTTATATTATACATGATTACTTTTATATATATATATATATATATATATATATATATATATATATATATATATATATATATATATATATATATATATATATATATATATATATATATATATATCCACATAAAATAAGCACCTTCCTTTTTTTTTATTTGGAGGGAAGGGGAGTAATGTGATATCCCAAATATATAATAAACTCAATCATATAATATAAGCGTCATCATTCAAATAAAGAAAACAGTTAGAGTATGACTTTTGATTAATTAGAGGATTACAGTCATCCAGAATAACCTAGTTTAAAACTTTAATCATAGTAAAGTATTTCAAAATAATCTAATAAGTATCTCAAAATAACAGAAGCTAAATAAGTGAAATCTTAAAGAGAGCTAAGCAGCAGCATCAGCGTTCTCTAGCACTTGCTCCAAGGAGACCTCCTCAACAACATCTACTCCCATCCAAGTGGACGATCATCGCAAGAGAAAGCATACCCAAGCAACATACAACACAAAAGTAAGGGTAAGCTAGATAAACAAACAACATACATATAATACAGTCAATCAATGTCATCATGCTTAATTACATATAAAAAGAACAAGCAAGACATACCATTCAAAACATGCATCAAATACTCAACGCGACTCATCCGGATTTTGTATAACTGTCTAGCTATTAGTCGTCTTTGCACTTGCATAGTTCAGCTGACCCATCCCCAACACTATGCACGGTAAATCCCCCAATCTTTTTATGCCTAAACTCTAAGACTATAGACGAGGACCTCCCTCCACTCTCACCACTCACATTGTTCTTCTCTATTAGAGTATAAACAATGCTTTGAGTGTAGGGATAGACATACCATTTCAAAGCTCCCAACATTATACAGACAACAACACTATCTTACAATCTTTCCCAATCATTTCTCCCTGAGATGTTCAGTTCATCCTCAATCCAGTCATCCAATTCAAGTATATAAACATACATTCACCAAAACAGTCAAACAACATCAAACATCATATCAGCTAAACCTCTTTTTTTTTTTCTTTTTTTAGACCTGCCTCCAAAATATATTTACAAAATAAGAAAACCAACTCAAGATATTATATATATATATATATATATATATATATATATATATATATATATATATATATATATAAATCTATACTATATAATATATGAAGTTACAAAATAAAATGATATGTACACATAATATATAATATACTAATTCATCCAGCAATTTATAAGACATAGACCATTAATTCTATAAAAGGTAACTTTAATTCTAAAGGTTATCAAACAGATTCTGAACAAAAAAAACAATACCCTATTCTTATTTCAATATCAAGTTTTTAATATTAAAAGTAATCCTTGCACATATTTTCTATTAACCAGAATTTTTAACGTTTCAATTCCATTTAATAATATTATATATATTACTCCTATAAATGTTCGCAAATATATATATATATATATATATATATATATATATATATATATATATATATATATATATATATATATAACACAAAAAAAATGCAATAAACATTTCTAAATACCTATGAATACCATCACGTCTTTAACACACTGCCAATTTTATTTCCATTAAACATAATACTGTAACTTTAAACTTACTTCTTAACCCAATCTTTCTTATAATACCTAAACCTCTAAATTGATAAAACCAATTCTACACAATACACTTGTTTAATTACGATTACTGATTTCATACATTCCAAACTCCTACTGCCATTCCAATTCAGAATAACAAAACGCCACAATGCATACACAATTTTCCAACACATTCTTAAGTCTATTATAATTACCAACTTTCAAAGATAACCCATTATATATCCATATCCATCAACAATTATCATATTCTTCTTTCCATTTAAGAGGAACTATACATATAAAATATTACCATATTACACTAATCCCATAAACAGTTATGAAACAGGAGACCCATGTATCATTATATTTTACTACTATTCAAACAGAAAATAGCGGAGAACTATCATCTTCTCATATCCTATAATAGTCCAAACATCAAATTACCTATTTCTCACCCCAATTTGTATATTCCGTAAACACAAAAACACATGCCAATATGTATACAGTATTCCAGAATCTAGTATATCACAATATACTCAAAACGATTCAACATCAATTTAACAATTATTTCGTACTCAAATCATCAATACCCATATGACTAGAAAGGAATAACGAGAAACATACCATTCATCACACACACAATTAAACATACAAAATAGCTCCCTGTACCTTGAAACTTCTTTGCTTAACTCAAAGACTCGCAGCTACAGTACCCCACACGTGAATAATTGAGACAGCACCCTATAAGCCGCAATGTGGTGATCAAGAACAACGCTTAGAGCTAGAATTGGAGAAAAAAGATAAAAGACATATGTAACCAGCAGATTGCATGGTCTAGGGTTCCAAAATAGCGAAGAACAGTTAATAGCAACTTACAGCTAGGAATCCTGAAATGATCGGTGCCAATTAAAGCTCTCGGCATCAGGATCGATTAGGCGCCTACGGATCGAAATTCTAACAGATCATTTGAGAGAAAAGATAGAGAGAAGACAGATAAAAAATGGAGATAAAAAATGGAGAGTGTGAGGTCTAGAGAGAGAAACGTTCTTAAGAGAATGACTTCTGCTTTTTAGAAAATCCAGCAACAAAATTAAAACGGACTCTTTTTAATTAAATGACCCCTCCCTTTTATTTTAATTCAGTTTTCGTCCCATTTTAATAGTAATCAATACACTTATAACAATAGTACATAAATTTAAGTTGTAGTACATAAATTTAAGTTTTGTATCTTTGGACAACTATTTAGCAAATAAAATAATACATAAATTAATTCTAAGACAAATTTAAGAAAATTAATCTCTTTATCCTAATTTTCTATTTCCTCTCAATCTAATAACTTTGATAAATAAATAAATATTCATTTAGTGGTTAGATTGGGAAAGAGTAAAAAATTGGTGTGGTTCAAAAGTCATCTTCATCTTCGAGGCACCGAAGAGGCCATGCATGTGCAAGTGCAAGCTTTAAACAACTCCCTCCTTCTTAACGCCAAATAATAAAAGCACATTTAATGGTTTCCGTCCTCCAGAAATTTTATTTTTGTTCTTATATTTTTAAATCAATTAATGAGTAATCTAATTTTTAAAAAATGATTTCGATCAGGGATCACCAATATATATTTGACATTAAAAAGGAATTCCGACAATATTCATTTTATTTATTCATAAATTGAGAGTTATTTTTTTTATTTTATTTTAAAAGCATTTGATATAAGGAATTAAATATGTCTAAAAGTCTAACGTTTTGGAAGCCCCTACGAAAATTCAGTACCTTGCGTTCCTGAAAGGGTGTTCATAGATTAATTTTGAGGAACAATAAATGTTATATTGTTGACGGGCCGTACTAAATTACCACCTAAAATTTTTTGTTTTGTTTATGATTTTAAATTCCGTGGTCGGTTCTGATAATTATTTCTCACACAACTTGCTCGTAAATTACTGACTTTGTTGAAAAGGGTAGCCACTTTTTACTTTTTTATCACCCGAAATTAAGTTATTCCACACGATTTAAACTTCTTATGAGCATCGTTAAACTTCTAAGAAATTAGGATGAAAATAAACAAAAGTTGAAGTGGGTGTTTTATTCTGCTTTGCTTCATTTATCTTTCATGACTATACCTGTGTAAATATGTAATTTCAATTTTCATAAAATTTTAATTACAAAAATTCGGCTATCTAATTCTGCAAAGTAATAATTTTTGTAATTATTTAATTCAACGTAGAAAATGTTAATAAAAAAAATTACAAAAAAATAACATTTTAAATTGGTTGTTGAAGAACATTCCAGACTTTGCAAGTACATCACTCCATTAGAGACATTCCAACAAATGGATTTGGAGCAATTAATATAAAGGACTTTTATCAGCTGTGTGTCTTTATTTTATTTTATTTTTTCGATTTTGTAACGTTATCTCTAATAAAGTTGCTTGAATCATTCAAGTTAAGTAATCAATAAAATAAATTATACATTGTCGTTTAAGAAAAAAAAATATTTCAAATTGAATAAAAAGAATATTTTAAGTATTAATATTAAATTAGTGATAATCTTCTATGAGGTTGTTTAACAAAGTATACTACTGAATGACGTAACAGGAAATTGTTTATGCAAGCTTCAATCTTTCATGGTGTTAAATATTAACTGTAGATTAATTTTAAAAACAGTAAATTTTGGTAACGAAACAAACGAAAATATAGCTATATTAGTCTAATTAACTATTTTATTTTACCAAATCTTAATCATTAATTGTTTTGTAAAAGGACTTCACACCCTCCATTACTCTGCAAAAGAAAGTCAAAACAAGCCCTGCATATGGGGATACAAAATTCATATTATTCCCACTAGTCTCCGTTTCAAACACTTGAGTCTTGTCAAAAACTCCAAAACTTGATAATCTATTTTTGCAAATTCTAACCGAAATTCCTTTCTTTGATAATTTTCATACAATGGTAAAAAAACTAGATTATCTTCATCCTGTATCTTTCTGCTGTGATCATCATCTTCCTTTCTCAAACAGTTACAGTTAAAACAATTTGAAAAAAAATAAAAATAAATAAAAGAGTACATAATCAAACTAAGGAAATCATTTTCTGGACGGCTTCATTGAATTTTCCTGGAGAGAGAGAGAAAGAGTGGGGAAATAAATAAAAAAAATAATTTATTTATTACCCAAAACAAAAGTCTTTGGAAATTCAGTCCCTTTGTTCCCATCTTTTTCCGCTTGCGTACGCGGATTCGGCCGAAATTATTAGCATAATCGACTCCTAAATTCATCTCTTTCTTAACTTCTTTTCATTCCTACTTCTTTATACCTTCAAATTTCTTCACTCAACCACCGCGAAACTGTTTCATAGCATGCCACCACCGTTTCCAAACCCAGAAAATACTTTCCCGGTAAAAATTTCACCCTTCCAAATTTCTTCCCTTTCCTTGCGGAACCCATTCCTTTCCTGAAACCAGCATCAGGGTCGCCGCGAGTTTAGATAAAGAAGCACCTCCGATGGCTTCAGCGGCTATATTTTCGTCGCTTCGACGGCGCCGGTCGCCATCGCTGGAGGCGTTTCTTGTGCCAGTTGACCTCTCTGAGGTGGCGCTGCTGGAGACACTTATCTCCGTCTCCGGAGACGTCGTATCCTGCTTCTCCGACAATCGGTTCCCCTTCCAGCGCCGGAACTCGCGTGCCCTTGTAGGAAAAGTAGAGATTTTCCGGTCAATGTTAGAGTGCTTGAGAGACTCCGCTGACGGTGGCGTTCTAACCCCCACGGCGGTGCTGTGCTTAAAGGAGCTTTATTTGCTACTGTATCGCTCTAAGATTCTTCTTGATTACTGTGCCCGATCGAGCAAGCTGTGGCTCTTGCTTCAGAACCATTGTGTGTCTGGTCACTTCCATGACTTGTGTCAAGAATTTTCGACCCTTTTGGATGTTTTTCCTGTTGGAGAGATTGGGCTCAGTGATGACGTTAGGGAACAGGTTGAGTTGTTGCAGAGACAGTCCAAAAGGGCTAAGTTGTTCGTAGATAAGAAAGATGACGCCCTTAGGATAAGGTTCTTTTGGTTTCTGAATGAATTTGAAAGTGGGAGGGTTCCTGATTCTAAGGACTTGAGGTGTTTCTTTGTTGATAAGTTGCAGATGCTCGATGCTAAGAGTTGTAGGGTGGAGGTTGAGGCCTTGGAGGAGCAGATTGTGAACCACGAGGGTGATGTTGAGCCAACAGTTCCTGTGCTTAATGGGATGGTGGCTATCACAAGGTATTGTAGGTTTTTGTTATTTGGGTTTGAGGAAGAATTGGAAGTTGAAAGTCAGAAGAGAGCGAGGAAGAGGTTGATTACCCAGGAAATTGCGGAAACGTTTTTTACGGTTCCTAAGGACTTTTGCTGTCCGATAACCTTGGACTTGATGTGTGATCCTGTAATAATTTCTACCGGTCAAACTTATGATAGGAGGTCTATATGGAGGTGGATGGAGGAGGGGCATTGCACTTGTCCCAAAACTGGGGTACTGCTTTCTCATAACAGGCTTGTTCCTAATCGTGCTCTTAGGAATTTGATTATGCAATGGTGCAGCGCACATGGAGTACCCTATGATCCACCTGAGGGGGTTGATCCATCAGTTGAGATGTTTGCATCAGCTTGTCCCTCCAAAGCTTCCCTTGTAGCTAACCGAGAGACGGCCATGCTTCTCATTCAGCAGCTTGCTGATGGGTCGCAAGTTGCAAAGACTGTGGCTGCCAGGGAGATAAGATTGCTGGCCAAAAATGGAAAGGAAAACCGTGCCTTCATTGCGCAAGCTGGGGCAATTCCTCATCTTAGGAAGTTGCTTTCCTCTCCTAATGCTGTTGCACAGGAGAATTCTGTGACTGCACTGCTCAATCTGTCCATTTTTGAAAGAAATAAGAGTATGATCGTGAAGGAAGGGTGTTTGGGGTCAATTGTTGAGGTGTTGCAATTCGGGCACACGACTGAGGCAAGGGAGAATGCTGCTGCAACATTGTTCAGCCTATCTGCTGTCCACGAGTATAAGAAACAAATTGCGGATAATGTGGGAGCTGTTGAAGCATTGGCATGGTTGTTGCAAGAGGGAACTCAAAGGGGGAAGAAGGATGCTGTCACAGCATTATTTAATCTCTCCACCCATACTGAGAATTGTTTGAGAATGATAGAGGCAGGGGCAGTGAAAGCTATGGTCTTGGCTTTGGGGAATGAAGGAGTTTCCGAAGAAGCAGCTGGTGCCTTGGCCTTGATTGTTCGGCAGCCTATTGGCGCCATGGCAGTTGTGAGGGAGGAAGCAGCAGTAGGTGGATTGATAGGAATTATGCGTTGTGGAACGCCAAGAGGTAAAGAGAATGCAGTTGCAGCTTTGCTGGAGCTGTGCAGGAGTGGTGGTGCAGCGGCAACTGAGAGGGTGGTTAGGGCGCCTGCCTTGGCCGGCTTGCTTCAAACCTTGCTTTTCACAGGGACAAAGAGGGCAAGAAGAAAGGCAGCTTCACTTGCTAGAGTGTTTCAGAGATGTGAAAATGCATCTCTGCATTATGGTGGATTGGGTGTGGGTTATGCATTTGCTAGCGATTCAGCTTCAACCAGGAATACTACAAGCTTTGTGAGTGATGTTTCACTTCCAATGTCCATTTCTGTTCCTGTTTTATGATAGTGGTAATACTCATTTCCCATGTTTCTTGCGTTCTTCATTTTTTTTTGTAACTCTATTCATTCTTTCGTTGACATTTAATGTCAACAAGTATAGAAATACCAGATGTATTCAGAGAAGGATGTGTTGTTGAGCAGTTAGCTTCAACCCATGTGTAATCTGTTTTTGCAAGAACAAATACAAAATGCTCGAAAATGGAATTATTAGACCATTTCAGGCGTCCTATTTCTTTTTGTGCATCCCTCTTGTTGGCCATCACTACAGAAAAACATCAAGAATGCCAATTTACATGAATTTTAAGTGTAATGCTACTACTTTTGTATGTATGATTGAAGCTCACATCTGCATTTATACGTACGAAGTAAACTTGTTTTGTTACATTTACATGGAGTCAACACGTGTACTAATGTGCACAATTTGTTCCTTGGGTTAAACAGCATTTTTCTATTCTTTCTATTTGTATTTGGTTCTCTACTTTTGCTCTGTTACAGGGATATGTCAGATGTATCTTTGGTAAAGCGTGGTGGAATAAATTCTCTTTGTTGTTAAGTTTGAGTCATGAAATTTGTAGTTTTGAGTTGAGATACCGTGTTGGGTTGAAGCGTGTAGCATGCATGCATCATGATTCCGTAGTAACATAGTCCGCTAATTCTGTCCCACGAAGCATGAAGAGAGCACAGGAAGGAATGTGTTACATTATTTGAGGTCTATGAATGTGGATCACGTAAGAGAAGAATGATGCTCTTTGATTTTGACTTTCCTTGCTTTGTTCCATTCCTATGTGCTTGGAAAAAAACAGCTATGAATGAATGTGTGTCGTCATGAATTATAATGCGGAGGTATCTTAAAATATTGCGCAGCATATCATACGAAGATACTGAGAAAAAAGTTGAGGCAATTAAGAAGAGTGCTATTCACATATTGAAACTGGTTGGGGGCATTCAGCGGTGGAGGATGGACGTAACTTTACTTTATGCTTAAATTTAAAAAATATATCTATTAAAAAGGTTAAATGGTATAACTTTACGTTTATTTTATATATATATATATATATATATATATATATATATATATATAAAAGAAACTAATTTCAAAGTTTTTTTCACATCTATAGTCCAATCCTTGTAAAATTTTAGTAAAAGACACATGAGTAAAACCAAGTAGCTTCTCACGCTTAATGCACTAATTATGGTTACGTTCAAGATCCCTTGGTCATGGTATACCTGGCTGAATATGTCAGACTTGTCAAATCGACACGTATTCATAATAATTTATAATTAATTATAGTAATTTAGGATTAACAAATGCCTCTTAAATAATAATAAAAATAGTTCATTTTACAATAAATATATATATATATATATATATATATATATATATATATGATTTATATTCATTATTTATTATATTTATAGTTAGTTGAAGTGCTTGGTTGACTTAGATATTAAAGTATTTTCTACATACATAACTCGTATCTGGTTTTGAGGGAACGAATACTCCTAAAGTTGAAGGCTTGAACTGTTGGAGTGTTTTTAGAGTCTTTGTAGGATATATGTTAGGCTTTGTAAGAACAATCAGCGTCCATTGTGGGACCGACTTATATTATGTGAAGAGAAACATATTTATCATGTCTACGAGATGCAAGGTGGCTGGAACGAAAGAAGCATGACCCTTCTCGGCTGACATATCCACTATCTTAGAAGCCCAGACAAAATTGTAAGTAGAAGTTTGTTGAGTTCAAGAAAAGAAGCACTAAAGAGATGGACGCCTTAAAGCAAGAGAAAGTTAGGTTGAAGAAGAGGGTGGAGGCTGAAGACAAAGGAAAGGAGGAGACTTTTGAGAACATTGTCTCGGTACATAAGGTTGTGTCGCATCAACACACGATCAAGGAGAATGAGGGAGAAAGTGCTCATAAGACCAAAGAAGCAAGTTACACCTCCTTAGCGGTAGGAAGAGCTTGTCGACACCTCTTCATTGATGGCATCATAGAGATCCCACTCCCTAAGTAGTGGAAGGCCCTGACCATAGACTGCTATGACAACAACATTGACCTTGATGGACATGTTGTCGTATACATCACCTAAGCTAGTATCTACTTGATTGACGATGTTATCAAGTGTAAGAACTTCTCAACGACTTTGAAAGGGGCCGTTTTGGAGTGGTTTACCTGTCTACCTCCCTCTCCATCCATTGCTTTAATACCCTAATGTTGTCCTTCACAATGCAGTTTGCCACTAGGCAACACTACCATTTCACCTCCCTAACACTCCTAAACGCCAAGTAGGAGAAGGAAGAGTCCTTGTGAACCTTCATAGAAAGGTCTAGGAAGGTGGCTTTGAAGATCAGGAATATGAATTCTGAGGTAGTTCTACACTACGTGATCATGGCACTAAGGTCACTTGTGTATGATGCTCCCTACAAGCATGGATAAGTTAAGGCAACAAGACACTAAGTTTTTGTGACTAGAAGAAATGAGAAAGTATAGGAACAAGATTCGGGTCGAGACCATGTCGGCAAGAAATAGGTTAACTAAGATTCAATGCAGAGGAATAACTTCCGCCAAAGGGAACCCAAGCCTACCTGATTCTCACGTTACATGCCTTTAAATGTTCCCAAGTCCCGTGTGTTGGGGGAAGTGTTATAAGTGGATCTTATGCTGCCACCAAGGAAGTCTAAGAACCTGCCGAATACCGACATGAATAAGGAAACATTTGAGTAAGCTCTTGTACTTTCTTGATTTGCACAAATAAAGAGAACAAAACATAGAAGCAAATAAGTACTTTTTCATATATGCATTAAATGTTTTAAATGTTGGTAATCGTTTAGGCGTATTGCGTGTTTAAAACATTTTGGCACACGTCAACTTGTTGGATAGAAACATCGTTTAGGAAGAAAAGCGTTAATACATGATCTTTAGACGATATAAAACGCTAAAAGCTTATTTTATAAAAACTATTTGAAAGTTACATTGTTTAATGAGCTTTTCCTAGATGATTCTTTTAAGCACCTATCTATTAACTATTTAGATATAAAATTTTAAGCTTTAGTGTTTTGGTAAGTGTACACTTAGACGTTTCTTTTTGTTAGACGATATGCTGGAAAACACTAATTTTGCAAAACATTATTTAATAGACAGATTATTTGTAAACACTTCTTTCGTTCAACGTTGTTTATTAAACTTCAAAACAGGAAATAACAAAGAACCTTGTTTCTTTAGATGATCTCGTCTTAACAATATCAAGGCCAACAAGATGAGTACTGAAGATTGGCTACTAACAATCAACACCCTAGAACTCTTTGAAAGTATTTAACACATAACATGTTAAGCCTGGGAACTAGTGTACTATATACGTTCAAAGTCCCCACGACCAGGATAGTATAGGACCTACTCTTGGTTGAATACATGTTGGCTTGCTAAATCGACATGTACCCAGCCAATATTTATTCGACTAAGATCACATCACATCAACCACCTACCACAATTAAGTACAATAATTTAAGATTAATAGATTATTGGACCACATGACCCATACCCCTCGGGTAAGAACATATGAATCATAGTATAAATGGTTAAATATGTTTTTAGTCCCTATATTTTGGGACGATTTTGGTTTTAGTCCCTCTTTCAAACTAAGGTACAATTTAGTCTTTTAACTTTAGAAAACTCTGGTTTTAGTCCTTTTTACCAAATTTTTTTAACTTTATTTATTGTTTCAAACTTTAGAAAAATAGTTATTAGATGAAAGACTATTTAGTGATTTCCAATTAATTAGATGTTCCTTTCCTCTGAAAATTAGTTGGAAGGATTCGAATTCTGGAATTATGTTTGAAAGTGGTCCGAAAAGCACATAAAGGCTGGAAAAGAATGGTTGTTATGAGAAGATGTTGCACCATTTTTGGTGCAGTGAGCAGAGCCACTATTGACCTCAGTATTAAAAGCCTTTAAGTTTGTCAATGGTTTCCATGAACCTCTCTTCAAAAAGGAAAACTGCACATCAATATTCTTCATAGTGGGGGCACACATTAAAAAAATAAAACTATTAAATAATTGATGACAAAATTGCTAATGATGACAACAACACTATGATTCTTAATTGCTTCATTCAAATTCATCCACCTATCATTTTTTTTAAGTACTCAAGTACCATAACTTAGTCTAATCAGCTCTCATTGTTTTTCGTTTGTAATTTGAATTTTTTTATTAGATTTTTGTTACTTTCCTTCTGATTTGTTTCAAATATGATTTTGATATTTTAAAATATATTTAAAGTCTTTTAAATATAATATATTTTAAAGGTTTAACAGAGGAAAAAAATAGCATGTATTAGATTTGACATATTAAGCATTAAGACTTAATAGTGATTAATGCGCGGTGTGGTGGTTAATTGATAGACTGTCACAGAAGAGTTTGTTAGGACTTAAAATCATTAGTGACTCTACGAATACGCTACGGTCGTGTTTATTTATCCATTGAAAATGGCACCTACGAGAACACAAGAGAGCATGAAAATATCTGTTTGCTAACAACGTGAATTGAAATTTTTTACGACTTTAAAACATATTTATATTCATTTGAATTTTTTTAATATAGAATATATTATTTATATAAAAAATATTATAAAAGTAAAATAATTATAAAAAATAAAATTTTATATTTTAAAATGTTGGATTTTTATAAGTTGTGAATCGTAAAATTCTTTTAAGCATTACACAATTCTCTTAAAGAAAAACCATACTTATTATTTGTTACGTGACAATCAATCTTAAATTTGTCTGAACGTTAATAATTATCAATATCACCTTTTTATTTTTATTAGGAATTACTTAATTATAAATATTTTGGTGTTGTTTAATTTTTATATTTAATGATTTATTTATCTATGTATAATAATAATAATATTAATGTTGAGGAAAAATATATTGTAAAAACCTTATTATATATACATATATAATAAGAATTTGATATTTTTCTAAAAATATAAAATTAATTTAAATTTATTTGTAAATGTTAGAACTAACATAAATTTATTATTGAAAATACATTGTGAAGATCTAGAAAATTGTATTTTAGAAGTTATAGTGAGTTAAAAATAATGAGACTCTATTATTTTAATATTAAAAGGTTTTAGTATAACGCGAATTTTGACAAACGAGATTCATTATTTTAAAACACACATCTCTCTGGAAACTACTTTTCTAGAGTCCTTTGCCTTCTCTCTAAGAGTTCTTACACCTTATTCATCTGTTTGAAGATCAAAAGCCGCTTATGTGATTTCGTAGTGAGATTTTCAAATCTACCCAATCACTTTCTAAAAAAGAAGTAAGTTAGTATTATGCTCTTTTTTCTATGTTACACATTCTTCAATGCATGTGAGATTTATCTTTGTTGCATGTATGGTTTGATCTTTATCTTAAGTTCTCTACTGATTAGTGCTTTTAATGATATACTCTGATAATAATGTTTTCGTGGTTTGTAGGTGTTATTTGGTCTCTTTGAGCTAAGGGAGTAGAGTCAGGTTCTTTAGAGCTAGTTAGATTTCTAAGAGGTAAGGGAAGTTAAGTACCTTGTTTTTAAGTTTAAGTATTTTGATAATATGAGTTGGTATGATTAAGTGAATTGATGGATTAATCTTGCTTGAAATTATGTTGTATTATGGCATGATCGTGAAATTGATTAGAAAATGCTTTGTATGATATTAAAAGAGCTTTGTTGAAATTGTTTGTTGATTTTGCATACTTTGATTGCTTGAAATGGTTAAGTTGATGTTATAATTGGTTGGAGAAATACTGTTGAAACTTGAGGTAGTGAAATATGTGAGTCTTGGCTAGTTTTTTAGTCTTAATTGAGGATTTTAATAGGTGAATTTCTGTAGGAATGGTTTTGGAGAGAAACTTGATCTTTGGGATGTTTAGTCCATTTAAAACTTGTTTGAGTGTTGAGAAGGGTAGAAAATCTGATGTAAATATGTTAACAGTAAATTATGTTGAGTTTAACTTGATTTGAAGCTATTTTGAAGGGGTTTTGACTAATGAGATTTTGAATTAGAAGGTATGGGATACGTAAGATGCTTTGGGTCTGTCATAGAGTCATTCATGACTTGTTCAAGCGGTTAAGTTTCATAAATCTAGTATAAAAGGTAAAGAATTGAGTTTGCAAGGTTTAAAGTAGTTGATGGAGTTTTGGATGGTCATTTTGAGTTAGAGTGGTGTTTTATGAGTTTTCTCTGCATTTAAAGGGTCCTAGGAATCAATTAAAGTTGTAAGGAAAGTGATCAAAGTCATAATAATTGATTTTGGCCATAGTTTCTAGTTTTAATCAATTATGACAATAACATAATAGATTAAAACAGAAACTACAGTAATAACATAATATATTAAAATAGAAACTATAGTCTAATAGATTATGTTAATAACATAATAGATTAAAACAGAAACTATAGTTTAATAGATTATGCTAATAACATAATAGATTAAAACAAAAACTACAGTCTAATAGATTATGTTAATACCATAATAGATTAAAATGGACAGTTTTTACCTATTTTGCTTTATGTGAATTCTGGCTTGCCCTAATAGGTTAGATTACTAATCTAATCGATTATTATTTCTAGTAATGTGAAACTTTGATTAATCTAAATCAGATTCACTTGTACACACATGATATATGTTTTTCATTGTTCTCTCATTATCCTAAGTAATTTTATTATCAATTTCATTTTGCAATAGAGAATCGATTTTATTATCAACTACTTTATGATACTTGATGGGGTTGTTTCTAGTTCTTTTGTGTATGTTTCATGGATTCATATGTTTGGATGCAAAGTATTATGAGATGACCAAAGTGTGAATGAAATGTTGTGGAGAAAGGAATTCTAAGGAGGAATATCCTAAGTTGGTTATGATGTGTAATCTATTGAAGTAAGGGCTCCTGAATTGGGGAATGATCCTGACACTCTCACTAACCTCATCTCAAGTAGAGATAGGTGATTATGTCGTGGAGAGTAGTAGGAGGTCCTAGTCTATGGTCATTGGTTTTGGTCATAGACGTTTGATGGATTAACCTTAGTGTATGACATTGTTGGTGGTGGTTGAGGTTGTGGTTATTATTATTTTCGAGCAGGTTGCTCCATCATACACAGGTGCAGGTTCCCCATGAGTCTGACATCAAGTCATCTAACCGAAAAGTAAAAGTTTCAAAGTTGAAGGGATTAAGTTCTGTGTTGCTCGATTTATAATATGGATATGTTTGTTATTGTTTTAAAAAGGCATATATATTCTTTTGGTACTTTAGCTTACACTTACTTTTGTCTCTGTTTTTATGTGTATGTTTTCTCTATTACAATGATCACCTTAAATGGTGTGAGCTTAGGGAATATGTCTTTTCAACATAAGGTTGAGGGTGAAACAACATCATAAGATTTTTTTATCGAAAGTTTGTAATTTCTAATAAGTTATCATTTATATAATGTTTTATTTTAATAATTTACACACTAAAATAGGATGTTATATTATTTAAATTTTTAAAAATTAATTTTATTATTTTAATATCATACTATTTATTTCACCTATCATATTATTATAATATTTATTTTAGTAATCAATATTCTACTTCAAGAATTCTAAAGAGGGATTTGTTTTTCTTTTTCTGTTTTTTAATAGTTTTTATGTCTAACTATTTACTTTTAACCAATACACTAATTAATATTACAAAACAATACTCCTACTTAAATATACATTATATAATATAAGATGGATAATATAATATATGATGTGAAAAAATATAATAATTAAAACAAAAAAATAATTTCAAAATGCATCTACAAATAAAATTTGTAAGAGTTAAAAAGAATTTTGAAAATAAAAGTTATAAACATCCTAAGGTGCATTTTAAACTACAAAATAATGGAATTTAAAATGTAAAAAAAAAAAAGCTATTTTTACAGATTTGGCTATTTTAAGAAATAATTTTATGTTTTATTACTTAATAGTTTAACTTAATACCTTTCAACTTTCAAATATTAGTTTATTTTAAAATTTTCAGCTAACTTTTCATCTTTGAGCTAACTTTCCAATTAGTTTATCAAACATGACCGAAGTATGATAATAATCATGGAGTTCAAATCTAAAACTATGTATAATATGTTCCACTCAGTAGTTCGGTAATAAACGTGAAAGAGAGAAATTACAAATATACAAAGTGAAATTTAATCGAGTTTAATTTACATACTGAATTTGTTTACATATACCAACATGGAAATTAAAGCATCCTTAAATTTTTACAGTTTAAAACATTTCAAACATTATTCTTAACAACAATAACAAAATACCCACAGCGACAATAAAGTAACATATCATGGAACTGCAATAATCAATTTGTTAGTTGCACTAAAAAAAAGCATTTGTCATGACTCAATTTGAATGATGTTTCAATTTATGGAAATTTTTAATAGTAAAACAGTATTTTTTTTAAGTGAATGATGTTGAATTTCAGGTATTGATTGCAATACTAACTATTATTTGACCAACTTCTGTTGTTATTATCTTTCCAAATGTCTAGATGATTTTGGAATAGTTTTTAAGAATTTTCTTCATTGGCCACCAAAAATGTAATTTCATTCCTATATTTAACGAAACGATGTTGAAACTTGAGTTCAAAGTCCAGCACCATTCCTACCCTTCAATGTTGAACAAACAATATTTAAATTAAAATAACATCAAACATTAATGAATGATGAATATTTGTATGGGGAAACGTTACACATTCTATTCCAATTTCTTCCTTAATTACAGATACTGTTGGAAGAAAAAGATGGAGTGCAAGAAGAAAAGTCATAGTAAGAGGTGGCGCCACAGGTTAGTGTAGCCCATCAGAAAGAAGGAGCAAAGAATTTGGGTGTTGATCCCTCCACCCCACGTTTGAACCTTCACCTTCCCAATTCTTAAAAAAAAAATTTAGTTATAAAAATAACTTCTTGTTTTTTATAAAAATTAAACTATTGGTCTTACTCTAAACTGGAATTGTTAACTATGAAAATATATTAAAATTACTTCTACGAAGAACAAGATATAGAGAGCAGTATGTTATATAAAATTGGCAAACAAAAAAGGCATAAGAAGAACTTTTTCTGCACGTGGGCATGTATGAAGTGGATGATAAGGTATGAAACATGAAATTATTTACCTTACTCCAACTATATATCACTAACATTGAAAATGGGGAAGCAACTTCAGAAGTAACAGTACATGAAATTGAAAGTATGGTATAGTGAAACATAGAGTTTTGTTTGAATCTATATAAAGCAAACGAATGAGGAGGGGTTTGAGAATCCAAGAGAAGGAGAGATGGGATTGTGAGTGAATTAGAAATTAAATATTTCTTAATTAAATAAAATTAAAAGTAAATTAAAAAAAATTGTAAAAAATTGGAGAGGTAGAGATCCCATTTGTGAGAGTTTCTTCTTGCAGCTCTACAATTTCAAACTGCAACTAAAATTTGTAAACTTCTTATAAACTCAAATACTTAATTAATTTAATTTAATACACATTTATCATTTAATTTTCTCTCAACTAAATATTTTCTTCACACGCAACTAACAAATAATTTTAACAATTTACATTATTTTTTATTATATTACATATATTTATTCACACACAAATTTTTAATTTTTCAAATCCCCTGACACTTTATTCAAAACTAATTTGTCACGAATTCTTCTAATTCATTTTGGCCTAGTTAATATATAATTTAAAATTATTGAGCAACTAAAATAGGAATTTATTTATTTATATAAGTAAAGAGAATGGAAAAAGAAGATTCCACGTTTACTGACCATCTTCGAGACTAAAGATTATGTGCAAAATCTTTGGATGATGTTCGCAAAGGGCCATGAAATACATCCCTTATGTAGAATGGTGTCTACAATTCTAGTTAAACAAAATTTGCAGTTTTCTTAATTCATATTGCTGTATTAAATGCAAACATGTGATTTCATACATTAATATGGAAATAATGCAAAGATTCTCTTTCATTTCCAGTTAATATGAAATGGCTAGATGAGGTGAGAGTAAATAAGAAGAATGGAGTTGAAGGATTTATTTGACAGAATAAAACTAAAACACTGATGATTTCAAGCAATGGAATAGTAGAGGGTTTACTTTGAAGACGATACACTGATTCAAAATACAATTATTTTCAGAGGAACCACCCTAGTCGTTAGTTACAACAATAACATCTTTTATTTATCTAACCTGTAATAATCTTATTCCATCAGATTTAAGGATGATTCAGCTTGTCGCTCTTGTTTTCAGCAGCATGCCCCTTCGGTTTGTCGCTCTTGTTTTCAGCAGCATGTTCCTTCCGCTTGTCGCTCTTGTTTTCAGTAGCATGTCCCTTCGGCTTGTTGCTCTTGTTTTCAGCAGCATGTCCCTTATGCTTGTCGCTCTTGTTTTTAGCAGCATGTCCCTTCGGCTTGTCGCTCTTGTTTTCAGCAGCATGCCGCTTCGGCTTGTCGCTCTTGTTTTCAGCAGCATGCCCCTTACGATATTCCATCATCGCCTTGTGTAGTTCTTTCATTTTGTTCTTTGCAATGTCCTTCCATACTGTTTCAGTTATGAGTCCCGAGACTGAAGACGATCCAAGCTTCCTTTCTTCGCCTAGCTTCCGACGTCCTTCCACTAGTACAAAAATAATATTTTATGACGTAATAAAACGAGTTATGACGTACAAAGTTTTGTACGTTATAATAGGTCTACACATCTTATAACGTAGCAAAAATTTATGTTATGATAGTCTGAACATATTAGGCAGTTTCTAAAATCAGTTCATTTTTTTATATGAATATTGGAGAAAATGTTTCGAATTGATATTGAGTAAAATTATCTATGTTCACATTCATTAGAGTTAATTCTAGTGACGTAAATTGATTTCATGAAAAAGAAATAACTCTAATGAATGTGAACATAGATAATTTTACTCAATATCAATTCAAAACAACTTTCTCCAATATTCATATAAAAAAATGGACTGATTTTAGAAACTGCGTTATAATATGTTCAGGCTATCATAACGTAAATTTTTGCTACGTGATAAAATGTGTAGAACTATTATAATGTACAAAACTATGTACGTCATAACTCGTTTTTGTACGTCATAACTCATTTTTGTACGTCATAAAATATGATTTTTGTACTAGTGTTCGGTAAACCTTGTCCTAAGTACCGAACGGGTGTGACCTGCAGGAAAACACACTCTGACGCTCAAGTAAGCAAGGTCACAAAAAGAGTAATTTGTATCTAATTGGATTCAAAAGTGATTACTTGGCTTAACATGTCTGTATTTATAGGCATCCAGCCTAATAATGGGTATTAACTTCCTGTAACTGTTGCACCACGTTCCATGACATTCGTCCATTACTCGTAACCGCCTCCTCGCGTCAGTTTCTTTTTTCGTAATATTCGCTCATTAATGTCATTAGTCATCTTTCGACGTTATGCTGACACCTCTCCTATGACCGATGGGATGCTTGCTGCCTTCAGCTTTTCCCTCGACCGATCGACCAACCTCCTCTCTAGAATACATTTTTTGCCCTCGACCTTCATCTTGACTGATTGATCTACTGCCTCCCCCGAACACACACATACCCTTTTTGCTTCTTCCAACCTTTTCTTTTTCTCTTCCTTTTTTTTTCTCCAACTCTTCTGCAGCTGACTCCATTAGACGAATCATGTCGTCGTACTTCTGCTGACACAGGTGCCTTTTGCAGTGCAGGCGCCCCACAGTCAGCCCCACCGAACATTGTCGAGCAAGGAGGCTAAACATGTTACCGGAAATAGGAGTAGTGGTCAGAACCACGAAAGCAAAGCAGAGAATGTTTAACGTACGTATTTCTTTTCCCCCTTTCTCTGTCCAGGTGGTATTTATTCTAATTTTTGGAACACGAAATCCAGAAGATTCGAAGTTTGTTATTTTGGACGTCACATGTTTCAACTTTTGGGTTTACATCAGTCACCACAGTTAACCATTTTGAATATTGTTTAATTTGGTCATCACAATTCTCACATATTAATGATCTTACATATCATGCAAGCTCACATTAATCCAGTTTATCCAATAAAAAAATCATACTCACTTCACTCAACAACCATTAAACCACAATTACAATTGGTAAAACTATATTTATTTGTATTTAGCATTATGCAGGCAAAAAAACTCAAATTTGTAAACTTCCTATAAACTTAAATACTTAATTAATTTAATTTAATACACATCTATCATTTAATTTATTTTAAACTAAATATTTTTTACACACGTAACTAGCAAATTTTTATAAACACACACTCACACACACCGCACGCACACGCGCGCACACACATATATATATATATATATATATAAGAATTTGATATTTTTATAGAAATATATTTAACTTTATTTGTAAATGTTAGAGATAACATAAACTTATTATTGAAAATACCAACTATTATTTAAATTTTAAAAATTAATTTTATTATTTTTAATATCATACTATTTATTTCACCTATCATATTATTATAATATTTATTTTATTAATCAATATTCTACTTCAAAAATTCTAACGAGGGATTTGTTTTTCTTTTTCTATTTTTTAATAGTTTTTATGTCTAACTACTTACTTTTAACCAATACACTAATTAATATTACAAAACAATACTTCTACTTAAATATACATTATATAATATAAGATGGATAATATAATATATGATGTGAAAAAATATAATAATTAAAAACAAAAAAAAATTCAAAATGCATCTACAAATAAAATTTGTAAGAGTTAAAAATAATTTTGAAAATAAAAGTTATAAACATCCTAAGGTGCATTTTAAACTACAAAATAATGGAATTTAAAATGTAAAAAAAAAATATTCTATATTTAGCATTTTACAAATTTGGCTATTTTAAGAAATAATTTTGTTTTATTAATTAATAGTTTAACTTAACACCTTTCAACTTTTAAATATAAGTTTATTTTAAAATTTTCAGTTAAATTTTCATCTTTGAGCTAATATTCCAATTAGTTTATCAAATATGAGCGAAATATGATAATAATGATGGAGTTTGAATCTAAAAAGTTGTATAATATGCACAACTCAGCATTATAGGTAAAACTGTCAAAATGAGTCATTAACTGCGGGTCAATTCGGTCCACCACGGATTCAAGCCGGGTTGAGTTTGAAAAAATTGTAATTTTTTTATGCGGGTTAGATTTCAACGAGACTCATTTAAATCTGGTTCATGCGGGTTGAACCCGTGGTGGGCCGGGTTGGCCCACCAATCCACCTACCTAATTTTATTTTATTAAAATTTAATTTTAATTTCATAAAAAGATATTTATTTATTTTTTTGGGTTAAATATGTTTTTAGTCCCTATACTTTCAGGCGATTTTGGTTTTAGTCCCTCTTTTAATCTCAGGTACAATTTAGTCCTTCAACTTTAGAAAACTCTGGTTTTAGTCATTTTTACCAAATTTTTTTAACTTTTGTTGGGTTCTGGAGCGTTTCGAGAAAACCCAGAAAACCAGAGAAAGATAGAAGAGAGAGAGCGGAGCGTGAGAATGAAAACTGAATCGTATTGAATGTTCAAAGTTTTTGAATAAGGAGCGGGGTTGGTTACTATATATAACCAACACATGCACGCAACCGGCAAACAAAATGTAACTAACACAAGCGCAAGCGCGCAACCGGTAATCCAAACAAAACAGAACTAACAACCCGACCGGACCGACCGGTCAACAGAACTCAACAGAACTAACAAGAAGCTAAGTCTAAATAACAATTCTCCACCTAGACTTGCTTCAAAGAACAAAAACAAAACACGAACGGTCAAACAATTAGTGACCGACCGGTAAAAACCCAATCCTGGACAACAACAAGATAAACCTCTCCTTAGCGAGCGGCTTTGTCAACATATCTGCAGGGTTCTCTTCGGATGCAATTTTGCAGATTTGAACGTCACCGGATTCTACAATGCTTATGACAAAATGCAGCTTGACGTCAATATGCTTGGTTCTGGAATGATAAATCTGATGATTGGCCAGATGAATGGCACTCTGGCTGTCGCAATGAACACATACAGATTTTTGATTAAAACCAAGTTCCTGAACCAAACCTTTCAACCACAGTGCCTCCTTAACTCCTTCAGCAAGAGCATAGTACTCAGCTTCCGTAGTTGACAAAGCAACAACCGACTGTAATGTAGACCTCCAGCTAACAGCAGTCCCAAACAACGTAAACACATATCCCGAACGGGGTTTTCTAGTGTCCATGCATCCGGCAAAGTCAGAATCAACAAAACCTTCAATATAACCTCCACCTTGAAAGTTATTCTGGAAAGACAATCCAGTATCGAGAGACCCCCGTATATATCTGAGCATCCACTTCAACGCTTCCCAGTGTGTTGGTCCAGGATTAACCATGAACTGACTGAGAACACTAACACCGTGCGCCAGGTCCGGTCTTGTGCAGACCATGCCGTACATAATGCTCCCAATCCCATTTGAAAATGGAACAGATTCCATCTTCCTTCTTTCCTCCTCGGTCTTTGGGCATTGTTCCTTGGTAAGTTTCAAGTGTTGACCGACCGGTGTGCTGGCCATTTTAGATTCAGCCATCCGATACCTTGAAATCACCTTCTGCAAATAACACTTCTGAGACAGAAAAAGATTACCGCCCGGTTTATCCCTTTTAATCTCTATGCCCAAAATCCGCTTTGCTTCCCCTAGCTCCTTCATTTCGAAAGCATCCCCCAACCTTGCTTTCGTCTCACCGATCATGCCCCTGTCACTGCTAGCAATCAGGATATCATCCACATAAAGCAGGAGATATAACATTTCACCGTCATGATTCAGAGTGTAAACACAGTCATCATAATTGCACCGCTTGAAGTTCAGCTTTATCAGAAAATCATCAAATTTCCTGTACCACTGCCTTGGACTTTGCTTCAAGCCATAAAGTGACTTCTGCAACAGGCACACCCTATCATCCACAGCAAAACCGTCCGGTTGCTTCATATAGATGGTTTCCTCCAAATCGCCGTGCAGAAAAGCTGTCCGAACATCCAACTGTTCAAGATGCAAATTGCAATGAGCAACTATTGCCATCAGAACTCTGACCGAACAATGCTTAACCACTGGAGCAAAGATCTCATGATAGTCTACACCTTCAATCTGAGTAAAGCCTTTGGCAACAAGCCTAGCTTTGTACCTCGCTTTCTCACCGCCCGATATAGCTTCCTTTTTCTTGAAGATCCATTTCGAACCTATAACCTTCTTACCCTTCGACAGATCCACCAATCTCCAGGTGCTATTCTTTTTCAAAGCCTCCAACTCTTCCTCCATAGCACCCTGCCAAAGATGCCGGTCGCTGCTGTCAAGAGCCTCCTTATAACTTCTCGGTTCATCCGATCGTTAAGATCTTCAGCAGCATTCAGGGCGTAGCAGATTAGATCTGCCTCTCCAAACCGTTTGGTTGGCTTAGAGATCCTTCTTTCTCTGTCACAAACAAGCTGATAGTTTCTCAAATCAACACCAGCAGCTGATCCATGACTTCCCTCGCCAGACATACCATCTGTATCATCACCAAGGTCTATTCGAATTTCATCCGTTCGGTTCTCCTCTATCATCAAAACGTTTTCTACTTGCCCTTCACTCGTTCGGATTTCCTCATCCAATGACCGAACAGCTCCATTAGTAGTATGCTCCACCTCCACGAGAATCTTCTTCTCACTTCCAGAGTTTTCAGGGTGCATTGCCATCCTTGTTTCATCAAAAATGACATCCCTACTAATGATTAGTTTTGAAGGTCTAGAATCTAACCTCCATAACCTGTATCCCTTAACACCTTCGGCGTATCCAAGAAAGATACATTTCGCTGCCCGGGAATCCAGCTTATCACCCCTGACATGAGCAAACGCCAAAGAACCAAACACTCTCAAGTGTGAGTAATCAGTCGGTCGTCCACTCCACACTTCCATTGGCGTTTTAAAATTGAGTGCTGAAGACGGACTCCTGTTAATCAGATAGACGGCCGTATTAGCAGCCTCTCCCCAGAAAGCCTTTGACAACCCTGATCCCAGCAACATGCACCGAATCCTCTCCAGAATGGTTCTATTCATCCGTTCGGCCAAGCCATTCTGTTGAGGAGTTCCAACGACCGTTCTGTGCCTCCTGATCCCTTTCTCTTTGCAAAACCCATTAAACTCCTCTGAAACGAACTCCAGCCCATTATCGGTTCTTAGGCATTTTAGCCTACACCCCAATTGGTTCTCAATATGTGTGTGCCACTCTTTGAACTTCTGAAACGTTTCAGACTTATTTTTTAGAACGTAAATCCACACTCTCCTTGAGAAATCATCAATTATACTTAAGAAATACGCTACTCCACCATGAGTTAAGGTTTTTGCCGGTCCGCACAAGTCAGCATGGACATATTCAAAGGGATGTTCGGTTGAGTGTTTCCCTTTTTCGAACGGTATCCTGTGTGATTTCCCTAAGACACAATGGTCACAGAAATCCAGCTTCTGCAGTTTGTCTCCCAGAAGCAAGCCTTGCTTTTCCAATTCTTCAAGACCCTTCTCACTGATGTGTCCCATCCTCAAGTGCCATAGCCGGGCGGTATTCTCGGTCCCACTTGCTACTGAGACATAACCAATGACAGTTGATCCCTCCAGAATGTACAAGCGGTTCCTCCTTCTGCCTTTGACAACCACAAAATCTCCAGAACAAACCCTCATTACTCCATCTTCAACTTTAGTGGTGTAACCTCCAAGATCAAATGAACTAATAGAAATCAAATTTCTCTTTAGTTCGGGCACATACCTTACAGCCTGCAACACCATCTCACGATTGTCAAACATCTTCAGCCTCACCGACCCCACACCTTGCACTCGGCAAGCTTTGTTATTTCCGAGCAGTACATTTCCATGCTCTTTCTGATCAAGATTCTCAAAAAACTCCTTCACCGGGCACATGTGATAGGTGCAGCCGGAATCCATGACCCAGCTCCTTTGAGAATCTTCAGACGAAGCCACCAGCACTCCAGCAGATTCATATCCCTCAGACGCCTCTGCCACATCAGCGGTTTCTTGTGGCCGACCGCCCTTTCCTTTCTCCGGGCAGAACTTCTTGATATGACCCATCTTCTGGCACTTGAAGCAACGCACCTGCTTCGTACCGTCCGGATTCAGCTTCTTCTCTTTTCCAGCCTGCTTCTTCCATTTCCCTTTCACCGAGATCAATCCAGACGCTCCCTCCTCGGTTGCCTTCGAATCTTGGAGTTTTTGGAACTCCTTGGTTCGAATTGACGTCACAACCTCCTCTAACGTGATCACTTGATCTTTCCCGTAGAGTAACGCATCCCTGAAATGCTCGAAGGTTCTTGGAAGCGCATTCAACAGGATGACAGTTTTATCTTCATCCTCCAACTTCACTTCAATATTGTCCAGATCATCAACTATCTTGTTGAATTCTGCAATTTGCTCCTCTATCGTTCTTGATTCTGACATCTTGAACGCAAAGAGTTGCTGCTTCAGACACAACCTATGAGCCAACGATCTCGTCATGTACAGAGACTTCAGTTTTGCCCAGATTTCAGCGGCAGTCTTCTCCTTCGCAACCTCCCTCAGTACCTTATCACCAAGGCACAAGATGATTGCACTTCTTGCCTTATCTCCCATCTTCTTCTTCTCTTCTTGAGTCATGGCATCACTCATCTTCGACTCACCCTTCAACGCTTCATCACATCCCTGCTGTATCAAGATAGCCTCCATCTTGATCTTCCACAGCCCGAAATCATTAGAGTCGTTGAACTTCTCTATGTCGAACTTGGTTGCCATTGCTTCTTGGAATTCTTGAAACTATGCCCCACGGTGGGCGCCAATTGTTGGGTTCTGGAGCGTTTCGAGAAAACCCAGAAAACCAGAGAAAGATAGAAGAGAAAGAGCGGAGCGTGAGAATGAAAACTGAATCGTATTGAATGTTCAAAGTTTTTGAATAAGGAGCGGGGTTGGTTACTATATATAACCAACACATGCACGCAACCGGCAAACAAAATGTAACTAACACAAGCGCAAGCGCGCAACCGGTAATCCAAACAAAACAGAACTAACAACCCGACCGAACCGACCGGTCAACAGAACTCAACAGAACTAACAAGAAGCTAAGTCTAAATAACAACTTTATTTGCTGTTTCAAACGCGTTTCTCAGTTCACATTGAAGCAAAAATGTGTCAAACAGTGTAAACAATCCAAATGCTATAATGAAACGTGTTTGAAACAGCAAATAAAGTAAAAAAAATTAGTAAAAAGGACTAAAACCAGAGTTTTCTAAAGTTGAAGGACTAAATTTAGTTTGAAAGAGGGAGTAAAATCAAAATCGCCCCAAAGTATAGAGACTAAAAACATATTTAACTCTATTTTTTTTGCTTGAAAAAATTATTTAAGTTCCCTATTTTCAAAATTTATTAAACATCCATGTTGGAAGTGAAATTTGAGAGTAAAATTTGTTGAAATTTGAATTATAGAAAGTTTGTAATTTTTTTTATTTAAAAAAAATTATAATTAAGTAAGTTAGTGAGCCAACCCGTTTATTCACCAACCCGTGGTGGATCGGACGGGGTTCGAATTTTTCTGACTCGCTAATAAATGAGTTGGGTTAGGTTAACTCACTAAGTGATCAACCTGTGATAGGCCGGGTCAGATCAGGCCGGATTACCCGTTTTGACAACTCTAATTATAAATCGGTAACAAACGTGAAAAAGACAAATTATAAATAAACAAAATCAAATTTAATCGAGTTTAGTTTACATATACCCACATGGAAATTAAAGCATCCTTAAATTTTTACAGTTTAAAACTTTTCAAACATTATCCTTAACGACAATAACAAAATAACATATCATGCAACTGGCAATAATCAATTCGTTAGTTGCACTATAAAAAGCATTTTTCATGACTCAATTTGAATGATGTTTCAATTTATGGAAATTTTTAATAGTAAAATAGTATTTTTTTTTTTGAAGTGAATGATGTTGAATTTCAGGTATTGATTGCAATACTAACTATTATTTGACCAACTTCTGTTGTTATTATCTTTCCAAGTGTCTAGATGATTTTGGAATAGTTTTTAAGAACTTTCTTGATTGGCCACCGAAAATGTAATTTCATTCCTATATTTAACCAAACGATGTTGAAACTTGAGTTCAAAGTCCAGCACCATTACTACTCTTCAATGTTGAACAAAGAATATTTAAATTAAAGTAACATCAAACATTAATGAATGATGAATATTTGTATGGGGAAACGTTCCAGATTCTATTCCAATTTCTTCCTTAATCACAGATAGTGTTGGAAGAAAAAGATGGAGTGCACGAAGAAAAGCCATAATAAGAGCGTGGCGCCACAGGTAAGTGTAGCCCATCAGAGAAAATGAGCAAAGAATTTTCTACTTGCACCTCTACAATTTCAAACTGCACCTAAAATTTGTAAACTTCCTATAAACTCAAATACTTAATTAATTTAATTTAATACACATCTATCATTTAATTTACTCTTAATTAAATATTTTTTGCACACATAACTAGCAAATACTTTTAACAATTTACATTATTTTTTTATTATATTACATATATTTATTCACACACAAATTTCTAATTATTCAAATCCCTGACACTTTATTCAAAACTAATTTGTCATTCTTCTAATTCATTCTGGCCCAGTTAAAATATAATTTAAAATTATTGAGCAACTAAAATAGGAATTTATTTATTTATACAAGTAAAAAGAATGGAAAAAGAAGATTCCACTTTTACTGACCATCTTCAAGACCAAAGATTATTTGCAAAATCTTTGGATGATGTTCGCAAAGGCCATGAACTGCATCCCTTATGTAGAATGGTGTCTACAATTCTAGTTAAACAAAATTTACAGTTTTCTTCCTTCATATTGCTACATTAAATGCAAACATGTGATTTCATACATTAATATGGAAATAATGCAAAGATTCTGTTTCATTTCCAGTTAATATGAAATGACTAGATGAGATGAGAGTGAATAAGAAGAATGGTGTGTGAAAATGAAATAACTTGCAAAAGATTATGATCTATCAAAATAGGAAACTAAAGAAGCAATTTGATGACCTCTTTTTGTTGACAAAACTACAACAAAACCAATTTAGAATTTCATAAATAATCCAATAGCTTCTTTTGGTCTTATACCTTGCTTGGAAATGAAGGTCCCCTGTTGATCTTAAAAATGTCATTTTTTGGGTTGGAACTTAACATTTACTGCATAATTTGGAGGAGACAAGCAGAATCTCATGATATAATACCTACCATGAGAAAGGGCCATTTGCTAAAATGGTAGGTATTGTGTCAAGTTTCTCTTCCATATTTTTTCCTAAATTTTAAAATATTTCTCATAACTTAATCTTCTTGACGCTGAAACATATTCAGAAGGATCACTATTCTCCTTGGTCTTTTAAGAGGCCCACATCCTTTGGATTAACAAGGTATTTATTTATTTATGTACTTTTTGATATATGAACTGTTTAATAGTAAACAAAGAAATGTATAAAGTACAGATAGAAAAATATAAAAAGAAATACAAGTAGCAAAGATGAATTTGTACAGAGCACATAAATAATATTAGTACTATTTGGTGGCGGGTGAAAGATGAATTTACACTCCTAGACAGACAGGACTAAATTTGGAGCACCCCAACCGCCAAACATTGAGCTTAATCCTAGTAATAAGTTGTGTATGCTCCTAACATTTTTGCCACTGTGCCACTGTGCCACTGTGCTGCTGCTCTCAGACTCTTTGACCTATAACAAAAAGTTGAGAAAACTGCAAATAAATAAAGCCACCAAAGCAAAAGATGAGACAAGGATTTTGCCATACCATTAGAAAGAGCAAACACTCTCACTCCATCACAATCCAAAAAGAAACTGTTTTATTCTTTAGTCTTATACCTTTTACAAAGCCTTCTACATATTGAAAACAAAGTTAATGTTCATTCAAATACACCGCAACATTCAAATTCTATACAATTCTAGTTCTTATTATTACAGCAAAGTTACACAAAGTACTACTACCTCAATATTACGATGTACGATTTTCATAACCATTTTCTGATATCCGCAACCTAATTTCTGATTAAGAATTTGGCTATTTGTTAGTAATAGCTTGTGGGCCTAAGAAAGAGGTCCCCCCTTGGCACAAATCTTTTTTTGAGTACAAACCAAAAAGCAGGAAAAGTGAAAAAAGTGGTCACAGGAATTGGGGCGGGTATCTCTTTTGAAAACATAGCAGAAAAAACCAGTAAGAAACCCACGTTCCTATTTAACAGCCTAACCGTCCCACTAACTGCTACAAGTCTCTCACACACCTCAACCCATTATGCACTTCACTTCTACTCTTTATCTTCTCTCAACTCAACACTACTTACTAAATCTTCATCAAATCTAGACTTCCAAACACAACAACACACCAAATTATGAAGTGGGGTGGAAAAAAACCTTCTCCTTCTCCTTCTTCCTCTTCTAGGCCTTCTTTTGCATCTCATGTGTCTCCTTTTTCATGGCTTTCCAAGTTCAAGCATATGAGAATAAACTCAGACCCAAAACCTGCCGCATTGAAGCAAAATGCAAAGCAGAATTCAACTCCATCAGATACCTCACCCCATTATAATAGAGGCAGATTTTATGGAGGGGATGATGAGGCTTTCTGGAGACTCTCATTTGGTGAAGAGGGTAATGAGCATAGAAAAAGTGATGATATTCTGAAGCCGGTAAAGTACAATTTGGATGCTGAACATGTCATTCCATCCTCAAGTTTCCCCGGTGGATTGAATAATGCTAAAAGACAAGGTAGAAGAGAAGTCACTCAGAAGTTGAAGCAGAAGGACACTGAATTGAGAGAAGAAACAACATTGCTGAATGAAGCTGCAAGAAGTGTAAAAGAACTCGAATCCTTGAGAAGGAGATATGAGAGGAAAGCACAAAGAGTTTTGCAAGAGCAGCTCTTGAAATTGGAAAAGGCAGAAGAGGAATCTCAGTTTGCATCAAGTCCGTTCTTAGAAAATGATGTGCAGCAATATGAGTCACCCAGAACAATTTGCACACCAAGGAAGCATTTGTTTGTAGATTCAAAGAGTTCTGGCCTTGGATATCTCAGAGAAGCCCGAGTAAGTAGTCCCCAATTGGATTCTGAGTGGCATAATTTGAAACAAACTGAGGAGTTGAAATTGAAAGCAAAGAGTAACCAACAAATGCAATCGCTTCATGCGAGCAGAGAAAACCAGAGGAGGAAACCAAAGCACAACTCCAAGGTTAGAGTACACTCTCCAAGAATGGGTTCCAAAGTTGAAGTCCGCAAAATAAAGGCAATAGAAGAGAAGAAGAAAGCAAAACTGAAGATGAAGAAAGAAGAGGAAATTGTGGAGGAAACAGAAGGGTTAGATAGCTTTGCGGTGGTGAAATGTTCTTTGGATCCACAGAAGGATTTCAGAGAATCAATGATTGAGATGATCACAGAGAAACAGATCAGCCAGCCAGAAGAAATGCAAGATCTGCTAGCATGTTATCTGACTTTGAATTCTAATGAGTACCATGATCTCATCATCCAAGTGTTCAAGCAAGTATGGTTGTGCATGAGCCGAGCCAGCTCGGGTATTCAATCACACAAGCAATGCTGTTGTTGTGATTAACAACAAAATGTTTAGCCTGTAGGAAAACATTGTCAGAATTGTGAATAGTTACCCTTGTTCTAGTTATGCTCTAAGTTTACTTGAATTTCTCTATTCTCATCTTCTGTATAAAATTCAGGAGAAGTTGCATCAAGATCTCAGCATACTTTATATTAATAATAATGTTATATCAAATACCATCAGTACGAGTTCTTTGGGCATGTAAATCTAAATAATCCCAAGCTTTTTACAGTCAAATCATGATTATATTGTTGAAGTTAGGATGCTTGTAAGCTTGTAGCAACATGTTCATCATGCAGCACTGTTTTTAAGGTAGGTTAGCAAGGAGTCTGAAGCACAGATGAGAGGCGAAACTTTTAGAGGAAATGGTAAAGATTTCCAAAAATAGAGAATGCACATATAAACACAAAAGACATTGCTGCTATGCACATCAGGATGATCCTAGACCCTCTCACCAGTATAACACCCATAAGACATTGCCCATGCCGGTGGAAGAACTGTGGTTAAATGTTTATGGGAAATGAAAGAAAGAGAAAGGAGACTGTTCTTCACTCCTCGTGATCAGTATTAGACACCATCACATACCTTTAGCTTTAACTGCACCTTTTAACTATTTAGTTTTGAAAAACCGCGGCAATATGCAAATAAACTATCACAGGAATGTCATAAATGCTAATGTTCTATTATGCTCAGTGATTTGTTTACATCCTAGACTATATATTGCATAAGTATTAGTAGGGTTTATAAGTTTATAGCTTAGTTAAACATTAAACTCTAATACAGTACATTAAATTGTTATGCTTACAAGTTAATGAGCTGAATATCCTCAAGGTGAAGTAGGACTTCTTTAAGAAAAAAAACTATCACTTCACATATCTAGATATCATCAGTTTTTTCAATTTGCAAATAAGCATAATCATGACCATGTTTCACTCATTGTATGTCCTACAGACAGCATATCTGGTTTGATCTACCATCACATGGTTGATTAGGACCCTGTAAGAATATATTCTTCCTCTCCCTATTTCACTGTGATATGTAGTCTAAACCAACCTACTTAAATGAATTAGCTTGTCTCCCTTTGAAGACACCAGACACACTTGAAAATGTTGAGCAGTGATGAAATTATCTTCACAATGTTAGTTTTGGCAATAAAGCTTTCTTAAGTGGCAGCTAGCATGTTGGGAGCATTAGGTAAGGCCATCAAATGGAGTGATCTTTATCTCAAAGGTACCATTTCTGATGATCTACCATAAGGGATGAATAAATGATACAACTTAGCTACACTGCAAATACTATGCATGTGTATTATTATTACTATTATTATTATTATTACAATCTACATCTACAATATTATGGAGAAATTATAGAGAGCCCATATACATAATTTGAGTACCGTACCTAAAACCTGTATCCATCACCTAATGTGTTTGAAGTGAGGCATTTAAGCCACATCTACGAAATGCCTAATTAGGTCATAACATAACAGTAAGTCCCAATTACACTTGAGACCTCAGCAACTCTTAAAGTCAACTGGGTGGTTACTTGGGATACCTATAAATAATAAAGTTAACCTACTTGCTAGCCTCTCATAAATTGGTGATTCTACTTTAATCATGCTGCAGGTAGGCTTTGCATGATCAAATTAATGTTTTCATTTATGATTTTGGCATCGATCATTCTATATAGATGCATGTTCATATTCATAACTCAACGTAAGCAGAAGTTGCTAGATGCAGAATTCAATGGATTTTAATGTCATAATAAATCTCTTCGTCAATATTGGATACTCACACATCACAAAACAGAGAAATTTTGTAGGGATAAAGGTAAAAAAACTTATTCTGAAAAAATTTAATGGAATCGGAAGATACTGAATTCAATTATTTGGATTGTTGAAAATAATATTAAATACATAACCTTTTCTTTCCCTCCAACTCATACAATACTGGAATATTAATAATCAACTTTATTAATAAAATAATCAAATACTATAATGGTATATCTACTTTATGTCATCTTATTTTACTGATTTTCCTTCTACTTATTTCATTCCATTTTAAATTTATCATTAAATACCCAAACTTGAAAAGTTTATTTCTTTATTCCGCGTGAAAAATAAAACTTTATTTTAATTGTCCATTGTCTTTTGAAGTATATGAAGTTGTTTATTCTTAGATTTTAGTAGCCTAACCTTAAATTGATACACTATTACATCTTTATCAATTCATTTAAAAATAAAAAAGATTGAATTTCTTTTTAACAAAAATAGTTGAATGGTGAGTCATCCCAATATTATTGGACAAAGCGACATGATGTAAAACTTTCACCATCATTAATAAATTTATTTTTAAAGTAAGAAAATGAGTATATTTATTCTCAAAATCTATAGGTTAAAACACAATTTGTTTTAAATTATTTTCGATTGTTTTTTATTTTAGGATTGTAACACCCTAGCTAGGATGTTACTTAATTAGTAAAATTCGTAAATTTAAGAAAATTTTATTTTTGAATTATGATATCACTCGTAGTATTAACGAAAATTAAACTTTTATATTTATTTATTCAAACAAGTCAAGAGTAAGATTTAAAAAATTATAATTTAACAAAAATGCACAATACTTCACAAATTTTTTTCTAAAACATGTTCTTTCCTAAAGCAAACATACAACTCCTCACTGTTATGCATCCATAATCTGTAACAATATCTTTTACATATATAATAATCATAGTCAAACACATAATGAAAAGGTTAGCTAACATGAAAATCAAACATCATAACTAATAATATACATCAATAATAATATAATGACTCACCCAAACTTTTCATAACTCTAGTGTTTAATAATACCATTCAATTTCAACAATTTTCAATCGTTTACAAAGCATGTTGCATGTTGTCTAACCATACCATTAAATTTCACCAATTTTCATAACTAAGTTTTCTAACCATACCATTAAATTTCACCAATTGTCTTACACAACCATTTACAAAGCTTGTTGTCTCAAACAACAATTCAAAACATATAATCACATATTCAAACATATCATCATATATTCAAAACATATAATCACAACAAATAATACAACCACCAGTGATCTCCGCATTAGGAACTAGATTGTAATTCTTGTGCACAGCTTACCAATAACAACTTCACTTTCTTTGCTCCCCAAGATTCTTATGGGCAAAGCTCGTAGGTGTCACTTCCCAACACTCTCCTTAAGAGCTTCCGTGAAAAAGTTCACCTTCAATACAATTACGCAAAGTTACCTTTCCTATTACTCCTCAAGAGTCTTACGGACAGAGACTACTCCCTACTACTCCCCATGAGTCTTACAAGCATAGTGAATACACACATTCACCACTTGAGACTGACAGAGTGCCCACCTTTCGCCAAGTCACCATCACACAAACATTCATTTACATGTCATCACAATCATACTAAATAACATTTACTTAACAATTTCGAATCATATAAAATAATGTATTATATAAAACATTGTTTAGGTGATGCCTAGTGCACCTAAACTAAGCTCAGTTGTATGGATACAACAACATGAAAATAGTCCATAACATAACCCTTCATCCTCTTCACTTACTTTCTCTTAGTGTTATTCCTTTCAATGATTATCATTACCTTAAAATTATCCTCTAACAATCCCAGATTCCCAATATTAAAGGATTAAACTCTGAGTTTATTTCATTCAATTCTTATTACGCAACCACTCACCAATTTTCGCAATTGAATCAACTCTACTTAACTTAACATAAGCTTAACTTATTTTCTTTCATTTAACCTCAAAGAATCTATTTCACTACATAAAAGAAAACAAAAACAAAAATTGATCAATCACCTTTCAAACTTAATAATACTTCCATTAAAATTACTAAGACAATCCAATCCTATACCAGTTATCAGATTTCATATATTGTCATATATTCATACCACACAATATTAATTAATTCTTATATATTCAAAATAATGATCAAATTTCTTAAACAATATTTATCTATAAACCGAATAAAATTGACATAACTTAATCATATCATGTCTTACAATGAGAACTTAATAATCCATCATCAAAATAGTTCAATATCATTCACAATATCCTCGTGTTAAAATAGAATCTGTTAAACTTATTTATACACTAATCCTACTAAAAAATCATAAGTTTATACCTCATGCACACTTCAACTCGAATCTTAATTTTCCCATAAAAAGTCTTTAAAATTCTCATAATTCTTACACTCAATTTCCCACAATCACAATGATTTGAATTGCAACAATCACAACCATTTGAATTACAACAATCACAAATTACCATTAAACACTCTTTTATTCCAAAGTCAAACTAAAAGCATAAATAAGTGTCTCACAATTAGCCAATACCTTTTATCTCAAATTTGAATAACTAAGAGAGAAACCTAAAATATAACAACTAGGTGTGCCTATTTTCTAAAATCAAGCATCCAATTTTTTATCCAACTATTAAAGCGAGAATCACAATTTTACCAAGACAATTTGAAAAAAAGAAAAAAACAAAGTGGCACCCAATGCCTTGCATATGCAATACTCACTCTTCACGTCCATTCCATAGTGCCCAAAGATTTTGTGATAATGTTTCCACTGCCACAATGGCACCCAAGAGTCCAAAACTACATCCAACGAAAATGCATAGAATAGAGACACTCCAAAATACATATCTTATCGTTTTAAACCTATTCTATCATACTTTGTTATCCAAAACTTGATACAATCTCCCAAATTAAATCATGCACTAAAAATGACACTTTACATATAAAACAAACCATCACATAAATGGTTAAACATACATCTATAACCAATTATGATCACATACAAGCAAAAATAAACAATATTAACTCTTCTCAACATCAACACAAGCATAAACACAAAAAAAATAAGAAAAAAATAATTATTTTTACAACACCGGACAAACAAGAACACAAGGACAAACAAGAAAAGAAACAATAAAAATTAGCTCACCCAATACTCTCAAATGGCACCATCTTAAAATATATATATATATATATATATATATATATATATATATATATATATATATATATATATATATATATCCTACCCAAAAGCTTCACCACACCCAAAGAAAAATCCAAATTCATTAATCATTCAAATTAAATTTTAGAAATTGTGTAAAACAAAAACATTACCATTGAGAGTTGAGTCTAATATCTTCCGTATATTACCCGAGTAGTCCAAACAAATGAGTTACAAAATTTATTTTGTCACTTTACTCTTTTGAAAATATAATTTAAACCTAAGTCGTTACTTTTATTATTCTACTAAATTAAAATTTTCTAAAGACAATATATTTCAAAATTTACTTCCTTCTTTGAATTGCGGGTCGGGTGGAAAGAAAAAATAATGAGTAAACTAGTTTGAATTAAGAAAAAATAAAATAAATGAAAAATTTATATAAATTTAATTGATGTTATAAAAAAATTAAAATATTAAAATAATAAATAAATTACAAAAACTACCATTGTTTACTTTTAATAAAAATAGGTATGAATTAAATTTTAAAATAAGTAATTATAAAGTAGTTATTTTGTAATATTAAAATTAAAATTAAATTTTTTTAATAGCATTCCAAAAAATTGCATGGATTTAAAGAATCATTCAATTTTTAATATAACTTTATAATTTTATACAACTTTAATTTATTTTATTCATTTAATTTACAATAAAAGAATCATTAATATCAAATTAACTTTTAATTAAACTTAAATTTGTTTCAATTAAAATAAAGTAATGTTATTTAGTATTAAAAATTTAAATAATTAATTTTTTAAATAAATTTATAAGTTTTTATCTATTCACTTCGTTTATTTCACATAAAACGTGGTATTTAATTACATGTATTAATTTGTTATTAAAGAGGCACATAACTGACTCTGTCTTGTATACACTTTGATAAGAAATCAATGCATGGAACTATGTACAATTAATTATTACACTGATTAACTTTTTCAAATTCTAATACCTTGCAAGTTAAATGATTTATCAAACTATTAAGAAAGAATTGACTAAATAGTCCCATGAATGTAAAAACAATATTCATATATCGTTTTCACTATAATAAGAAAAGAAATTATTACAAAAATTTTAATTTTGTTAATTAACTTTATTTAAAGTTTGTAAATAACTACGGTAATTGAGGATATATGTTTAGTCCGAGAATAAAAGATAATTTTAAAAAATATATTAATATTTTTTTAATAAAAGGTCTAATTTCTTTTTATTGTTATTAAATTTGTTCATAAAATTTGCATTGTTTGTAATGGTAACATTCCAAGTATTCGACTACTTAGGATATATTTATTATATTTTAAGATTACAAAATAGTTAATTTGAAAAAAATACTATTACAATATTCAAAAATAGTATATAATAGCAAAAATATATATATATATATATATATATATATATAAATATATATATATATATATATATATATATATATATATATATATATATATTATACAAGGAGATATATTATACTAAACAAAATATGTAGTATGACTCTAAAAAACAAAAGGGGACGACAAAACATCTCACTCTAAGTTGTTTCTGCTTATTAAATTTAAGCTCACAGTCATTAAGGTGGTTATTCTAAAAGAGAAAACAAACACACACGAATAGACAAAGAGAGAAGGATAAGCTAAAGTATCAAAATAATATTCTTACATTTTAAAAGAATAAAATTAATTCATAATATTAATCAAGCAATACAAAAATAATCATATAAACTTTAGACTTCAACCATCCATATACATGTATTGATGTCGGACTTATGTGGAACCTATCCCAAGTGTGGTGAAACAATTTGTCCATATCATACTATATTACTCCATCAAACTACCACGTACCAAGATTAATTTGTCAAACATTTATAACTATTATACTAAAAATCTTGTGCTATCCTATTTAACTAAATAAGTATATATATATATTTAAAATGGTTTTTAAAATTGTTTTTTAGATAAAATAACTCAACCTAAAATACAAATTATACTACTCAATTTAAATATGTCAAGAGACTAAATTCAACAAAAATTCATTATTAAAATCTTAATAATTTTATTATATTTTTTAAATAATTATTAAATTTCTTTAATAACATGTATCTGAGAGTTATATATTTTATTTAAATCGCATAAAACTCCATACTTTATCAGAAAAAATATACTGAAATTCGTATAGACTATTTTACACACAAAAATTCATTTCTCATACCCTTAATCCAATAACTTGCTCTCACTTGTTTGAAGATCACTTTCAAATTCCTTTAAAAAAAATGAAAATAGCATAGTGGATATTTACCACTAGATTTTGATTGGACTTATGGACAAGAAGAATATGATTGCATATAAAATTAAGCAGTCTTGGCATAGAAAGTAAACATTTTGATGTGGGTGATGCTGGTTAAATATATTGATCCTGAAGCACTCCAATCAAATGAAGAGTTACATAGTATTGTTATACAGCAATATAAATTATAGATTGTCCTAACATTTGATGTATGCATTTAATTCATGACGTCACAACTCCATTTTACTTTAATACAGATCCTGTACAAGAAAATAAATATAACTTCATTTCATTAACAAAAGGATATCAAGACAGAAATTATTGATGAGATTCACTGCAAAACAATTGTTTTCCAAAATTGGCATGAAACAGAGGTAAGTGCTTATCTATTTTGTTGAGTTTTACAGATTTTTTTTTTTTAAGAATAATGTTTAGTTTTCATATAAAAATATATTTTTAATTAATATGAAAATATTATCATATATTTATTCTTTTCTTCGCTTCCCAAACCCTAACAATCAAGTTACGCTCGATGACAAGAATTAAAAAAAAATTATCAATGTGATTTATTTAAAAATTAAAAGGAAAATAACCTTGAAATTAACTCCGATTCAGAAGTCCATTATGTGTAGAAAATATATTAATACATTATCATTTTCACTGTTACTACTAATTGAATGTAGATGACTAATGTAACCTTTAATATATTTGTTTTATCCTTTTTAAAACATATTGACATTGCTATCATAGTTTCATTCATAACAGAAAATAAAAGTGTATAGTTTTTTTTTTTTTTTTTGTAATAGAGGATTTCTGGGTTGATTTTTCTGTTTTAAAAAAAATATTATTTAATTAAAATTTTTCCAAGACTTTATAATTTTCATTAATATAGTCTACATTGTATAGGAGATAAGATACACTTAAAAAGTATCCAAGGTAAATTATACAAACCAATCTTACATAATTCTAAACGACTATTTAATGCATTATAAGAGTAATATGAATTGCACATCTACATAGAAAATCAGTGTAAATATTCTTAATAAAAAGATTTTATTTAATTTTTATAAAATAAAATCATTATTTCGTGTGTATATATATATATATATAGATAGATATATATTCTTTATCTATTATCCATTTCTGGAATTAGTATTCTTCATCCTCCATTTTACTTTTAATTCAAATAATCACACAAAATTATAAAAATTTAATGCATCAAAATTAATCTGAAACCATACTTGGTTTAAATAACATGAGCTACAATTAAGAGATCAAGACACATTTGGAAGAATTTATTTGGACTAATTTCCCTCATTTAAGAAATGATGTATAAATGTAATAAATTATTATATAATTAAAAAAATAAATTTTAAATCTAACTTGATCATAATAAAATATTTATACATTTAAGTTTATTTGATTTCTATCTTCGAAACATTTTCCATGTTTAACGATGGTCACCTTAATAGCAAATAGAACAGAGATTTTATTGTTAAGAAAAATGTAGTTTTTCATATCATTTCTTTATATAGAAGATAAATAATGGAGTAAGAGAAATTTATTCACGCTACCTAATAACTTTATATTAAAATTAAATATTAAAATCTCATTTATATTAAAATATTATTTTAGTTTCAAAATTAGTGATCAATACTCACCGCACACCACCATAACAGATGTGTCTTGAGTGATGATATAAGCCATTCATATTTTAACTTTGTACAAGTATAGATATTTTTGTTTTAGTTCTAATAATTGTTTTTTTTTAATTGTAATCCTTGCAAACATATTATTTTAATCTATAGTAAGATCATATTCTTATAATGTTAATATCATTAGTTTGGTAATTTTGGACAAATGACATACACTAAATTTGATAGAAAAAGTTATGATAAAGATAATTTTGAAAACGGATTCACTGACTTTTTTCCACACGCTAACTTTAGTTAAACTTTTCAATTTTTAATTAATTTTTTTATATTTTTATTGAAAAACTAAAATTAATCATTCAACATATAAAATTAGTTAAGTTACGTAACTTTTATGTGAAAAAGTCATTAAATACGTTCCCTAATTCTTTTCCAAAATATATGTAAGAAACTGAAAGATTGTCTATATAAAAAAGGAATTAGGACAAGTTTTTTATCGGATCTTATTTATCAAGTTTCTGATACTTTTCTTTAGTAGTATTTTAAGGGAATGAATAATGTCATTTAATTTCACTAGAAAAACATTAAATAGAAATTAAAACAAGACACCATAAATATAGATAAATTACAACCTTTGTTTTTTATCACCTAATCAAATATTTACTATCTACGGATAGTTCTCTTATTCATAAATATGGATAAATAACTGGCTTAGCACCGAAATTTTGATAATTATCAAACTTGCTTTCTTGTCATGGCACCAAAATGCAATGCAGTATGCATCCACTTCCTATTCTTTTCTTCAGCATTAGATATTAACGAATAGAATATAACTCTAAATGAACTTCAACAAAATGGTATGACACATCTTATAACAGCTCTATTTGTTCTTCTGTAAATCCTTTTGCTATTCAACAATATATGTCACAAATGACTGACAACTTATAATCATGTTTGATTTGTTAAATATTTGGTTTGATTTCTTGTTCTTGTAAATATTACCATAATACTACATTGTTTTCACTATTATAAGTGTAACATCCCAATAATATATAACAAAAGCTATATTTTATTATAGGAATTATCAGGAATAATATTAAAGAACAGTGGAAAGGAACGAGTAAAAGAAATATAACGAAAGCTAACATATAACATAAACTTTAACCATTTGAAAATATACAAGTCGGGAATCTAAAGTTAAAGTCTAGGACGAACGGCTTTACAAAATAATTGAACCGAACGTCATCTACAAAAATCAAAATATGCAACTCTAACTAAGGACCGGACGGTCCTTCAAAATTCTCCGGCAGCACGCCCAAAGGTTGCTCCACTTGCAGAGCTTCTTCCAATGACTCGTCTTGAGTTCCTTCTGCTCACACCCAAAGAACGATCATTGCAGTGAAGAGAACAACCGTACGATCAAATACCGGACGACACACATAAAAAAAAAAATTACAAAGATAAACAAGGGTAAGCTTATAAAACTTCAATAAAAATTCAATTAACAACAATATCACAATCAAACTTTATAAGTCCAAAGAGTTTCATTCAAAACCAAACGATAACATCAACAATTTCAATTATTCTACAAATTGTTCGGACGGTATGACCCCGTATACTCGCCACTCTCTGCACCCGGGTGGACCTGGCTGGGATACACTCAACAAACCGCCACCCGAGGTTAGTCCAGTGAAACCACCTCGGTATAGAAATACCCTGAGGCTAAAGGACCTCCTGCCATTCCCACACATGAGTTACCCTCCTCTACTTGAGGTGGCGTAATCACGGAATATCAGGATAGAGTCAGAACCTGAGCCTTTTGCCACGGTCATACTAAACTAAATAAAATCAATCATGAGAAGTTCCTCCTTGGAATTCTCTTACAAAATCAATAAACCGGTCGGTTAACACCGAGGATGAACTTGTTTCTCCAGGCTACTTTAATGAGTGACACACTAGTAAAAAATTGCCTTTTTACAGCGCACATTATGCCACGGTTCACCAAAAACCGCAGCATAATGCTGCGCGGTGGCAGTTATGTAAATAAATTGAACTTATATGCCGCGGTTGGGTGGGGAACCGCGGCATATACCCAAGTCAACCAACCCCTTTGACTCCACGTCAGACAAAAATATTTAATGACAGGGGAATATGCCGCGGTTGGGTGGGGAACCGCGGCATATTCCCCCTGCCACCTACTGACGGGACCCCTGCAATAAATTGACAGGGGCATAGGCCGCGGTTGGGTGGGGAACCGCGGCATATTCCCCCTGCAAACTGCTGACATTCCCCATCAGTCAGCACCTGCAATAAATTGACATGGGGAATATGCCGCGGTTGGGTAGGGAACCGCGACATATTCCCCCTGCAAACTGCTGACATTCCCCATCAGTCAGCACCTGCAATAAATTGACAGGGGAATATGCCGCGGTTGGTCAGAGAACCGCGGCATATTCCCCTGTCAATTTATTTCAGGTGCTGACTGATGAGAATTTCAGCAGTTTTGCAGGGGGAATATGCCGCGGTTGCCCACCCAACCGCGGCATATTCCCCCTGTCACCTGCTGTCTTTCCCCAAAAGGCAGTTGGGAGGCAGTTGGGGAATTCTGAACGTTGGGGAATAGGCCGCGGTTCCCCACCCAACCGCGGCATATTCCCTAATCTGAGTAACTTTTAAAATTTTCATAGGATATGCTGCGGTTGGGCGCTGAACCGCGGCATATCAGTTAAAAAAATTTTCAAAACTGCCATTATGAATTATTTTTTTTTAAATGAATAGGCCGCGGTTAAGTGTAGAACCGCGGCATATTCCCCCTTTATGCCGCGGTTAAGTGGAGAACCGCGGCAGATTCTCTTTCTGAGAGTTAAAAAAAAACTTTGAACAGTTTTCTTCTTCCACGCGATTTTCAGAACAGAAACGAAACCCCCCACCGCTGCAACCTTTTCTCCGTCCGGACTCTGCTTCTCCGTCCATTATCGTCTCCGTTCGCCTCCCAAATCGTCATCTTCGCCGCCACAGTGACGCCACAGTGACGAGTGCTTCTCCGTCGCCGCCACGAGTGCTTCTCCGCCGCCGCCACAGTGACGCCAGCCCAGACTTCTCTCCTCCGCGACTGTGCTCTCTGCCACGTCCCTTCTTCTCCGCTGCGCCAAAACCAGGTATTCCTCTAAACTTGTTTGATTTTAATATATGCTTGATTGCTTGCTTGTGATCAAATGTTATTCGAATTAATTTGCATTGGTTTGAGTTCAATGAATAGAATAGGATATAGTTGAAGTTGGATTTGTCACTTGTTGAATGTAGCTATTCCTATCGTAATTAGAAGTTTAGAGATTGTAATCAAGATCAAGATGATAGCTTCAACACATTACAAAAAAATTATATGAGGATGATTTTGTTTTTCAAAAGTAATTTATGTTAAGTTATTTATTGTTAAGTTATTTATTTTTTTATATATTAAAACTTTATTGTTAAGTTATTTATTTTTTGAAATATTAAAACTTTATTGATAAGTTAGTTATTTATGTGTGATTGAATGTTTGAATTGGTAATTTGAATGATTGTTAATTGTATGATTGTATGACTGAATTGATTGTATGATTGAATTTATAATTTTATACACAAAACTGTATAATTGTAATTTCGTCAAATTTAGGAATATGGATCGAAATTGGATTAATTTACCACGTATTAGTGCTGAGTACGAGAGAGGTGTAGAGGAATTTATACAATTTGCGCAACGTAATGAGGGGAGAAGTGACGATGAAGTGAAGTTTAGATGTCCTTGTATAAACTGTTTGAATGGGAGAAAGTTGAACGCAACTCAAATTAGAGAACATCTTATCTGTGATGGTTTTCTAAGATGCTATACAACATGGATATGGCACGGCGAAGAAATACACTTTCCGATTGACTCGCAAACTGAAAATGTTACAAATTCCACCATGGAAGAAGATCAACCAGATGAAGACAAATTAGAGGACATGATCCGCGATGTTGGCGCAGAAAATTTTGCCAAAGCTCATGTTTATGAGACGATGTCGACTGATGCCGAAACACCTTTGTATGTCGGTTCAACTAAGTTCACACGTTTGTCAGCTGTGTTAAGGCTCGTGAATTTGAAGGCGAGCAATGGATGGACTGATAAGAGCTTTACAGAATTGTTGACGTTGTTGAATGAAATGCTGCCAGATGGAAATACGCTGCCAACTCGTAATTATGATGCGAAGAAAATTCTTTGTCCAATGGGTATGGAGTATAAAAGGATACATGCTTGTCCGAATGACTGCATTTTATATAGGAAAGAGTTTGAATTTTTGACAAAGTGTCCAAAATGTGGCTTATCACGATACAAGTCAAAAAACAATAGTGAAGATGATGGTCAGATTGAAAAAAATGGATCTGCTTTGAAAGTAGTTTGATACCTACCAATAGTTCCCAGACTTAAGCGTTTGTTTGCGAATCCCAAAGATGCTAAAAACCTTAGATGGCATGCAGATGAAAGAAAAATTGACGGGTTGCTTCGTCATCCAGCCGATTCAAAGCAATGGAAAAATATTGATCGACAATTCCCCGAATTTGGTAAAGAGTGTAGAAATCTTAGAATTGGTTTAGCCACTGATGAAATGAACCCATTTGGTAATCTGAGTACCAATCACAGTTGTTGGCCAGTTATATTGATAATTTACAACTTATCTCCTGCATTGTGCATGAAGAGGAAGTACATGATGTTGTCTATGATGATATCTGGTCCAAAGCAGCCTGGGAATGACATAGATGTTTATCTAAGCCCACTAGTTGAAGACTTGAAGGTTTTGTGGGTTGATGGGGTTGAAATATTTGATGCATTTGTTTCAGAGACTTTTATGATGCGTGCAATGTTATTTTGCACCATTAATGACTTTCCTGCTTATGGTAATTTATCAGGATACAGTGTGAAGGGTCATAAAGCGTGTCCTATATGTGAAGAAAACACTGCAGCTCATCAATTGAAACATGGAAGAAAGACGGTGTATCTGCGTCATCGAAGATTTCTAAAACGTAATCATCCATATCGAAGGTTAAAAAAAGCATTCAATGGAGATCAATAGAGGGACGAAGCACCAAATCCACTTACTGGCCTTCAAGTTCTTGAAAAAGTTAATAAAATACATCATGTATTTGGGAAAACATCCAAGAAGTCATCTGTAACGACCCCTTGGAAGAAGAAATCAATATTCTTTGATCTTCCATATTGGTCAAAGTTAGATGTTCGACATTGCATAGATGTGATGCATGTAGAAAAGAATGTGTGTGATAGCTTGATTGGTACACTACTCAACATTCAGGGAAAGACAAAAGATGGAGTGAATGCTCGTTTGGATTTGGTTGACATGAATATCCGAGAAGAGTTAGCACCCAAGGAGGTTGGTAAACGTACTTATTTGCCTCCTGCATGTTACACAATGTCTAGACAAGAGAAGATAAGTTTTTGTGTTTGTTTAAAGAGTATCAAAGTACCACAAGGATACTCTTCAAATATCAAGAGTTTAGTGTCGATGCAGGACTTAAAGCTTGTTGGCATGAAGTCTCACGATTGTCACGTCTTAATGCAACAGTTGTTACCGGTGGCTATTCGTGGAATTTTGCCCAAAAATGTTAGGCACACCATAAACAGGTTGTGTTCATTTTTCTCGTCAATATGTAGTAAAGCCATCGATCCTACAAAGTTGGATGAACTTCAAGGCGAGATTGTTATCATCTTGTGTCAACTAGAGATGTTTTTCCCTCCATCTTTTTTTGACATCATGGTACATTTACTTGTTCATTTGGTTAGAGAAATCAAGTTGTGCGGACCGGTATACTTAAGATGGATGTATCCTATTGAGCGTTATATGAAGATTTTGAAAGGGTACGTTAAAAATCCATATCGTCCTGAAGGTTCGATGATTGAAAGGTATATTGCTGAAGAAAGTATCGAGTTTTGTTCAGATTACATGACATCAACGAATCCAATAGGAGTTCCTCGCACATCATGGTTGAATAAATTTTCTACAAGTAAAAGCATCCGAGGTGTGAATGTGGTGACAAAAGATCGCGATGAATTGTTGCAAGCGCATCTTTATATATTGAACAACACAGATGAGGTGATCCCTTTTTTGGAATCACACAAAGCCATTGTTAAGAATAAAAATCCAAGACAATCAGAGAAATGGCAATTGATGGAGCATAACAAAACATTTATGTCTTGGTTCAAATCTGAAATTGACAAAGAGCCACATCCTTCTGAAACTTTATTGTGGCTTGCAAATGGATTGAAGTTTGATGTCGTGTGTTGTCAAGGTTATGAAGTCAATAATTGCACATTCTATACGAAGAAATTGGATGATAAAAGCACAGTACAAAATAGTGGAGTCAGTTTAGAAGCTGAGTCACTTCAATTTTCCACATCAAAAGATCAATCTCTTGTACTTGGATCAATGAGATATTATGGTATAATAGAAGAGATATGGGAGGTTGATTACACCAAGTTTTTTGTTCCATTGTTTAAATGTAAGTGGTTTGACAATAAGAGTGGTGTGAAAGTAGATGAATCGGGTATGACACTAGTTGATTTTCGAAAGGTGGGTTACCGAGACGAACCGTTTATCATGGTACATCAAGCATCGCAGGTTTTCTATGTCAAAGATCCTGCGTCTGACCATTGGTATGTTGCTCTTCAAGGCAAAAAACTTATTGAAGTTAACGAAGACAATCTGATTAATATTCATATTCCTGACAACCATTCATTTCAAAGTACAACAAATTTGGATGACCAATCTCTAGTTGACGACGATGTACATGCAATTCGGTCAGATCATGATGAGGGAATATACATATGATGAATCCATATCTTTATGTATGAATTTCTATGATTACTATTACATGTTTTGTTAATTTATATGATATTACATTAGTCTTTTATTAATATTTAATGTTGTTATTTATGTTGACAGATATATGGCTGATCATTCACAGTCTTCAGGGGATGAGGCTCCCCCAACCAGATCCACTAGAGGACCCACTAGGATGAAACAACTATTGCTCAGGAAACAAAGTGGTGAAAGAACTCCGGTGAACGTGAATGTCACCACGGGTGTGGCAACTGGCCGCTATGCAGATGACTTCCGATCATACCTTGGAGTGGTGGCACGTGATAAAATTAGCATTCTCGTTCCATCTTTTGATCATGTGTCCGAGGTTGATCGGAACGTTATTTGGAACGATATATTGGTAAGTTAATTAATAGCATTTGAATTAAAATTTGTTTATATTGATAATTTTGAACTAATACAACTTTATTATGTTTATTTCAGGTGACTTTTGACATTCCAAATGTCGCAACACTTAGAAATAAGTGTTCGTCAACTGTTGCAGAAAATTTCAGGAACTTTAAAAGCAAGTTGACATCAAGATACATCTATGGACACCTTAAACATAAGACTCCATGTAGAACATATAAGTCCATTGATGAGGAGACTTGGCGGCTTTTTAAAGAGAGTCGGTTGTCAAAGGAATGGCAGGTTAGTATAGTTGATATTATTCAATTCCTCATTAACAAATATATATCATATGAACTAATTAATTCATGTGTGTGTGACAGGCAATTAGAAGCAAAGCACAAGGAACAAGTGCTCATAACAAAAACCCCCACCTATTATCTCGTGGTGGGTATAGGAAGCTTGAGGAGAAACTCCTCAAGCAAAAGGCAGATGCTAGACCACCAACTCAGGGTGGTAGCCCTCCTCAGCCTCCTTCTCCACCGTCTAGACATGAGAAATGGAAGTTGGCCCGTATGCGACCATCGGGCACCTACTCTTCCGAAACTACACGAGAGATTTCTGAAAGAATTGTAAGTTATCACTCTTCCTAAAATAATAAGTATTCTCATTATACATACTACATTAAACTATTTTAAGAATAATGGTGTTTTGTAATGTTACAGGACGCCTTGGTTGAGCAGAGCTCCCAAGGCCAATTCACTCCAGAGGGTCGCCAGGATATTCTTGCTGCTGCGACTGGACGACCTGAGCACCCTGGACGTGTACGTGCTGCAGGTTCTGGAGTAGGAATTAAAGATTATTTTGGGAGCTCTTCTCGTCAGCATTCATATTCATACAACGATACACAATGGATGACAGAAGAGATCACAAAAAAGGTCCGAGAAGACCTTAGAGAGGAGATCAGGGCCGAGGTTAGATCAGAGATGAGGGCTGAATTCCAAAGCATGTTCCAGGAGCAGTTTCAGAACATGCGCGCGGTGCCATCTCCTATAGAGGAACATGTTATCCCTGCCCCTCCCACAGGTAAACCTAATAAACATTTATGTGCAATTATTTCTATCTTTTGTATAATCTAACATTTACTCTAACAGGAAGAAGCGGGAAAGGAAGTTGTTCCGCATCAGCCATCCCAGAGGATGACATGGACGATGGTAGTCCATGTCTGCTATACATTTTAGATGATACTAAGATGGTGCTGGTAGCTCGAGGAACAGAGTTTAGGACAGCGACTGTATGTCATGGTATGCAATTATTAGAGGATGAGGTGAAGGTCTCAGTGGATGAAATGATCGTACCAGATGCCATGGTTCCTCTGTCCACGGAAGAGATTTTCATTATGGAACAAGCATATAAGTCGTTTATCAGTTGGCCTAAATTTTTGGTTAAACCAGTTTCTGACCCCTCGGTATGAAATTCTTCTTTACACTTCTCAATTTTAAAGGTTTTTAATGCTCTATATTACTTATCGTATCTTTTCATGTAACAACAGACACAGACGCAGGCACAGGAGAAGATTCATCTATCTGAGGAAGATCCTCTTGCTTCATTGCATCCACTTGCTGACATCCTTGATGATAAACCTTTGGAGGTTGAGTACGATGCTAATGTATTTGGGAGAGGCTCTGAGGTCCCAATATACCTTCATAGCCAAGATGTCCGTGAGCTTGCGTCGGGAACACAAGAGTTGAATATTTCAATTATTCAACTATGGATCATGTAAGTCTATGGGCAATTATTTATATATAAAATTGATTTATATATCAAGTATCCTTATATCAAAGTTAATTTTTGATTTCAGGTATATGTCTGTGGTCAGTAACAAGTTGGGGCGTTCAGATGATTATGGATTCGTTGATCCCCAATTAATTCATGAATCAAATGATTTTGAGCAGATCAACATGAATCTGATAAGAAGTTTTGCAAGCCGCAAGAAAATATACTTGTTGCCTTATATATCCGGGTAAGTGAACTTTGTTAACATAATAAAGTTCCATATGTGATTTTATTATTTAATAATTACGTTATTATGAATTTCAGGCGCCATTGGCAACTTCTTGTTATGTCTATGCAAGACAACACTGCTTTGTGGTTCTGTTCATTGCACAGGCCTCCTCCCCCACAACTCAAACAAGCAATTGATTGGTAAGAACATCAATGTTTGGACTTTCTTTGTTATATAAATGAATGCTAAAACCTTTTTTTATAAACAGTTCTATTCCAGCAACTATGATGATGGGTGGGAGATCAATTGCTAACAGTAGAAAGATTACTTGGATTTCTCTCAAGGTTTGACATATGCTAAAGCCATACTTTGTTATACTTGTTTTATTTTAATGTTAGTCACTAACTATTATCAACTGTGATGATATATTGTAGTGTAACAGACAAAATGGGTCATATGAGTGCGGATACTATGTAATGTATTGGATGACCCATATTGTTCGTTCTCACATCACAAGGAGCTGGGAAACGGTAATATTTAACTTTAACAAATTTTGATTTTTTCCCAAATGTTGAATTCATATACACTAATTAATATGAATTGTCTTTTGCAGAGATTCAAGACTACTACACCAGTTCCTGAGAAGCCACTACTATTCATTAGGAAGGCTGCTGCGAAGTCTATAATTAGATTATACAATAGCTCTTAGATTTAAACATTGCATTTGATTAGATTATATTTTCTTAGACTCTGTACTTTATTTGATGTTGAAATGCATTTGAACATGTATTTGTTATGTTGAAATTGAATTTCTGTACATGTTTTTATATGCAGGTCTGTTTTTGTGGTAGTGGATATCACAAAAACAGACCTGCACTTTTAAAAAACTGCAGGGGAATATGCCGCGGTTGTGACCTTAACTGCGGCATATAATAGACATATGGCCGCGGTTCTTGCACTAACCGCGGCATATGCTATTTCGTTTTAATTTTTTTTTTTTAAAAGACATATGGCCGCGGTTCTTGCACTAACCGCGGCCTATAGTTGCACTTTCTGTTGCGGTTGAATCGCGGCATATAGGAGAAAATTGTTTTTTTTTTTTCAAAAAAAAGGACATAGGTAGCGGTTCTTTGGAAAACCGCGGCATATTACGGAACCTATATACCGCGGTTATAACCGCGGCCTAAAGTCTCTGACTTACTACCGCGGCTGGATATGCCGCGGTTCATAAACCGCGACCTATAGTGAAAAATAACCGCGACAAAAGCCCCCCGCTGCACTAGTGACACAAGGTCGACAATTTAGAACAAACCGAAATACAATACAATTCAAACCGAACGTCTTTGAGACCGACATCAATAAATGAGAGAGTTCTCTTCAAATAAAGTGAGCGTCAGTACAAGACCGAACACTCCATGATGAATCAAGTGTCAGTGTAAGACCGAACACTTTCAAATAGATAAGACTGTTATAAAACGAACGGTTTCAGAATTCAGATACGATTTATGAAACTTAATATTTATCAAATATGAAATCCCTCTTACAAATCGAACGTTCAGTGGAAGACCGTACGTTCCGAATAACCAAGGTAATTAATTATGAAAACGAGTTCTCAGTTTATGACCGAGTACCTTCAATAACATAACAACGAACGTCCAGGGGAACAAATGATACGAGAATCAATATCGTAAACATGAGACTAAACAATCAGTCTAAGACCGAATGCGTTAAAGTCGAACACTCGGTATAAGACCGAGCGTTCTGAAATAGATCAACTATTACGACTAAATAAGCAAGTCATTTAGATTTCAATATAACAATACCAAAAACGATCGTACAAGGAAAAACCGAACGGTCCTAATGACCTTCGGTTTCAGATTTACATTTTCTCTAAGTTTATACTTATCATATTCTTCTTCAGAAAATCAAATCATATAATTCATCAATCAAACATGCATAAATCAAACATACATTCAAATCATACAGAAAATCCAAATTAAATCTTATAAGCTTCCCTTACCTCTATTCCAGCTAACTTCTAGTTCTACAACAAGATTGACCGGACGTCCAACTGCTCCGATTTGAAAACTGATCGGATAGGATGAAAGCTCTTGACACCAGGAGTAATAATTCTGGAGGAAGTTGATGATCGGAGATGAAACGGTGGTCGGAATTCTAGAGAGAAGATCTAGGTTTTAGAGAGAAGGAGGAGAAAATACAGATTTTCAGAATATTAGGTTTACTGAAGAAGAAGAAGATTGCATGCAGAAGTACTTGCATTGTTTTTCTTCTTACCTTAAATATGACCTCCAACACGAACGGTCGGCCATTCTTTGGCTGCCACCTGGTCTCCACTAAACACGTCCGGCTAATCCAAGAGCGCCACCTGGTTCCCACTTTCAGGGTTTTCCTGCTCTGCCGCCTCTGCACGGATTACGAAGGGCGGTAATTTAATGTTTGCAGAATTAGTCTCCCACTCACCAGGGGAGACCGGACGGTCGACACGTGGCCGTGTCTAATAATGCTTAATTAATGGGTTGTGACAATAAGAAATGGTGAACACGGTTGTTTTCACCACCGTTTCTATAGAGTTCTTTGAAAACAACAAACAAACTTATAACAAGGTAACATTTCTGTAATCATTTTTGAAAACAAGAAATAGAAACAAAGAAAGTTTTGCAAAACCAAACAAATCCTAAATGTTTCTAAGTTCTTTCGGCTCCAAGTCCTTGAAAACTACAAGTCAGCAATCATTACCTATTAGACTTCCAACATCAGTTCAAAACCCAGGTCAATTTTGAACCGTAGGTTCAGTTCAATCCAATGTAATTTTCAATTCAGCAGTTTAATGATTGGACAGTAATTTAACTTTACCCTTCCATCACGAATTTCTTCTGTGAACCTTTTCCTCCTCATGTCAGCCTCACCATTTGTCTACGATAATAGTATAGTAAAATTGACAATTGTGAAAATTATTCTGTATAGAAAATTGAGGCAGAAGTACTCCACCACATTTCCCATTCTCAAATGAGAAATCCTAGTTTCCATTTCCAGTAATCTCTCTGAATGCATTACTATGATATGAATAAATTCATAAAACAAAGTCTTTTCATTCCAGAGAAACAAGACTTCCTCTAAAAAACAAAAATCAGTGCTCTTGAAATCAAATAGTGAACTGCATCACTGGATGCAGCTACAGTATAACTGATGTCCACAACTGCATCAGAACCACCCTGCAATTGCACGATGGTTTCCATTCACAAAAATGTACGCAAGCTCACAACCATAGAATGGCAGCTGAGGATATTAGTAGGAAGCTTCTGCCATATGGTACGAGTAACGTTGTAAGGGATCAAAAGGAAAAAAGAACAAAGGTAGATTAGTGATAACCATACCATCAAGGTTCTAAATTAAGGTTATGATTGCAGTCATGATTGCCGTTGTAGTAGCAGCACAATGCAGTACTGAAGATGCGAGACATGATCGACAATTTAAAAGCATGAACCAACTACAGTTTAGAACAGGTATAATAGATCTAGAAGAAACCGTGATCAGCAACGAATCAATGGAGGATGCATCCTATTCAAAATAAGGAACATGTATTTATTGTAGACAAAATAAAAAAACCATGCAAACCTATATTTATTACATGTGATTGTACAGAAGTACAAGCAAGAAGAATAATCTATTGCCACTAAGTTTTCTCTGCCTGACCAACATGCCCCATCGGTTCTGAATGATTATTTGCACTCCGTATATTCCACCAAAATTTGCTAAGGTCATTGGGTTTCCCTTCATTCTTTCTGCCATCAGAATCCTTTCTTTCTGACTGCACTTCCTGTGTTTCTGATGCACCAGGATCCTCTGTCAAGAACTGTTCCCAGAATACATCATTAACTCCAGTCGCTGCGACAGTGATTCCTGCAGGTTGATCTTTTGATGCAACTGGATCTGGGACAGCAGCTACAGTTGGCTCAGAGTTCATATCAATTCCAGATGATTTAGGCCGAATTTCAACATCTAATTGAGCACAAGATATGGATGGACTATCAGCACAACTTGTAGATTCATCAACATCCATGTTTGACTGAATTTGGGCGAAGTTGTCTCCAATATCATGTGCAATAGCCTCCCAAAATGCCACGGATGATTCAAGCTGATCCAATCGCTCCACATTTAATGTCAAGACAGCGGTATTATCTGCATTTTCTCTTGGTAACATTTGAGAAGTTTCAATAGCATCTTCAATACTAGCTTCTTCATAGTAGTGGCCACTTCTCGGTAACCTTCGTTTTCTATCCATAGTTTCGGTCAGAGGCAAGATATTTACAGCAATCACAGGTTTCTGCAATACATGAGAAACCGAAGAAACCATCTTGTGTTGCTTTTGTTCTAACTTTTCCAACCTATCGTTTGAGCAATGTACTTGTATCTCGTATGTCTGCCACTCGTGCTGAAATTTCTGCAATTCGGCTAGAAGTCGCTCTTTATCATGTTTAAGCTTCTCTATTTCATTAGTAAAACTCTGCCTTTCTGATTCCCCTAATGGGCCCTGTACTTGGAGATTCTGCAAAGAATGGCTATGAACCGGCTTTCGTCTATGAATGTTCTTCATAAGATGAGGTTGCCCTCTTACAAAATCATCATTGGCAAATTCCCATTGTTCCGGGTCAATTTTTCTAAAACCCTGCTCAAATAAAGAGGCAACAATTCAGTTTAAGCAACCAAAAGCAGAACAGAGCAATACAAACAACACAAAGACAATTAGCATTCACATCAACAATTCCAAGATGGCAAGATCAAATTTGCTTACATATGTGTTGAGCTGCCTGATGAAACTCGAGAAATTGTTGTGCTTAAAGAATCTAGGCAGCAAATCCCTAGCAAATTCTGGAGGATTCCACACAACGAAACTTTTACTAGAGGCACTCCACGAAACAATTGAATTCGTGGAAGGATCATCAACCATCTCATAAGTCTTCGCCAGGAAAGGGGGCAGGGCACATGAACTACCCAGTGCCTCATCCATCACTCAAACCAAACTTCAATCAACCCCACTCACAAATCTCAGCCTCCCAGATTCAAAACCCAAACACAAAATCAAACTCCAAACTCTCAAAAGAAGTCAACCCTTAATCCCCAATGGGACATTCCATAGAACCTACCACCAAAAAATAACCTTTTTTTCTTCCCAAATCTGACCCAGACAAAATCCAATAACACAAAATTCCCACTTTCAGCAAAATTAATAATAGCCAATTATTGCAAAACCCCATTTGCCAAAGGAGAACAACCCATGACCCATTATACCAACAAAACCACGAGGCAGAAAAAGTTTTCAACTTTCTCTCCTCTGCTAACCCCAAATACCCAGACAAACAACGTTTGTTCTCGGACAAATTTTACAGAAGAATCGTGGGTTGAATTTCCCCAAATATGTTAACGTAGTATTCTTCTTTCCCTGGATGGGAAAAATTGAAGAAGCTTGCACGTAAAGCAACAGTAATTAAATTATATAAAAGAAAAATGGCAATTACGCTATTGGAGCTTTGCACCTGAAAACGGGGAGGGAGAGAGAGCAGAGAAATCGCAGAGAAGAAAAAGAAGGGCTCCTTCTGTTTCTGGGTGATTCCAAATTTCTAATTGCTCGGATCCTTTGTTCAATTTTCCAGTTTTGTTTATGGGGTTGAACGAGGGTCAACGCGTGTTTGATTTGAGAAAGGAAGGGTACCAAAGGATTAACAATGAAAATAAAAGTGAACAATGAAAGTGGAGATGTAATAAAACAAGAACTAGGAATAATATCTGATAATATTATACTTGAATTCACAAAATCAAATTGAAATACTAAGATCTTATCTTGATTTGTAGTAATATACTATGAGAATTAGAATGAATGATGTTAACTTTTCCTTTAGTAATGAGTATATATATATATATATATATATAGATATATATAAGTGAGACATTATTAAAATGGAAAAATAAAATTACAATACATTAAATACTACTATTTAATTAAAGTTAAACGTTTAGTAGTTCAATAAATATTTATATTTAATACTTCATTAAAGCATATTTAATTTTAACTGACATTTTATTTAATACGAATCATTCATTATTATTGCATTGATTGAAGATAATTTTTGAAAATTGTGTGTAATTGGTTCAAGTAATTTGAGAAATTTATAGAGAAAGTTTGAAAAAAAATATTTATATTCAATATAATAAAAATGCTAAATTAGTCCTCTGTGTTACTTTTTTAAGGTTATTTTATTTATTTATTTTTGTAATTAAGTTTTATGAAAAATTGATTCAATTCAATCATTAAATTTGTAGAATGATATTAAAGACATAATATGTGTAAGTTTGTAAATTTTTATTTTTTTTATTTTTATTTGCATTTTATTTACGTCTTAGGTTTATATCGTGTTAGTGTCAAGTAATATTATTAATGTCAAAGTGTTAGTGTTACTTTTAGGTGATAGTATTAACATTAAGTATTATTGTTATTGTCTTATATTTAATTTAATCTTTATAATTACTTTTTAATTCAATTCATTCTAAATATTATACTAATATTTTTATTAAAATTGATATTTTTATTAAATATTTTAATAATTATTTTTAAACTAACTTTAACATATTATTGGATTCTATTTAAATAAATTACTTTTAATCTTATAAAAAATATATATTAATCATAAATTAGTTCAAAATACTTACTCATTTTTTAATGAAACTTAAATTTATTTAATAAATATAATAACATTTATAAAACATATTTTCGGATAATTTTATTGATTAAGATAAATTTTTATATATCTAAAACCAATTTAAATGTATTTATTACAAGAAATTAATAAATAATACATTAATCATAATTTTTATATTTTAAATAATTTATAATTATATTCTTTAATTTCAATTTTATATGGATGATTAAGAAAAATGTGGGTATAAAGATCTAGAAAAAAAAAATCTTTTAATTTGTTTAAAATTAATAAAAATATCAATATAACATTTAAAAAAAAAAAATTTTAGCCTCATTTTAGAGAGAGGTAAGATTGCTCTATTTAGAAAAAGTTGATACCAAATTGAATCAAAAAGTAAATATAAAAATTGAATTGAATATAAGACAATAACATTTGGTGTTAATACTCACATGTGACACTAACATTAAAACATGGTATTGGCACGATCCTATCATGTGTATCATATAACACAACGTTAACTTCACATATAAACATAAAAACTTGAAAAAGAACTTGAAAAAGTAACACTATAAATTGACATGTGACATGTCTTTAATGTCCTTGATACAAATCTAACAGAAAATATCTAATTGAATCAATTTTAAAAAGAAGACTTAATTGAAATAAAAGAAAAACAAGGGAACTTGCTTGAATAAATTCAACAAAAATTGAAACTAAAAGACTAATTTAACCTATAATATAATTTTAATATATTTCACTTGTAGTATATTAAAAATATTATAATCTTACAGGCAAAATCTTTAAAGGTTAATTTTGTTTAAATTGCATTAATAATTAAGATAATCCAATTTATATTTAGTTTTTATTACATATGATGTTTGTTTATTAGAAAACAAAATTTAACTTTTTAATGTAATTAATTTTATAATATTTTAATGCGATTAATTTTATAATAAGTATTTTGTTATGAAATATAAAGCTAATCATATAGAAAAGAAGAAAAAAAAAAGAAGAGACCATAATGAAATATAAAGCTAATCATATAGAAAAGAAGAAAAATAAAGAAGAGTCCATACAGAGAATTGTGACTAATTTTATATATCTTAATATTTTGAGGAAAAATTCTATTTATTATCTAAATGATACAAACACAATAATAGTTACAAATAATTAATACAAATAGCTAAATCTCATAAAATCAATCATATGAGAAATTATAGCAAATTAATGAATAATTTTTTATTTATAATACTTTTTCTTGGATGCCTATTATTAGAGATTGTGTCTTGTTGAAATCTTACTAAGAAAAATGCTTTAAGATACAAGCTTAGTAAGAAAAAAGAGTACGTTATTATTTATTTTTCAATATAATATTGTTCATCACATATTCTATTTCTCTCTCCCATATAAACTCACATCAAGATGAAGTCCAATCTTATGAACTAATTGTTCTAAAGTTCTCTTTTTTAGCAAAGTCTCCGTAAATAGATCTGTCATATTTTCACATGAATGAATCTTTTGGATCTATATCACCCTTTCAATTGAACAATGCCCTATTATCTTCATATATGGTTGTTGATTCCATTTTTCTCGATGATAGACCATAAGTTTGTCCACATGTTGAATTATAGACTTTAACTAACACATTCAAGACTTACCTTGTGTAATGCTAAAATTTTTGCATGATTTAATGATGTTGTTGTTATGATTGTTTTCATAGATTGCCATGGAATTATTGTGCCACCACATGTGAACAAATATCTTGTTTATGATCTATCATTACGAGGATTTGATAAATAACTTGCATTTACATAACTCATTAGAACTTATTTTGAATCATTTCGATAAAATAAACATATATTCATAGTACCCTTAAGGTAATGAAGTATATGTTTTACTCTAGTCAAATGTCATGTCTTCTTGTAAGTGAAGAATATATATAGTTTAACAAATTAATAGTAAATGTTATATCAAGTTGAGTATAATTAGCAAAATATATCAGTGCTCCTATAAAACCAATATTTGGTACTTCTAGACCAATGTTACAAAATTGGAAAGTGTACCAAATCGTACAAATAATAAAGTAGATAAGTTTAGATATTGTTTTCCAAAAAACTTGAAAAATTATGTTTATCCAATAATTAAAGCTAAAAGAACTTTTAAGTAATGAAAAGTAATGATTTTTAATTATAAATAATTCTGAAATTGTAGAAAGAAATTAAATTTATTTAATGAAATATATGATAAAAACTTCAATGGGTTAGGTTTCATTATTCAATTCCATTCAAAAGCAACAAATAATAAACTTCTAATTCCTACTCAAGCATTCATACTACATGTAACAAGCATTAATATCTTAGCAACAAGTCTAAACTTTAATAATAGAAACCCCAATGTCTTAACTATTTTTATTATATGTTCGCATTAAGTTCAACAGTATGGTGTTTTGAATGACTAATTGTTTCACAAATATGTCTAAGATGTGTAATCTATTAATTTTTTTATCCCAATCAAGTTTCTCAAACTATTTTTCAATCAAGTAGTACTAGCAAATATGTAGAAAATAATCATGTAGTTAAGAACAAGAATAGAATGCAAGAGAGGTGGAAAATAAATATATTGAATAGTAAAATCACAAAGATTTAAGATACATTACATCCAACCCCATGAATAAAAGAGTTTATTACTCCTACACATTCTAAACACTAAAAAAAGAATAATAAGCAATGTCTCCATAATGAGTATTTGTCATATCTTTCTTAGAGTTAGTTTCCTATGTTCCAAGGATGTGTTTTTCTAACTTTCTTAAACCTCCTATTTATAGAATCTAAGTGAGTTTGCTCGAATTGGACCAAGTCTAAAAATAATAATAATAATAATACCTATGAAAGATAATAATAAACAAAATAAAAACAATGATAATGTCAATTATCAACCAAGAAGTCCTTCATCATTTTCTTGAAGTCTAAAAGGGCTTTTATTAACATCTAACAACCTCACAACCTTTTAGAGTGCATAATAGATATGACTTATCCATTATATAGAACATTTTAAGTACCTTTACTGTATAAGTCTCTTGATGTACAAAAGCTTCTTTATTTAAATACATAATATGTAATCACAAACAAGACTTTGTTCATAAGGAGTTCCAATGATATTTATGTCATCTACATAAACAACAATTATGGCACATTCATTTTCAGATATTTTCATATAAATACAAGGACAAATAGGATCATTTTTATATCATTCTTTTAACAAGTACTCAGTAAGACCGTTATACCACATACATTGTGATTGATTCAATCCATAAAGGGATTTGTTCAATTTTATTGAATAATCATCTTTAGAATTTGCATTGTTGGGCAAATTAAATCCTTAAGGGAGTTTCGTATGAATATCATTCTATAGAGAAACATACAAATAGGTTGTAACAACATCGATTAAATGTATATGCAGACCTTTTTGTGCAAGTAGGCTAATCAAATATCAAAATGTTGTTGTATCCAATACTAGTGAATATCTCTTCAAACATCAATATGGGTTTTTCTGAAAAACCTCAAGCAATTAATTGTGCTTTTGTATCTAACAATTTCACTTTTCTCATTTTGTTTGTGTGCAAGAATCCATTTGTACCTAATGGGTTTTTACACCCTCAGGTGTGCGAACTACAGGTCTAAAAGCCTTTCATTTAGTAAACAAATCTAATTATGCTTCTATTACATCTCTCCATTTTGGCTAATTATTTCTTTGTAGATAATCAATGGTCATTGATTCTTGATCCTCATTGTCACTTATAACATTCATCGCTATATTATATGCAAAATTCTTGTTAATGTTGACTTCATTTTGGTTCCATATATCTTATTCATGACACAATTTATTGAGATCTCACCATTTTCAACAATTTCAGGTACTTGATGTTCTTTGGAATCGAATAATTAATTATGTCAAATAAATATTTTTGGATTTCCACCTTTTTTATTTGGTCATCTTGCCTTTTAGCTCCTTTTCTCATTCAAGGATTTTTATCTTTGGAACCAATAGGCCTACCACGCTTCAAGCGTGTCTTTGGAACCAACAAGCTTATCACGCTTTAAGTGTGTTGACTGCAAAACCAACGACAAGTGCATCGGTCGCAGCATAGCAAGTGATAAATATCTTTCTCTTCCAAGGGGCTTGTGCAACACATGACAATTTTTCCTTTTATAACTCAATTAGACATCAAAGTGCACAAAACAACACAAGAAACTCTTTTTGGTATTTTATCAAATAGTTGGTGTGCAAGGAATTTAACATAGAGTATTTACAATTTGTTAAGACTAGAATTCATCAATTTCATTCTCATGCATTCACAAAATCTCAATTCCATCCAATAGGTGTTGAATTTCAGTTCTAGGTTCAATTCATATTTCTCAATACATCAAGAACCACAATTCATACATGGGTGATAAATCCAAAGCAAGCATTAAGCATAAAAATTGAATAATAACATGAATTGGAAAAGCATATAGCATTATAACATCACAAAATACATAAGAATTCCATGTTTTACAACTAATCTCAACAAATAGGAAAAGCCCTCCATGGTGGAGAACTTAGGGTTCTACAAAATTGAAGAGATAGGGAAGAAATTGGAACCAAAGAGAAGATGCAAAGCATTTCCCAAGGTTCTTGGTAACTTCTCCATGCTCCATTTGTGCCTCCCCTTCGCAATTTCATCTCCAATTCGTGACCCATCCTCTTCCTCAACCCAAAAGGGGCAAAATCACCATTGATGAAGCTTAAAGACCCAAGGAGGAGTGGGAGAGCTTCCCAACACCCCAAATACCCTCCAAGGGCCTCTCCCAATCTCTCTAGGTAAAGAATGAAGTGTAAGAGGAGAAGAGTAACCAAAAATTGCAAGATCCATGTTTAAATAACCTATTTTGACACATCAACACCGTCAGCGCTCAGCCCCCTTCTTGGGGCGCCCGGGCACGAGAAATGCGAACCAAATGGGGCTCAGCGCCCTTAGAGGGGCGCCCAGGGAGAAATTTTGATAGCAAAATGGCGCTCAGTGCCCTTTGTTAAGGGGCGCTCAGCGCAAGCACACTAGAAATCAGCTTTTGTGCAGTTTTTGCGGGTGGCGCTCAACCTCCCTAAACCAGGGGGGCTCAGCCTGATTTTTCTGCACTGCATTTTTTCTCTTTTTCTGCAGATTTGCTTACTCTAAAGGCGTTTAACATGGATATCTTCTTCAAATTGATCTTTTATTGTCCCAAAACATGTTTTCTTGAGTTTGCTTGTTTTCCTCCACTAGAATTGATTCCTATTCTTTTATTTCACACACTCAAATAAATATATTAGAGGTAAAAAACAAGCACATACTGAATAAAACACAAGAAAACTAGAAAACACACTGAACTTCAATGTAAAAGCTATGAAAGAGTTGAATTATTCACAAAATATATACACAAAACATGTAAAATCAACCGTTTTCAAAGTGTGTCTTTCGAACCAATAAGCCTACCATGCTTTAAGCGTGTTATGAATTAATATCAATTCCATTTGGAGAATTAGCAGCTAATATATGTGATTTAGTTACCCTTTTTTGTGTTAGTAAAAAATTCCAATAATTGATTGATAATTTTGTAAACTATCCTTTGAACCTCTAGTTCATATTCTTTTGTAGGAGGATCAAGACAAGATAATGATAATTCATTTTGACCAATATCATTTTCCAATTGTTTTCTTTCTCCCCCTAATGATGGAAAAACTTATTCATCAAAATGACAGTTGACAAATTGAATTGTAACTAAGGCTCTTCTTGATGGTTTGAAATATTTTATTATTGATGGAGAATCATATCCAACATATATTCTCAATCGTCTATGAAGACCCATCATAGTCCTTTTTGGTGGGGAAATTAAAATATATACAACACATTGAAAAATTCTTAAATGAGAAATATCATTACTAACTGAAAACCAATTGTAATAGAGTATTTGTGATCATTTATTGGCTTGATGCGAATTAATATATCAGTAGCAAAATTGCATATCCCTAAGTAGCCATTGGAAGATTAGCTCTCATATGTAAACGTCTTGCAACCAGTTTTAGACATTTTATTGATGATTATGCAAGTCCATTTTGAGTATGCTTATGTGTTACTAGATGTTTGACTTCAATTCCAATTATAACATACAATACTCACGAAAAACATGAGATGTAAATTCACCATCATTATCAATACTCTTAATTTGATTAACTATGCTAATAACTTTGCAAATGTCTAGTTATGAGTTAATAATAAACAAATATGTGACCATATAGTTGATGCATTAATTAAAACCATGAACTATTTAAATGATCCATATGAAGGGTGTATTGGACCACAAATATCACCATGTATTCATTCTAAAAATGAGATTGACTCAAATCTAATTTTTCTGGTGATGGTCTTATTGTCAACTTTCCTTTGTGAACATGTAGTACATGAGAAATCATTGGAATGAATAATTTTTTACTTTTAAATGAGTGTTCATATGAGTTTTCAACTATTTTTCCCATCACGATAGATCCAATACGATCCAACTAATCATGCTAAATAAGGAATTTATTTTGATTTGTAAACTTATGATTTATAATGACATGCGTTTCAATTGAACTAATATATATGTAGAACAAGTCTTAAAAGAAGTTTGATAATTTCTCCAAATCCAGTAAAATAAAGATATTTCATATTTCCTTCATTGTTTGTCTTAATATTATATCCATTTAGACGAATATTCTTGAAACTTAATAAGTTTCCATTAGACTTCTTGGTAGAACTACAATAACTCTTCAAAAGCCTTCAAATATTTTATAGTACCAAAAATAATTTTAATATTAACTTTTCGCATAAAAAACAATAACAATTGAAATTAATATAATAAATTTAAAAGTGATAACACCTTATTGCGCAATAATTACATATATTAATAAAAAAAATATAAAAAAAGAACAAATATAAAATATCTTTAAAAAAAACTGTATAAAAAAATGGTATAAGTTTTTATCCATTATCCTGGGTAATGAAGTGCAGTAAAATAAGTGTTATATTATATCTATATTCTATTCCATTCTATAATTATCTGTCTATATTTCCAAACCTCGGGTTGTTTGAAAATGCATATCTTCTTTAATATTAATAAATTCCTTTCAATTAAAAATAAGATCAGGATTTTTTTATAAATTAATTTATACACATAAACTATTTCTTTTAAAGTACTTATGGAAAAAAAAATTGTTATGACATGGACAATAGTGTCAACAAATTTAATAGCTCTTCTCCTAATGTAAAAATTGACACAGTATAAAAATAAAATAATAAGATAATTATAAAAAATAAATTTTACATTTTTTTTGAAAAAGAAAAGTAAAAAAAAAAATATTGTAAAAACTCCGTGTTTATCAAAATATCATTTTTCTTTACCATTAAGCCAACAAGTCACAACTCCAGTTGTTTCTAGTCAAACCTATTGGCTCAGTAATCATTGCAATAAGCTTTTACAAAACTCAGAATCATCACCAACAAAGTAAAAAGATCCTTTTAGACGCTTTTCTTGGTCACTTACATTGTCACGTTGGTTGCAATATGTGGTACAAGTTTTCCGGACAGAACATGTCTGATATCTGGTACTGATTCCAGAGGGGATAAACTTATCCTGTTCATTATTTCGGCTCAAACTTTCTTTAAGATTCGATTTCTATGCATAAACTTCCATGATTGCATACTTGCAATAGGAAAATAGTAATGGCCTTTAATCATTTTAGGAAACTACTCATGGCCTACAACTATTTTAAGCATCTTTTCTATCTTTTAATGATGCTGTGCATTCTGCATTGGATTGGAGAATGGCAGAATATACTACATCACTAATTCCTTTTTCCTTCTCTAAGGCATCGATTCCATCTCATATCACCATCGAGAAAAATAGCCGTCATTTGACTCAAAACTTTGGTCCAATCTGCATATCACCTTCCAACAAAGGTTGGAGTGTCCAACTGAAACTGGTATCAATACTCCAGTATTTTCAACAGTGGAGAATCCGAATACAAAGCCTAACCAATCCTTTTCGTCTTTATTCTTTTCTAATGTTTCTTCTGCTGGATGAATTCATACTGTGTCCTTCAATACCAGATAAAAAGAATCACAATGCTCCTTTTGAAGCACCACAAATCAATGAAAGAAATATCATATGATATTTAAAGTCAGACTTGAAAAGAAAAAAGAAAAAAACAGTTTACCAAACAGAAACAGATGATCAGGTGTATTAGAAAAGAAACCCTTTTGGCTAAATTTATGCTACTTCTTCAACTTGTTCCTTAAAATCAGAATGGTTAAGCTCCATTAAAACAAGCACCAAATTCTGCCATTCTAATTTTAAGCTGTGCTTTGTTTGCATAAATTATCAGCCAAAGACAGAAAACTCACCATCCAAACAGCCAAGGGTATGCTTGATATGTTGTTGTCACAACTTTTAAGACACAATCAAAGTAGGAGTCTAGGTACATGTTTTATTTTAAGTCAACCAAACTTAAACATGAATTCATAATTCATGTTAAAGCTTGAGTGGACCTCGCTCTGTCTAACCTTTTGAACGTCTAAACTATACACACACTGTAACTTGCAGATAAAATTCAAATTGATGACAGAAGAACGGAACTTTCATAGTCAAAAATGAAAAGGGTCTGTTTAGGCGCCGTCGTGTCAAACAAGGAACCTTCAACTTTCCACCCTGGCCACAAGTTTTCAGGTTAAGGTTTCTGTTATTACATAAGAGATCAAGAAAATGATGTTGTTGAAACGAGGAAACCATCTCATTCAATTATTTATTAATCATTAGACCTTGATGAGACGGGTTAACTAATATTTGGAGTGAATGTACGTACTAAAACACCCTAATGCATACTTAAATTAATAGTTTCAGACAAGATTTACAATACAGAACATGTTCTAAAATAAATTTGACTACTATAAAGATGTTATCTTTTTCTGAGAATATAAAAATATTGTTAATGTATCACAGAATTTTAAAAACAGTAAAGTAACTCAAACCAAGACCAAACTCCTCCAAGTTTTAATATTTAAAAACTAAAACCCCACCCACATGACCTGACACAGCACAGTGAGGTGCAGCCAGCCCCAGTTTCAATCATTCAAACAAAGACCGTCTTTCCAACAGCATCCGAAGGTCCACTCTTCAATATCAGCTCTGGTTCTGTTATGTTGTGGGAAAGAAAGTGATGCGGCTTAGCATTAACCATTTTGAAAGGTGAAAAAAAAAAATCTGTTTTTTAGGTTTGAATCATTTATTCCATGGTGTTGAAGTCCAAGGCAGTGTTCCTTGTCCTCTTGCTCCTTTTCTGCCACCCCTTTTGTGGGTTGGGGGAGGATTGGTCTACACGGAGACTCAGCAGCAGGCATAAGGTAATCCCCGGTTGTGGAGAGCTGGTGTTGAAGTCAGAGTGCTCAGAGAACTCAAAGTGCAGGTGGTGCACCAGTGAAGACCTTGATGACATGTGCTTCTCTAAATCTGAGGCATTGCGGTTGCCTCACCAGGTTTTCTCTTGTGCCATCTCTGAGATCAGATGATATCAGATCTATTCTCTCTTGGATCTGTGTGCTGTCTACCTAACAGATTTCAGGAACTGTTGTTTTGTTTTTTTGTCTTGTTTTATGTATGACTTGATAAAGTGTGGAGAGGGAGGTGTATATTTGGTTTTTGTTGCCGTGTTGTTGTATATTCAGTCTATGTTTTTCTTCAAACTTAAAACATGGTTAGATTTGGGTGAAGATAGAGAGAAAATGACCACATTTCTGTTGCAAAAGCTTCATTCTAACGTCTGAGTAGTTCTTCCCAGTTCTTTTCCGGGCCTTTGTGTCTGTGTCTGTGGTGGGTGGTGGCCAACAATGTAAAAGCTTCCATACAAAAAGCTAAAAAATTCATCATATGTAAATATCAGTTTTTCTTTAAAAAAAAAATTGATGATGAAATGAACATTTTGTCTTGGTTCTTTTAGCTCCAGGAAGATTAGATTGCCCATTTTCATTATTAATAGAAGAAATACCTGATTTCATTAGAAAACCTGTTTTGAAATCAAACTCCCTGATATTGTTGAAGTCTTGGCCTGGGAAGAAAATTGTATTTATCTTTTTATGTTAACTGAACGTTTTGGTTTGGACTAATGTGTCTGCTCTGTTGCAAATTTTGATGATGGTTGGTAGAATTGAAAGTGGGAATTCCAGAAACACTAATGATTTAGATGAGAATGTGTATCTTAGTGAATTGTCAATTTTGATCTTATGAGCACCACTTCTATTTTAAATCTTACAAAGCAAAATTTAATAGGAATACTATAACAGTGATCAAAATTACCTCAAGATATAATGCATAGATTTCTAATTTCAGAGCTTTTAGTTATCTTGTACTATCAAGGTTCACAATGGAAATCAAAGTTACATTATCAGAACTCTCTAACATTTTCAGTTTTCACTTCTACACTTGGTCTATATTCCAATCCAAAGTGTTTCATGTTCTTGATCTTCATCCAACAATCTGCAGAAACGTTCTGCTGAGAATTACTGACTGGTATTCAGGGAAGGGAATAATAGGCTACTATAATAACAATAACAAAAATAATAATTAATCGTTAATCATCATTGTGTAAAAGTTTTAGTAAAATATTTTGAGATTTTATATTTCCTGGTCTATTTAAAAGTTTAAATTCATTAGTCAACTTATAAGTTGAGTTATGATAGCTATTGGTATGTCTTAACACAGAGTAGACTTTGAATCTAATAATCTTAGACTTGCCGTGACAATTTTGCTAATACAAAAAATAATAATCGTTGCTGATATGACCAAGAAGTTGCTTGCAAGTTTCAAAGAGCAAATAAATGAAATAATAATCGTTGCTGATAGACGGATTGCTTACTGTGTGGTTATAAACTAAAAATAGAAAATATCACTCATGAAGTTAAAAAAACACTCGAGAATGTGTTCAGTAAAAAAAAAAAAAATCAAATTATAAATGGATTAAAAAATTATATGTAAGCTTTATTTAGTTTGAACAAATAAATTTTAAATTTGGCTCGTTTTGGATGTATGAATGAAACTCACATTTTTACATCATAATTTGTCCAAATACACATGTTTAATTCTATACATTAGTTTGCATCTCTACTCAAACCAACTAGTGTCGTTTTTTTTTTCTTCCAATAAAACACAGTTCTTTTTTCTCCATATAAATAAGAAACGGGCCCAAAAAGACCCAAAGAAAAATAAACTCTCAAATGTTTTACTTATTTATTAACTTTTACTTCCTGCTCCCCATAATTTCTCACGCACTCCCCCAATTTTTCAGAATGATAATTTATCTTTAGTAAAAGTAACTTCAGGATTAGGTGTTCTGAAATTTTTTTCAAAAAAATATTTCTAGAATTTTTGAAATAAAATTTCCAAAAAACATGAAATGTATTTTGAAAAAAAGATTTCTGAAATAAGATTTCCTGAACAACCTTTCTGGAACAATATAATATATCTTTCCATTTTGAATATCCCACATAAAATACAATCTAAAAGAGTTTTCCGAAACACATGAAATATATTTTGGAAAGGACTTTCCAAAATGAGCTTTTATTTTCATGTTTTCACTCTTTTTTCTTCCTCTCTTCTTTTGTCTTTGAAATAGCAGCGATGATGAAAGTAACGACAGTGGCAACAATAATAAAGGTATTTTCTAATAGTGTGGGAGTTCAATTAGTAATCAGGTGGGTGTAGAAAAAATAGACTTATTAATTTGGGTTTGAACAAGAGTGTTCTCATTCTGTACCCCACTATAACTAACTATACTACAATATTAATAGAAAAAAATTATAATACTTTTTCTCATTTTACAATACCATTGTTGCCGTCGTCGCTGAGGAAAAAGATTAGAGAGAGAACACTTTACGAAAAAAATCATTTTAAAAAACTCACTTTTGAACACAATTCATGTGTTCTAGAAAGCTTGTTATGGAAAACTCGTTTTAGAAGACATTATATATATATATATATATATATATATATATATATATATATATATATATATATATATATATATATATATATATATATATATATATATATATATATATATATATATATATTCTAGAAAGTTTGTTCCAATATGCATTTAATGTGTTTTGAAAAACCTATTTCAAGTTTTTTAAAGTTTTATTCTGAATATCTTGTTCCATAAATTATATTCTTAAAATTTTTGAAAATTTTATTTCATAATATTTTCCAAATAGGTAGTCCAAAAATAACTTCTACCAAAAATAAATTGATCATTTTAAAAATTATGATTGTGCAAGAAAATACTATGGAGATACATAAAGAAAAAGCCTTTAACACATTTGAGTGGATATGAGGAAAAAATATTAGTGTATGTGAAGTTGTTTGGATTAAGAAAAAAATTGTGAGAAATAAAAAAATTTGGGATGAAAGTTTGAGTGATATGATAGGTTTTATAGATTAAAAAATGTTTTAATTGATAAAATAAAAGATACTATTTTACCCTTAGTCATACAAATAATTTAAAATAAAATATAATTAGTGTTAATTGTATTAAAATGAAAATTATATTATAATTGTTTTCATCCTCTATTGAGTGACATCGTTAAGACCTATCATCATACATCCAAGATATTGTCTATTTTGGAGTGTGAAAATTTTTCACGATTTTGTTCTTAAAAAGCACTTTAGAGGATAAAAGAAGGAAGAAATATTTAAATTGTCTTAGTCTTTGACTTCTAATCAATGTAAAACTATTGAGTGTGGTAGAAAGATTGGTACAACTCTCTGATAGCCAGTTTTAAGTCATATTTGAGTGATATAATAGTTGCTAGATTATATTAGTTGCTTGTTGAATCCAAAAATGTTGTAAACGAAACTAAAATGTTCTTAAAATTAAATTAATTACATAATCAATTAAGATTAATTTTTATGTAAGAAGGATTCTGAGTATAGGTTTTATATAGACAAATCTTATAATCCTAACACATGATATTTTAGTAAAATTATAACTAAGGTTGCTAGAAACTGGACATAGATTCTTAAAGAATTAAACCAGTATAAAACTTGGTGTTTTTTTCTCTTTCTTTTATTATCTTTTTGTATCCTGGTAATTGTAAAAAATCCAAAAGTTAAACATTCTACCATACACATGCTAATTGATGAAAGATGTTTTGAAACTAATTTTAAAAATTAAAAAGATTCAAATTATTGAAAAATCAATCCACTCTCCTCCATTGGAAAATATTAACAGCTATTATTTTAATATTAAATAGGGTGAGAAATCAAGATATTTTGTTAACATAAAAGTAAAAATCTAAGTATGCATACTCAATTAAAAAAATTTACATTTTTTAGGATCATTAAATCACATAAATTTAATAGAAACCAAATTGAAAGTTTTCAAAATTATTTCAGACTTAAGACTTATTAAATTTTTAGATAAAGACTTATAATTTATTATTTTAAGATTTTAGGTAAAAAATAATTTGAATTTTATGTGAGTGAGGTTAAAATATGTTTTTTGTATCTCTCCTTTAATCCTTTCTCGAAATCATTTTCAACCGTGGATATTTAAAACATTTTAACTTAAATATTATATGCTCGTTAATCAGTGTCCATAATCTAAAAGCAAAATGAACAGTTTGGCAAACAAGGAAAAAGATGCAAAGAAAGTAAATATAACATAAAAGTGCTTTAGACAAAGTCAAATAAAGCTAGTGTTGACCATGTTACATGTTCCATGTAGGAGTGGGAGGTTGGAAAAAAGTTCGCATGCGCATTCAATTAATCCCTGTTCAGTCAATGCTTTGCTATTCATCAACCAGCAAAACTGAGCTTTATTTTTTACTATAACATTTTTCTATTCATTAACTTCAACACTGTTAAATAATATTTTTTAGGTTTTACAATCTCTAAAACTAATTTCTGCACCTAACTCTGGAAAAATAATATTCATATTACAATTCGAATGTGGATTATAGTAGTTATATAGTCTTAAAAATATAATTAAATCAAATATACTGACGAATTACATGACAAAAGTGTTAGATATAAACAAAGTTCTACATCGAATAAAAAAAAACATGAATTTACGTATACATTAGATGCATCTATTAATAAGAGCTCTTTTAAAATGATATAGAAAATAAATGTGTGAGAGCTTGAGCTCTTGAACCTACATTCTCAAACTTTTGGAATCTGTCTTCCAGTTTTGTCGTTGAATTAATTAGATACACGAGTAAATGAAAATGTATTAGCTAGATTGGTAAAGAATGGCTTTGTTATGGGCAATTTGGATTCCTGAAGTGGATAAATGGAATTAAAAATGGCAAGTACGTTGGCATGACAGAAATGTGAGATCAGCTTAATGGTAATGGCTAGGGTTAATGTGAACCCAATTTATTCTTTTCAGTGCATCATGTGAACTGAATCTTTGCACGAACTTAAGTGTCTTCTTTGATTATTTTTAAACATTTCATATGTGCGACATTGACCCAATATATTGGGGATGTATTCATAAATCTTATTCTGCGACACATTTAATTAAATAAGTGGCTCTAATATAATGAGTATAATCATGCTTATGTTGTCTTGTCAATACGATATCTTTCTTTTGATACTTCTATCATCGAATCTTCTTATTTTACCATTTCCAAAGTCTCCATCTTACTTTTCTAGAATTAATTGACACATTGAAAATAATATGATAGACTTCAATGTAATTTAATAAAATATAATGATTTATTGATTATTATGAAAAGTTATAATAAAATTAAAATAAAGATAAATATTAAAACTGAGACTAGGATTATATCTCTGGTCATAAAGTTCTTTCACAGGAAACTATCTAGAAAGTGTGAGATGAGAAGAAAACATAAAAGATAGATTAGGAAAAGGAGGTTGAAAAACAAAGATTAAATAATGTATTATCATTGGATTTCTCACGGATCAATTGATGTTATTTTTATGTCACCGATAGAATTAATGTTGATATTTTATTATATGAATATGTTTTATAATTTACAATAATGTGTACATTTTGTTATTATTAAATTAAAATTAATGAGAATGCTATATATGATTAATAACAATTATATGTATTTATTTGAAATCAAGCCGACAAATTTTGTTAGTCTCAGCCAAAATTTTAGAAGTTATTTGGTTTCAAATTATTAATGATTTTATTTTAATTGTACATATGCTAAATTATGAATAATTGATTTATGGATTAATTGAAGTTCATTATTATAAGACATTTATGAGTTGTCCAAATGATGATTAATTATTTTTATAATTAATGAGTATTTTTGGATATGCTTGTCTAAATCTATATTTATATTTAGTTTTATGACTCAAAGCATTAATGTTAAACATGTATTGAGTGCAATATATGTTTTGGTTTCTTTACCTTTGCTAGGTATGTTTATTTCAGTTCACAATGGGTTGAATTTTCCTAATTGGAGTGAGCAAGTCCAATTTCACTTAGGTGTATTGGATCTTGATTTGGCTTTTCAAGTTGAAAAGTGTGCTGCTATCTTAGGTGCTAATAGTAATGAAGAGAAATCTCATTACAAAGCTTGGGTGAGATCAAAGAGACTCATCATGATGTATATGTGAATCAGTATAACAAGTAATATTAAGGCCACACTTTCCAAAACAGAGAATGTGAAAGAGTTTATGAAATTTGTGAAAGAGTGCTCTTGAACAACTAATAAGTCCCTCGATGGGACATTGATGAATACGTTGACCATCATGAAGTTTGATAGTTCTTGTACCATACATGAGCATGTGATTGAGATGACAAATATTGTAACAAGAATCAAATCTCTAGGAGTGGAAGTGAATAAAAGTTTTCTCGTGCATTTCATTTTGAACTCATTATCATCTGAGTATGGTCCATTCCAGAAGAATTATAACATGTAAGACAAATTAAATGTGCATGAATTGCATAATATGCTAGTTCAAGAGGAGGCCAGACTGAAAAATTTAGGAAGTCACTTCATTCATTATGTGAGAAATCAAGGAGCTAGAAAGAAAGTTGTAAAGAAACATGGAAAGGATAAAGGACCATTAAAGATTGACGAGTCCTCAACCAAAATCTAAAAGAAAAATGACAATGTCATTTGTACAAGAAGTTTGGACATTTTCAAAAGGACAACATAAAGTGTAGAGCTTAGTTCGAAAAAAGAGGGACTCCTTTCAACTCGAACCATAAACCCAAATGAGAAGTTCGTCTTCATGGAGAATAGAGAGAAAGTTCAAGTGGAAGCTCTCGAGACTTGTCATTTAATCCTTGACACTCGATATCACTTAGACTTGATGGATACTTTTTATATACCTAGTATCACTAAAATTTTAATTTCTTTGTCTAAACTTAATGTTGTTGGATATTCTTTTAAGATTAGTAATGATTGTTTCGGTTTTTTTAAGCATACTTGTTTGATTAGATCTGGTACACTTTATATAAATTTAATTTGGATAATTTATACGTTGAAACTCTTATGACCTTAATGTGGGCACTAAACTACGTTTAGTGGATGAACGAGCTGCTTACTTATGGCATAAGCATTTGGGACACATTTCCAAAGAAAGGATGCAAAGATTAGTAAATAATGAAATTCTTCCAGATTTAGATTTTACTTATCTGAATGTGTGTGTGGATTGTATTAAAGGCAAATAAACAAAACACACAAAGAAAGGAGCCACAAGAAACATTCAGCTTCTTGGAATCATACACACTAATATATGTGGTTTGTTTTATGTAAATACCTTCAATAGAGAGAAGTACTTCATCATCTTTATTGATGATTTTTTGTGTTATGGACATGTCTATCTATTGTATGAGAAATCTCAAGCAGTGAATATCTTAGAAGTTTATATCAATGAAGTGGAAAGACAATTAAACAAAAAGGTGAAAGTTATAAGGTCAAATGGAGATGGTGAATATTTTGGAAAATATGATGAAAGTGGACAACACCCTAGTCTTTTTGTTAAGTTTATTGAGAAACTTGGTATTTGTGCTCAATACATAATGCTAAGCACACCACAACAAATGGTATGTCAAAGAGGCGTAACCAAACCTTAATGAATATGGTTAGGAGTATGTTAAGTAATTCATGTTTACCAGTATCGTTGTGGATGTATGCTTTAAAGACTGTCATCTATTTGTTGAACATGGTTCCTGGTGAAGATGTTCAAAAGACTTCTTTTAAGTTATGAACAAGTACAAAACTTAGTTTGAGACATAAGCATGAATTCACGATCCACAAGAAAAGAAACTAGATGAAAGAATAATCAGTGGATATTTCTTTGGTTATCCAAAAAAAATTAAAAGGGTATATGTTTTATTGTCCTACCCATAGTACAAGAATTGTTGAAACTAGAAGTGCTCAGTTCATTGAGAATGGTGAAAGGAATAAAGATTCACGAATTTTGGAGATTAATAAATTTATAGTAAAAGTTCCTGTAATTAGTACCACTTCTTCAATAGTTGTTGTTCCCCATGTTGTGGAACTCACAACAATTAAGAAGAACAACAAAATTCTATTAGTAGAACAACCACAAGAAGTAGTATTAAGAAGACCTCATAGAGAAATTCTATTATTTCGAATGATTATTTGGTTTATCTACAAGAGTAAGAAAATGGCTTAAGTATTGTTGATGATTCGGTTTCATTTTCAGAAGCCATTAATGATATAATTCGTATAAGTGGTTAGATGCTATGAAAGATGAGCTTAAATCAGAGGCACATAATGATGCATGAGACCTTATGGAATTTCTAGAAGGATTCAAAAGAGTTGGGTGTACATAGGTCTTTAATACATGACTCTCATGGCAATATCGAACATTATAAAGCCTGACTGGTGCCATAGATTTTACTCAAAAAGATAACATTGATTATAAGGAAACATTTTTTCCTGTTTCTAAGAAAGACTCCTTCAGAATTATCATGGCATTAATAGCTCATTATTATCCTAAGTTGCACCAAAAGGATGTTAAAATTTCCTTTCTGATTAGGGATTTAGAAGAGAATGCTTATATGGACCAACTACTGAGGTTCATGAAGAAGGAAAGGAACATGTGGTGTGTAAACTTAAAAAATCAATATATGGACTTAAGCAACATTCTCGACAATGGTATCTTAAGTTCAATGATACTATAATGTCGTTTGAATTTAAGGAAAGCACTATTAATCAGTGAATATATATGACAGTCAATGGCAGTAAATTTATATTTCTGATTCTGTATGATGATGATATCTTACTTTAGAATAATGATCTTGGTCTATTAATGAGACTAAGAGGTTTCTCTCTAATAACTTTGAAATGAAAGATATGAGTGAGGCATATTATGTGATAGAAATATAAACATTTTGTGATAGATCACAAGGACTATTAGGTTTGTCTAAAAAAAATTATTAAGAAAATTTTAGAGAGAATCAACATGGATAAATGTTTAACATCTCATGTTCCAATATAGAAAGGAGACACGTTTAGTGTCATGTAATAATGTCCAAAGAATGATTTAGAATGGAAACATGTGGAAGATATTCCTTATACATTTGTTGTTAGGAGTTTGATGCATGCTCAAACATGTACGAGGCTAGATATTAGCTTTGCAGTTGGCATGCTTGGTAGATGCTAGAGTAATCTAGGTCTGGATCATTGGAAAGCTGCAAAGAAAGTCTTAAAAAGCCTATAAGGAACAACGAATCAAGTGCTTACTTATAGGAAATTTGATCACCTTGAGGTGATTAGTTATATAAATTTAGTTTGTCGGTTGTATGGATACAAGAAAGTCTACATTTGGTTATGTATATATTTTAGCCAAAGGAGCAATTTCATGGAAAAGTGCAAAGCAATCCGTCATTATTTGATCCACCATGGAAGCTGAATTTGTCAATATAATATATTAGCACTGATCTTATGATTTTTTATCATTTTAACAAAAGAGGTGCCGCCAAAATTGTTTGTTGGCCATGTAAAGAATATGGGCATTATGTCTACCAGTAAATGTTAAATGTTTAATGTTAATGTTATTAATGACACTCTAGGCTCTTTGATGTATAAGTTTCTAAAAATTGTATTTTCTTTATTTTTATCCAAGCAAATTAAGATGAAGAAAACAAATTATGTTATTGTTATCATTATTGAAATGACATTATATTTGAACCAATTATGGACTACTCACTGTAAAGTCATATTAAAGAGAAAGTGATGATATACTCTACATGAAAGGGAACATGTCGATTGAATGATGTGTCATCGCTATGACTCTTGTTATTTATGTATCTTTAATTATGAATAATGAAGGAACCAACTTATTATGTTTGCAAACCTTTCATTTAAAATTGTTTGATGGTTTTTATAGGTGGGTATTTGACCTTGGAGGAAGATCTCTAAACCTTTGATAATAAGAGATTAACCACTTTCAGGATCCAAATATTACTTTAGTAGAATTTATATTTTTTATTATTTTAGATTTGTATCTTTCATTTATGTTTGTGCTTGTACGTATGATATTTTAGAATTCGGGTTGAATTTTCTTGAAACAAAGGAGAATGATAAGGAAATTTCAAGTGGTACAAATTTGAGGAAAAATCATCTTCATGAAGGAAGGTATGATAGAAGACTATCTCATGAACATGTATGAGAAGAACTTAAGGAAGAACATTTGCAATTCAAATAATCTATGACAATGTTAAAAATCAAATCAGGTCTCCTTGAATCTTATAATGTTACATGAATAAGGAAACTTAAAGAACATAAAAATCATAAATATAATTAAAGAATAATTTAAGAAATTAAATAAATTTTAATTTTACAAAATATTAAATTCGTTGAATAGTCCAGTTTGTGTTGGCTGAGGAGGCTTCCTTAAACAAAAGTCTATGTCTATAATATATATATATATATATTATATTTTTTTAGTAAGATATCATATTTACTTTAGTCTTAATTAGTGATTTGATTGATATATTTATACTTTTAATTTCTTTTGATTCTTATATTTATTTTTAATTCATTTGAATTTTTCTTTTTAAAAAAAACTCAATACGAATCGTTTTTTTTAATTGTGTTAACACAATTTAGAGATTTCAAAAATTTAGATATGTTCGATTTCAAAATTTGGATTATTTTCTACTTGAGAAACCTTATGATTTATACTTTAAAAAAAAATTAATTTAGATTTTGACATGTCATATACTTACATTTTAGCGCATAATATTTCTAAACCGTGTTAAAACCAATTTAACGCAAAATATATTGAGTATTTTTATAAAGTAAAAGCTAATTGAATCTTTTTTTAAGAAAATAAAGATTGAATTGAGTAAAAAATATAGTGACCAAAACAAATTAGAAACTTAGAGGTTAAATTATTAATTAAACCTTTATTTTATTATAGTTGAAATACATTTTAAGTTTCGTTTTAATATTTCAACATTTCTATAATTTACTATGGGTAGAAAGAAGATTAATGAAATTTCATCTCTCACTATTTTTCTACAAGATTTGAATATCATTGTATAAAGGGACTAATTTATGAACTTCATTATACTTCATATAAATTAGGAAAAAGATGGAGACATCTATGAGTTTCATTAACCATTTGTTAGTTTATTATCAACTTAAACTTCATTAGTTTACCAACAGTAAATGATATTACAAAAGACCATCCAATTTGTAGTTATGGTATTGGTTATTGTTTCGTAAGCTTTGCTTAATTTAGTCACAATTATTTGCTTTTGAAAAAAAAAATCACAATTTTAGTTGAACATTACACAGTACCTTTTTTTCAAATAAAAAAAATCCAATTTTAACAGTGAGCATATTATAACTGTAAACGACTCATTATTTAATATGAATGTAATAATCGTAGAAAAAAAATATTACTAACACCAACGGAACATGTATAAGCAAGAAGATAGTTGATAATGAAACTTACAAAACTTTTCATGATAACCCAATAAGAATTCTTCTAAATCACATTAATCACTCTAAAGGGAGAATATTCAAATATTGGTAATTGTTACTCATTCGGGAAGATACTAATTCTCTCTTATTCCATGAAGTATTGCTCAATTTTTTATGTCATTCAATAGTAAGATAAATAATATTATTGTTGCTTAAACTATGTAATTTGTCTCTCAAACAATGTAATTATAATTCAAATGACATTTTTATGTTGGTTTTATTATTCAACTTTTGAATATAAACTGTTATTTAGACTTGGCTTCCGTGTGTATGGACCGGTCTGTCCGGCCGGTCTGGTTGTTTACTTTGGGCTTGTTTTGTTTTGGGCTTGTTTTACAGGCTTTGCCTGTTGCGTGTCTACGTTGGTTAATTATAGTAACCAACCCTGTTACTTGTTTTACGTTGGTTAATTATAGTAACCAACCCTGTTACTTGTTTTACGTTGGTTAATTATAGTAACCAACCCTGTTGCGTCCTGTTGCGTTGGCTATAAATAGTAGCCAACCCCGTCTTTACAATTACAACTTCAATACAATAATATTCAGTATTATTCTCTTGCTCCGCTCTCTCTCTTTCATTATTCTCTGGTTCTAAGGTTTTCTTGAAAAGCCCCAAGAACCCAACAATTGGCGCCCACCGTGGGGCAAGGATTCAAGAATTTCCTAGGAGTGATGGCAACCAAGTTCGACGTAGAAAAATTCAACGGCGCTAATGACTTCGGGCTGTGGAAGATCAAGATGGAGGCAATCTTGATACAGCAGGGATGTAGTGAAGCGTTGAAGGGTGAGTCGAAGATGAGTGATACCATGACTCAAGAAGAGAAGAAGAAGATGGGAGATAAGGCAAGGAGTGCAATCATCTTGTGCCTTGGTGATAAGGTACTGAGGGAGGTTGCGAAGGAGAAGACTGCCGCTGAAATCTGGGTAAAACTAGAGTCTCTATACATGACGAGATCGTTGGCTCATAGGTTGTGCCTGAAGCAGCAACTCTTTTCATTCAAGATGTCAGAATCAAGAACGATAGAGGAGCAGATTGCAGAATTCAGCAAGATAGTTGATGATCTGGAGAATATTGGAGTGAAGTTGGAGGATGAAGATAAAGCTGTCATCCTGTTAAATGCTCTTCCCAAAACCTTCGAGCATTTCAGGGATGCGTTACTCTACGGGAAAGATCAAGTGATCACGTTAGAGGAGGTTCTGACGTCAATTCGAACCAAGGAGTTCCAAAAACTCCAAGATTCGAAGACAACTGAGGAAGGGGCGTCCGGTCTGATCGCGGTGAAAGGGAAAGGGAAGAAGCAGTCTGGAAAAGAGAAGAAGCTGAATCCGGACGGTACGAAGCAGGTGCGCTGCTTCAAATGCCAGAAGCTGGGTCATATCAAGAAGTTCTGCCCGGAGAAAGGAAAGGCCGGTCGGCCACAAGAAACCGCTGATGTGGCAGAGGCGTCTGAGGGATATGAGTCGGCTGGAGTGCTGGTGGCTTCGTCTGAAGATTCTCAAAGGAGCTGGGTCATGGATTCCGGCTGCTCCTATCACATGTGCCCGGTAAAGGAGTTTTTTGAGAACCTGGATCAGAAAGAGCATGGTAATGTACTGCTCGGAAATAACAAAGCTTGCCGAGTGCAAGGTGTGGGGTCGGTGAGGCTGAAGATGTTTGACAATCGTGAGATGGTGCTGCAGGCCGTCCGGTATGTGCCCGAACTAAAGAGAAATTTGATCTCGATTAGTGCATTTGATCTTGGAGGTTACACCACTAAAGTTGAAGATGGAGTAATGAGGGTTTGTTCTGGAGATTCTGTGGTTGCCAAAGGCAGAAGGAGGAACGGCTTGTACATTCTGGAGGGATCAACTGTCATTGGTCATGTCTCAGTAGCAAGTGGGACCGAGAATACCGCCCGGTTATGGCACTTGAGGATGGGACACATCAGTGAGAAGGGTCTTGAAGAATTGGAAAAGCAAAACTTGCTTCTGGGAGACAAACTGCAGAAGCTGGATTTCTGTGACCATTGTGTCTTAGGGAAATCACACAGGATACCGTTCGGAAAAGGGAAACACTCAACCGAACGGCCCTTTGAATATGTCCATGCTGACTTATGGGGACCGGCAAGAACCTTAACTCATGGTGGAGGAGCGTATTTCTTAAGTATAATTGATGATTTCTCAAGGAGAGTGTGGATTTACGTTCTAAAGAATAAGTCTGAAACGTTTCAGAAGTTCAAAGAGTGGCACACACAGATTGAGAACCAATTGGGGTGTAGGCTGAAATGCCTAAGAACCGATAATGGGCTGGAGTTCGTTTCAGAGGAGTTTAATGGTTTTTGCAAAGAGAAAGGGATCAGGAGGCACAAAACGGTCGTTGGAACTCCTCAACAGAATGGATTGGCCGAACGGATGAACAGAACCATTCTGGAGAGGGTCCGGTGCATGTTGCTGGGATCAGGATTGTCAAAGGCTTTCTGGGGAGAGGCTGCCAATACGGCCGTCTATCTGATTAACAGGAGTCCGTCTTCAGCTCTCAATTTTAAAACGCCAATGGAAGTGTGGAGTGGACGGCCGGCTGATTACTCACACTTGAGAGTGTTTGGTTCTTTGGCGTTTGCTCATGTCAGGGGTGATAAGCTGGATTCCCGGGCGGCGAAATGTATCTTTCTTGGATACGCCGACGGAGTTAAGGGATACAGGTTGTGGAGGTTAGATTCACCTTCAAAACTAATCATTAGTAGGGATGTCATTTTTGATGAAACAAGGATGGCGATGCACCCGGAAAACTCTGGAAGTGAGAAGAAGATTCTCGTGGAGGTGGAGCATACTACTAATGGAGCTGGTACGCCCGGTGGGACTGAGGAAAACCAAACAGGTGAAGGGCAAGTTGAAACCGGTCGGTCAATAGCTGAGAACCGATCGGATGAATTTCGAACAGACCTTGGTGATGACACAGATGGTATGTCTGGCGAGGGAAGTCATGGAAAAGCTGCTGGTGTTGATTTGAGAAACTATCAGCTTGTTCGTGACAGAGAAAGAAGGATCTCCAAGCCAACCAAACGGCTTGGAGAGGCGGATCTAATCTGCTACGCCCTGAATGCTGCTGAAGACCTTAACCGACCGGATGAACCGAGAAGTTATAAGGAGGCTCTTGACAGCAGCGACCGGCATCTTTGGCAGGGTGCTATGGAAGAAGAGCTGGAGGCTTTGAAAAAGAATAACACGTGGAGATTGGTGGAGCTGCCGAAGGGTAAGAAGGTCATAGGTTCGAAATGGATTTTCAAGAAAAAGGAAGCTACACCGGGCGGTGAGAAAGCGAGGTACAAGGCTAGGCTTGTTGCCAAAGGCTTTACTCAGATTGAAGGCGTAGACTACCATGAGATTTTTGCTCCAGTGGTTAAGCATTGTTCGGTCAGAGTTCTGATGGCAATAGTTGCACATTGCAATTTGCATCTTGAACAGTTGGACGTCCGGACGGCTTTTCTGCACGGCGATTTGGAGGAAACCATCTATATGAAGCAACCGGACGGTTTCGCTGTGGATGATAGGGTGTGTCTGTTGCAGAAGTCACTTTATGGCTTGAAGCAAAGCCCAAGGCAGTGGTACAGGAAATTTGATGACTTTCTGATAAAGCTGAACTTCAAGCGGTGCAATTATGATGACTGTGTGTACACTCTGAATCATGGCGGTGAAATGTTGTATCTTCTGCTTTATGTGGATGATATCCTAATGGCTAGCAGTGACAGGGGCATGATCGGTGAGACGAAAGCAAGGTTGGCGGATGCTTTCGAAATGAAAGAGCTTGGGGAAGCAAGGCGGATTTTGGGCATAGACATTAAAAGGGATAGACCGGGCGGTAACCTTTTTCTGTCACAGGAGTGCTATTTGCAGAAGGTAATTTCAAGGTATCGGATGGCTGAATCTAAAATGGCCAACACGCCGGTCGGCCAACACTTGAAACTTACCAAGGAGCAATGCCCAAAGACCGAGGAAGAAAGAAAGAAGATGGAATCTGTTCCATTTTCGAATGGGATTGGGAGCATTATGTACGGCATGGTCTGCACAAGACCGGACGTGGCGCACGGTGTTAGTGTTCTCAGTCAGTTCATGGTTAATCCTGGACCAACACACTGGGAAGCGTTGAAGTGGATGCTCAGGTACATACAGGGGTCTCTCGGTACTGGATTGTTTTTTCAGAATAACTTTCAAGGTGGAGGTTATATTGAAGGTTTTGTTGATTCCGACTTTGCCGGATGCTTGGACACTAGGAAATCCCGGTCGGGATATGTGTTTACACTGTTTGGGACGGCCGTTAGCTGGAGGTCTACACTACAGTCGGTAGTGGCTTTGTCGACTACTGAAGCCGAGTATTATGCTCTTGCTGAAGGAGTTAAGGAGGCACTGTGGTTGAAAGGTTTGGTTCGGGAACTCGGTTTTGATCAGAAGTCTGTATGCGTTCATTGCGACAGCCAGAGTGCTATTCATCTGGCCAATCATCAGAGTTATCATTCCAGAACCAAACATATTGACGTCAAGCTACACTTTGTCAGAAGCATTGTTGAATCCGGTGACGTTCAAATCTGCAAAATTGCATCCGAAGAGAATCCTGCAGATATGTTAACCAAGCCGCTCGCTAAGGAGAGGTTTCTCTTGTTGTTGTCCAGGATTGGGTGTCTACCGGCCGGTCACTAATTGTTTGACCGGCCGTGTTCGTGTGTTACTTTTGTTTTTGTTTTGAAGCAAGTCTAGGTGGAGAATTGTTATTTAGACTTGGCTTCCGTGTGTATGGACCGGTCTGTCCGGCCGGTCTGGTTGTTTACTTTGGGCTTGTTTTGTTTTGGGCTTGTTTTACAGGCTTTGCCTGTTGCGTGTCTACGTTGGTTAATTATAGTAACCAACCCTGTTACTTGTTTTACGTTGGTTAATTATAGTAACCAACCCTGTTACTTGTTTTACGTTGGTTAATTATAGTAACCAACCCTGTTGCGTCCTGTTGCGTTGGCTATAAATAGTAGCCAACCCCGTCTTTACAATTACAACTTCAATACAATAATATTCAGTATTATTCTCTTGCTCCGCTCTCTCTCTTTCATTATTCTCTGGTTCTAAGGTTTTCTTGAAAAGCCCCAAGAACCCAACATAAACTAAATGTGACTAGTTGTTTTAGTTTAACATTAATACTTTCATTTATTGTATATATGACATAACACAATAGAAAATGGGGTTGTTATCACGAAGAGTGATTGATGAACATATTATTCTATGAAGAATGTGCTAAGATTGAATTTATTATGTTTGCAAGTAATAAACATACTAATATTACTAGTATTACTATGATTACATATGTAGGTTGTAATGAGGAAGATACTACTACCTTGTTCATTTGTTATACATGTATTAAGATAAAGTATTTTTGATGAGATTTTCATATCTAATGATATATTGTGTCTAATAGACAAATTAATCATGTGATAAGAATTCGTAGAAATTTATCATATCAACTCAAAGTTACTGAGACTCAACTAATGGAATGTGTATAGATATATAATGAAAGGTGCTCAATATATATATAGAAAAAACTATATAAGATTAATCTCTCTTTTGATTAAATATATACATAAATAAAGTACTGTATTTATAATAAAATAAATATAGACTAAACTCAAAATATAAATAAAAATTAATAACAAACTAATTAAAAATAAAAGATTAAAATAAGATATTTATCTAAAAATTTAATAATTTAATATATCTAATAATATATATATATATATATATATATATATATATATATAAAATTTATTCTTTTAACTTTTCGAATAACAACATTATTTATTATTTTTTTCAATTTTCCTCATTTTTTTAGGAAAGTTCACGAATAAAATGTTTATTTTCTGCGTTTTCTAATAATTTACTTTCTTGTTTTTTCGACTTTCGTTACTTTTTTTTTCTGTGCTTTCCGTATCCAAACGTACTCTAAATAATATTGAAACTTTTTATAGTAATATTTAAACAAAAAATGAAAAGGATTGTAGTTTTGAACATAGAATATGTATTAAAAATTTCCAAAAAGTCGACTTAAAAGCTACATTTTGCTGAATTGATATTTAAAACAATGGTTTAAAAAGTATAGGTTAAAAACTGCTGTAAACAGAGTACACTTTTACAATATGACTTTTTCTGGATCAATTTAGAAATATATATATATATATATATATAACATGTATCATCATCACTATACCAGTTTTAATGTTGTAACAATGTCTGAAATACTAAAAACAAAAAACTTGAAGGGTTACTGAATTCTCGTAATTTCCAAACATGGACAGGGAATATTGTGGTTGAGTATAAAAATAAATGAGAATACAGATGATGATACTTAATATCAAAATGACATCTAAATTTAATCGCCAGTTAAATATAATTAAAAGGTGTCCTTGATTTTCTCAATCTTAAGATGGCCAAAGATTGAATTAATAGGCCAAGTTTTAGCCGACAAAGATTTTTTTTATCCGAATATTTCTGCTGCTCCGCCAGAACAACATCCACCTGCTAAAAAGATTCCAGTTCAAATAAAACTGACAAAAATCAACTTTATATTTGTTTTACACTGTTTTAATATTTTATTTTCAAAAAACGACAACTTTTTTATTTCGAATTTGGCCTATTTCATTGTAAAACATATCATCTTCGCTAATTTTCAATAGAATATATGGTTAGCTTCATTTTCTGTTTTCTTAGACAGAAATAAGGAATATGTCGTGCACACATTTATCAAACTCCACGATTTTAGAATATGTCGTGCACACATTTAAGTTTAAGCATGATTTTAGTTTCTTAATTTTGATATTGAAATTAAAATTTGATTTTGAAAATTTTGATACATTTTTATCTTTAAACTTAAAAATGAAGTAAAGTAGTCTTTTTTAATCCAATTATGTTAAATTTTTTTAACGTGTCA